>PVLA01000974.1:0-423345 GCA_004027455.1 Hydrochoerus hydrochaeris
ATGAAGGGTGGGCAGTGCCTGCCTCTGAGGGAGGTCCAGGGGACAGGACCAGTTGAAGACGAAAAGGGCTGTGTGGGAGAAGAGTCCAGCAGGCACAGGCTGTAAGGCCTGCATGTCAGGGGAAAGGGCTGGGAAGATGGAGAGCTCCGGTCACACAGGGAGGATCAGAGTCCAGGACAGGGCTGGGGCAGGGGTCCCCAGGCTGAGAATGACAAGGGGGCTGCCAAGCCAAGGACCCAATTCAGGCCCTGGGCTGCATGCTTTCCAAGCCTCTCCCCTGGCCCAGAACCTCCGAGCCACTGAAATGTTGGGAATGAGGCCCAAAGTAGGATTCTGAGATCTGGGTTCCAATCAGTCTGCTGCCACCAACCAGCTTTGATGTGGCTTTAGGCATGACCCGGCCTCTCCGAGATGACTGGAGACCTTCTGACCCTTGTGTTTATAATGCCGCGCAGGACTTCCACATGTGAGAGTCTCAAAGCTACTTTTCAGGATTTGGGTGGGAAGCCAAGAAATACAGCCTTGCAGATAAGCACCTTCTAAGCAACAGATAGCTTCATAAAAGGCTGGATGTGAATGGATTTAAGTCTCCTGCAAAGCCAACATTTCACTTTTGCAGTGGCGACTACTATTAGGCAAATCACCACTTACTGAAGCTCCAGTCTGTATTTTCACATAGGAAGTCTGCTTTTAGAGTTGGACTCACCTATTAATCACCTGAGTATAGAAGCTCTTTAGGGAACAAAGAATATCCACAGGAGAAGCTCAAGAGAGGACTCGGCATGATTGCTGCTCACAGGTCACCCCATAAACGTTCCTTCCATCGGCTGCCCTCAGCCTGACTTCTAGCTGGAAGCTACACACCCTGTCTTTGGTGCCTCGGCCCCTCGTTGCTTCATCTCTGACTCCTTCATTCAGTTCTGGATTTAGACTCCTCCCTCCCTTTGCCAACCTATCCAGGCACCTCCCAGCCCCACATTCTCACACCACCCACCGCCTCCAGCAGCCCCAGGTTCTTGCATTTACCTTTGCGTTCTCCAGTCAGTGTGGCAAACTCCATGGCAGCCTCTATCTTGGCAGCCTGTACCGTGGCATCCTCTGCCATGTCATGGTCCTGGGCTGTGTCTGTGCCTCCGCTTGGCATCAGTGAGTAGACGGCAGTGTCTGACATGGTCGGGTCATTATCGCTGTTTGGCTTAGTCTCCCCTTTGGAGGGGTCTGGTGTGACCAGCACAACTGAACCCGCCGCTGTTCTGAACCTACTTCTGTCCAAAGCAGGAGAATCCATAGCTGGGCCCAGCTGGGCTGTATTCGCTGGCCCCAAAGCCATAGCTGGGTGCACGCTGGTGGTGCCTGACTTGAATGGATCTGGTATTGCCCAAGCTGTGGCTGTGCTCCTTGTGGTCACATCTGGCTTGGCTGAGCCTTCTGTGGTCACATCTGGCTGTGCTGCGTCTGCCCTAACCACGAATTTGCCCAGCTCGTCTGGTTCTGTGGCTGCCAAATTCACAACCTTGTGTGGCTTGGTTGTCTCTGCTGCAGCCAGAATCATGGCTGTATCACACTTGTCTGTGCCCACAGTAGCCCAGTTCTTGGTTTTGCCTGACTTGGCTGTACCTGCTGTAGATAAGTCTGCAGCTGAGCCCCACTTGGTATCCAGAGCAGAGAACTCTGTGCCTATGTCCGGTGTGGATGTGTCTGTTGTGGCCAAATTGGTGGCCAAGCTAGGTCCTTTAGTGGCCATTGTAGTTAAGTGTCTGACTATGTCTGGCCTTGCTGCGTGCACAGCAGGCAAATTCATGACAGGGGTGACCCTTTGGGGACATAGCCGGGGTCTGGGAATGGCCCTGGCCCGGGACTTACCTCTTCCCGGAGAAGCTCTGGTGTGCACTTGCCCCGCGGGGGCCGGCCCCGTGAAGCTTGATGAACTCGGGGGTAGCCGGGACTGAAAAGGTAAGGCCAGGTACGAGCCCACCACGGGCTTCTCCGCCATGGGTGTCCTGCTGGGTGTGCTCAGCCCTGGGTTCCCTGGACCTTCAGAGTGGACCCTGCTCTCTGGCCTTAGGGTCAGAAGAGGTGAACTCGGAGCAGACAGTCTCCCTCCTCCTCCGTGGGTGCCTGGCAGCTCTTCCCAGTGAGACACTGGGGGGTCCCGAGGCTGCGTGTAACTGTTCTGACGGATCGTTAAGGAAATGGAGCTGAGTTTCCTGGGCACAAGGCTGTTGGCAGACAGGGAGCTCAGTGGAGCCCCTGGGGCAATGCCAGCGTCCTGTGGGGACTTGCTCCAGGCCCTGGCTCTCAGGCCCGATCGCCCAGAAGTCTGGACGTGGCTTTGAGGGAAGGCATCCAGACGGATTGTCTTCCTGAGGACAGGAATGAGGGGAGACACCCTTCCAGGGAACCGCGAGGGGTGGGCAGGGCGTCCCGGCATGTGACTGTGAGAGAAGGAGGCTCCAGGGCCTGGGCCTCCGTGCGGCTGCATCTCTGGAGGAGCAGGAGCCAAGTTGTATTCCATCCAGGCTGTTCGGCTTTCCCTGAGGGGTCACAGGAGAGAAAAGCGCCCAGCGGCAAGGCCTCAGCCGACACTGCTGGTCTGAAGGGACTATCACGTGTATCTTCCTACCTGCTGCAGACTACGGCCTGCCAGCTGCCCCGGGGCTGGCAGGGCACAGCCATGGAGCCAGTTGCCCCTCCATGAGATGATGCAGCTGTGGGGTTTACCTCTGCCTCTGCCTGGGGCCTAGTGTGGCCCCCCTGCTGAGGACAACCCCACGGAGGTGACATACATATTAAGAGACCCTGAGGAGGACTGTGGCTATTAATATCCCAGCTGCCTCTCTTTTCTGGAAGGCATAGAAAGGCTCTGGAATCAGAGGCCAGGGGTTGACCTGTTGGCTTGAGAATGGGGTCTGGAGCTGGAGCCCCCAAACCAAACCAGGAAAGAGTCCTGCCCTGACCTGGTATGGAGAGGGAATCGGAGACAGAGCTGGGAGGGGACCTGGAGAAGAGGGGTTGGGAAGTGGAGAAGTCATGGGTGTTCAGTGGAGGACACCTGTCTGGTAAACAAGCCACAGCCCCTGGCCTTGCTGACACTGCCTTTCCCAGGGACACCAGGCAGGGAAGTGGGCGGAGCGCTGCTGCAGTAAACCTTGAGGGTTAAGCAAGAGCCAGCCTCTATGTCAACTGAGGAAGGCAAGGCCTGGCGCAGGACAATGTCAACTGATACCCCAAGGCCAGAAAAGCATGGCTGCAGCAGCCTCCTGCACATCCAGCCGGGGAGCCTAGGCTGTGCCTAGGGGTGCCGGCCAGGGCAGAGAAGCTTGGCCCTGCAGGATGGCCTGGTCACGGGAATGGTCACTCGGGCAGCGTGACAGAGGGATCTGAGGGGAAGAAAATTAAGATAAGGAGACTTAGGGACGCGAATGGGTGGGGCAGGGCTGGAGTAGGCGCTCTGGAGGTGAGGAGTGAGGTGGACAGGAGCTGGTCAGGGAGATGATCGTCCACTCCCTGAGGTACGCTCCGGGCTCTCGGACAGCTGGCTGGTGCTTCCTCCGGGCTCCCTAGAACTTATCCGCTGGGATGCTGCCCAGAGGGGTTCCTTCTCAATGTAAGGGGCTCATAGGAGAAGGGAGCAATCCTCTAGCCAGCTCTCTAAGGTCAGAGATGGGGACAGAGAGGGCAGAAGAGCAGGAGGGTCCCCACCAGGGCTCAGGTGGTAGCTTCAGCCCCTCATCACCCTTCAGCGTCCAGGACTGCTCAGGCCTCCATCCCCTCCCTGCCTGGCAGGTCCCTGCCTCTCTGCCTCCCTGCCTGCCCATTCTCAACCCCAGGCATCCAGCACACACTGCGCACTGAACCACAGGGGCCTGCCCTCCGCCCACAGCCGGACAGCAGCCCCCAGACAGGACTGCTGAGATCTGTGGGTCCTCCCAGCAGTAGACCCCCAGGTCCTACTCCTGCACGCGCGCGTGCACACACACACACACACACTCACACTCGCCTACCTTGATCAGAAGACCAGGGCTGATGGTTCCTGCTCCGGGAAGCTGGGACCCTCACCTCCGCACCCAGAGGCTGACCATGGTGACAGTCAGGGACCTCGTGCTCCTGCTACCCTCCAGTCTCCTGCTCAACCTCCGGGCCACAGTGCTCAGGCCCGGAACCTGCGCCTCCAGCCACATCCCAGCAGCTGGGCTGGGCCCTGGGCGGGAGGAGCTGTGCCTTGGGAGTGGGTGTCAGTGAATGGCTGCTCTGAGCCTCTGGAATCCTAAAGGGTCAAGGGAGCCTCACATCAGCCAGGCTGTGCTGCTCTGAACTCAGGGCCAAGGGAGGGCGGCACCTGGCTGCCCCCGACCCCAGATGTACTATAGCCCATGGAGCAGCCCCAGGCAAGATGCCCCAGTAAAAACAGTGACGCTCCAAAGATGCAGTCACTCTGGTTGTCCCCAGGCAGCCTCACTCCTGCTGTCCCCCTGCAGCCCCCCCATGCCCTGCTGGGCTCTGTCACCCTCAGCCCACCATGTCCATATCCTCAAGAAAGCTGGAATTCCCAAAGCTTGGCTGTGTCCCCTTAAATGGCCATCTCCTGAGCCCCAGCTCACCCCAGCTGAACCCTATACCACACTAAAAGTGACCCAGCCCTGTACCTGGTCTTGAGGTACAAATCCGCCCAGCCTGGCTCTGGCAAAGTGGATTCACGGCCAACCTTGGCCCTCGGTGAGGGGTGGGTGCCCTCTTCTATATTGCCACTGTCCAGGGTTGCCTAAGTGATAGCAATGAGAAAAATAGCTGTGGTGGTCTGGACAAGGTGGCACACACCTATAATCCCAGCACTTTGGGAGGCTGAGACAGGAGGATCAAAAGCTCAAGCCTGGCCTGGACAACTTAGCAAGACACTGTGTCAAAATAAAATAACAAAGGGTGGCTTGAGGATGTCATGCAATGCATGGGCCCTGAGTTCAGTTTCAAATAGAAGAAGAAGGAGGAGGATGAGAAGGAGGAGGAGGAGGAGGAGGAGGAGAAGGAGAAGGAGAAGGAGAAGGAGAAGGAGAAGGAGAAGGAGAAGGAGAAGGAGAAGGAGAAGGAGAAGGAGAAGGAGAAGGAGAAGGAGAAGGAGAAGGAGAAGAGAAAAGCCTGCATTTACTGGGCATTTGCTCCGTGCCAGGCACTATGCCAGACAGGGGGAGCTCCCAGCCTGCTCAGGAAGAGGAAGGTGTGGACAGATACTTCCAGTAACCGTCGTAGGCAGATGCCATCCGGGCCCCACCCGAGCCGGGAACTAGGCTACACGTTCTCCTGGCGTCTCCATGTCTTCGCCTTGCCATGTGCTTTCTGCTGCGAGGACATGCCGGCCCCACACACGAGACTGGCTACTCCTCCTGTCGCTTCCTGTGGAGTGAGATAGAACTTCCTGTGATGATGGAAGTGTTCTGTGCCAGTGCTGCCCAGTACCATAGGCCACTGGCCACGGATGTCTCCCGGGTGCTCAAAGTGTGGCTCCAGTGACCAAGGAACTCAACTCTTTGTTTTATTTTACTTTGTTTTATTGTGTTTTAATCTATGGCCATCATACCAGACAGCGTAGTTCCCCAGGGCTTGGGTTTTATTCTTTTCTGGCAAGAACCAGCAGCCTCGGTGAGTTTCTGTAGAATGAAGGAATGAGCGAATGGAATGATTCGGTGGTGAACATGTGGGCCTTGCAGCCTCCCCCTTTCTTAGCCATTCTCTCCCCTTCAAGCCTTAGGTTTTCCATCCTGGCTGGATTCTGGTTACCAGGGTAACCTGCTGGAAATGCAGGTTCTCCCCTCCCCTTTCTTTGAGGCTGGAAGGAACAACAGAGGTGGCTGCAGGAGGAGAGGGCACAGTTCTGCCAGGGCAGATTAGGGCTGGGGGCTGGGCTGGGCTCACCTTTACCAAATAACTGTACCTTGAAGTCAGGGACCCTGGGATCTTCCCCAACTTTGGCCAATGACTTCTTCGGTGACTTCTGTCAGATCTTTTGCCCTCTCGGGCCTCAGTTGCCCGCGGGGAGGGAGTACTGAGAACTGAACCAGGCTTTACACTGAGCCGCCTCCCCAGCCCTTTGTTGCATTTTATTTTGAGGGAAGGTCTTGCTAAATTGCCCCAATTGAGCTCGACCTTATGATCATCCTGCCTCGGCCCCCCAGAGTGCTGGGATTACAGGCATACACGGCCACGCCTGGCTCTCAGCTGCCTTCCTAAATAGCGATCCTATTTAGGTGGTTTCTTCTAGCTTGAGGATCTAGAACTCTTCGTCCTGGCTGCCTTGAGGATTAGGCCTGACTACCACTCCTGCATCAGTTTTTCCTCTGAATTTACCTAACCATGGTCTCTCCCGGTTTCGAGTGTCTGCTGCCCACTGGCGGCCAAAAGTGAGAATGACAACTGTGCATCTAGGTACATCCTTCCCAGCCAAGACTGCCTCAGGCCTGCAAGCAGCCGCAGAGGATGGAGACCTCCTATGTCCTGAGGTTAGGGACCCACGCGAAGAGGACGGGCCCCGGGGTCTCTCCACCCTGGGTTTGTTTAGAGCTGCGTGATTTTGAACACGGCACTTGTTTCCTGAACTCGTTTCCTTCCTGTAAAGTGAGGGTGGGATTGGGTGGGATGTGTTAAGCTACGCTGCGGTAACATCCACTCCAGAGTCACCGGCTTTCAACTCCCAAGGCCAGTCGCTCACTCGTGTCCCCTGCAGCCAGGGATCTGCTTCATGGCACCTTCAGCCAGGCCCCGGGCTGGTGGAGGGGCCACGGCAAGTGTGCAGTGAGCTCCATCCATGGGAGCCCAGAGACTGTTTTCCCCCGAGCCTGGGGTATGAGCACATACTCAGCACGTATGAGGCCTGGGCCCTCTCTGCAAAACAAACAAACAAACCAACAAAACCTGTTGCTTGGAGTTGATCCCCTTGTTTATTTTCCATCTATGGATTTCCTTTGATTTCCGCATCAGTTCCCGCCATTCAGAGCTGCAGAGATGAGCTCACCATGGTTCACACGGTGTGGTGGTAGCTGGACACCTATGTTTGCAGCCCCAAATTTGAAGCTTCTTCCACCCAGGGCCCTCTGGAAGGATTGTGGACTGAGACTGTGAGGGTCTCTTAGTGTTTTGTTTTGTTTTTGGTGTTTTTGAGATGTGATCTCACTATATAGTTCAGGCTGGCCTCGAGCTCACTATGGAGCCCAGGCTGGCTTTGAATTTAAGGCAACCCGCCTGCCTCAGTCTCTGAGTGCTGGGATTACGGGCGTGTGACACCAGGCCCCATTCATGAGGGTCTTTGGAGGGAATCTGTAGCCTCTGCCTTCTCCCAAAACTGGTCTCTCCCCCCGGTTCCTTTCCCACTCAGCCGGAGTGGAGAGTCACGGGGGCAGAACAATGAGAAGCCTGTGCCGCCCTCCTGCCAGAGTCCAGACATTGCAGCACTCCCACGCGGGGACCCTGTGCATTCTCCCTTCTGTCCTCCTGCTCTGGGCCAGGCCCAAACACACCCTTCCTTCCCTCCCTGATGGTTCCCAGGTGGTGGGAAAGCAAAGCTCCAGGACCCTGCAAACCCTCCCAGAGCCTTTGAAACCACAGTGTGTTTCAGCCACGCCACTCCCTGCTCTCAGCAACGAGCTGGCCGAAGCCTCTGTGACTTTGCACTAGCAGACATCTCTTCCTCTTATGGGGAAGACTCTTATTCAACCTTCAAAACCCAGCTTTGGATATAGTTCAGTGGTAGAATGTGTGCCTAGCAAGCACAAGTGTCCAAGTTTAATTCCTGGAGTCCCCACCTTCAGGAAGCTTTCTTTGACAGCCTGCTTCCTTAGGAGTCAGGCATTCTTTTTGGTTGGTTGGTTGGTTGGTTGTTTTTTTTTTGGGACAGAGTCTCATTAAATCACCAGGTTGCCCAGGCTGGGCTCTGACACCAATCCTCCTGCCGGAACGCTGGGATTACGGGTGCACACCGAGCCACCCCGCCGGGAGTCAGGCACGCTTCAGCTGTTTTCAGTTTCGAGTACACAGGTCACTTGCACACCTGTTTCCAGTCTGTGAGCTCTTTGAATTCAGGGATTGCATCTTTATCTTCGCATCTGTGGTTCCCAGCCTGGTACCGGGGTGGAGCAGGTACCTGACTTGCCCCTGTAGGGTTGAAGATGATGGCTACGTGACACTCGGCACTTAGCGTCTTCTTCCCCACCACGTCCTTTGACATTTGCCACCATCAGTGAGGCTGTCAGAGCAGGAGAGAAATGGAAATAAACCTGAAGTGAGCTCAGTACAACACCAGGCACCAGCAGGGGGTGCGTCCCTGGGCCGGAGCCATCTGTGATTTCAGAGCCGGGCACACAAAAGCACAAGGACTCATTCTTGTCAGGCTTTGACCTCCAGTTCCCCTAGTCTAGCCTTCCCACACACCGCAGCAGGTGGACAAGTCCTGCCTCTGTGGGTGGATATAGTCAGCTGTGGTGCTCTTAATATCCCATCTAAGAGATTTCTTTTTCATGTTTTATGGGTTTGGTTTGGTTTTGTTTTGTTTATCGGTACTGGGGATTGAACTCACAACTGCGTGCTTGCAAGGCACTGAGTTAAATCCCCAGCCCCGTTTTGTGGGTTTTTTGAGATTGTCTCACTATGTAGTTTAAACTGACCTTGAACAGCATAGGCAAGCCTGAAACTCACAGTGATCCTCCTGCCTCAGCCTCCTGAGTACCGGAATTACAGGTGTGTGCTACCATACTCAGCCTCTTTTGCATATTAAGAATTAGAACATTTTTCTTTCACGTTAAGTCCATCACTCCCTTCTATCACATGGAAAAACAAAATGATCTCTCTGTATTTCCTTTTGCCCTCCAGTGGTCAGGAAGCTCAGAGACAATAAAGATAGCATTACAGAAGGAGTAAGAGTTAGAATACAGATGCTTCTCCGTACCACCATGGAGTTGAAAAATGGTTCGCAACTTCACACTCAGCATGGCTAGAATCTCTCTTTTCTTTTTGAGACAGGGTCTCACTATGCAGCTCTGGCTGCCCTTGAGCTCACTTTGTTGCCTACGCTGGTCTTAAACTCACATTGACCCTCCTGCCTCAGCCTCCCAGGTGCTGAGATTACAGACGTGAGCCACCATGTCCAACTAAACCTCCTTTCCTGACTCCTCTATAAAAATAGAAATCCTGGCCCCAAGGGTCTGTTGGGTGTGGCTGGGCTGAGAAGGAGAATTCCTCTTCGGAAAACTGCCTTCTGGAACCTACCCCATCCCCATCGACCATGAGACGTCCCAAGAGCACTGCCTTTCAGTGAGATGGGCAAGCCCAGGTCATGTTGAGAGAGAGAGAGAGAGAAACGGACAGCCAGACAGACCTGAATAGCGTCCTTGAGCCCCAGTGTCTGGAACTGAAAAGAGTCTCAGATGGTGGTGGGGGGTGATGACTCTGGCCAGGCAGCCCCCTCAAGTGGGCAGGGGTGGGGGACTCCCCCAGAGCTGCACCAAGGCTCTGCCGGGTGCCAGACCAGGGAGTGAGGGCTGGGATCAGGGCAAAGCAAGCCAGGTGCCCAGGGACACACTAAGGAGGCACCAGCGTGACCTGGAGGTACCTGTGTGGCCTCGTCCTCGTCCTGACTCTGCAAAGCAGCCATGGTCTCTGGTCTGTCCCAGGAAGAAACAGCGGCCCAGTCCCTTGAGAGGGGAGGGCGGCTTCCCCCTCTCCTCCCAGGACATGGAACAGGATCTCTCCTCTGGGGTCAGGAGCTCTGATCCAAATCTCAACCGAGTATGCTGTGACCTCAGGCAAATCCCTACTCACATAAACTGGTGCCCATATTCTGCCACTTTTTAAATGATGGGGGTTTGTTTTGGTTTGGTTTGGGATATTTCATTTTGGTTTTGTTGGGGTTTTATTTTTGTTTGTTTGCTTTTCAGTATTAGGGACTGAACCCAGGACCTTTGCGCTGAGCTACATCCCCAGGCCTTGTTGCTTTTTATTGTGAGACAGGGTCTCACTGAGTTGCTAGATTGCCCAGGCTGTCGTGAGTTCGATCCCTGGCACCAAATAAATAAATAAATAGATAGATTGTCCAGGTTGCTACCTCACCCTCCCCGAGTGCTGAGGTGACAGGTGTGCACCGCCACACCCAACTCTGGAGATAAACTTTTTAGCTGGACACACAGCCACCCAGCTAAAGGCCTCCCACGCAGCTAGGGCAGGCCTCTGCCTATGTATTGAACAAATGGCCGCTAAACCAGCTCTGGACAACCTCTCTGTGGACTGTGCCGGCCACAGAAATAAAAATTCTGTTTGGTTTTATAGCCCTATTATTTTGCGTGTCGGTGCCTGAGTTTATACCCCAGACAGGACCCTACCCCGGGGCTCCCCGTGACATCTGGGTTGTCCTGCTGTGAGAAGGAGCAATGATGCTGGTCCCTAGTCATCTGGAGACCCTGGACGCTCAGCCTCCTAGTGCACCAGACGGCTCCCTGCAAGCAAGAGTAAGCTGGCCAGCGTGTCAGCGTGCTGCTGCCAAGAGACCTGCTCAGACTTCCCTGAGATTTGGTGACTCGTCCCTCACATGGGGACTATGGAGGGCCCTGTGAGCTGACAGACACGATCCTACCTGCAAGAACAGAGACAGAGCCAGGCATGGCGGCCCAGACCTATTATGCTACCTCAGGAGGATGAGGCAGGAGGATCACCACAAGTTTGAAGCCAGCATGGAATACATAGTGAGGCCCTCTCTCAAATAGTAATAATAATAATAAACTATTAAAAAAAAGAATGGAGACAGTCCTACAAAGTTGGTCAGGAAGTCTTTATTATTGCAAATAAATGGAGACGGAATCTCTCGGGAGGAGTGAGGCAGGTTACCACTCTGTGTCAAAGCAGCCCTTGAAGGCTGCTCATAGCAGGAGGGCTCCAGGCTGAGCTTGAGTGTTTGGGGGAAAAGATCTGGCTCTCGGGAACTGGGATCCCCCCAGAAGTACAGCATAGGACAGGAGGGCAGGAGGGCAGGCAGGGGCTCCTGCTCACTGCCTCAGCCTAGGGGCAGCAGAAGGGACAGGAAAGGCCAAAACAGTCCTCACACCTCTGTCCTTGACTCTACTCGCACACACGCAAGCAAACACTCCCACCTTCTGCACAGCCCCACCCCACACACACACCCTTTCAGATTCCAGGCCTGAGTCCAGGCCTGGCCAGGCTAGACAACGCTGGCACCCTTCCAAATGAGACCTTCCCCAGCTTCCAGGGGCAACTACAGGGCCTGTGTCTTTGGGTGCAGAGAGGGGAGCTGGGGGTAAATGGGGGCTCTGTGGGGAAAGGGGGTTCCGGAAGCTCAGGGCAGGCAGGGGCAGTCACATGTGGCTCCAGATAGAGGGACAGAATGTCAGGAAGCACAAAGGCACTGGGGCTAGCGCTCAAGAGAGCAGGCCTGGGGTGAGCTGGCCCCACAGCCAGGGACCTCCCCAAGCACCAAGGGCACTGCTGGGAGAGCCTGAGCTGCAGAAGGTATGGCCTGGGGAACCAAGGGATCGTCCTCCCCCTGCCTTAAGGGTCTCCAGGGTTGGGGGGCAGAGTGGGGACAGAGAGGGCGCCTGGCACGAGCGCCCCCCCACACATGCGGGCTCAGACCTCTGGGCCACCAAAGGCCAGGTTATCCTGCACCATCAGCGTCTTGCGGAGATCTCGGTCCACCAGGGGTCGCTGCATGCGCCACTTGTGCGCCTCTTGCAAGCCCGGCTCAAAGTAGTAGATGCAGGCGCCGAAGCCCACCAGGATGAGGACAGAGATGACCAGGTAGACAGGCACGAACCAGTCCAGGAAGTGCGGCATCGCGGCGGCTCCCCCTGCTGAGACATGGACAGTGAGGGCCGGTGGAGGGGCCCTTTGTCGTACCTACCCAGGGACAGAGAGACCCTCAGGGTCACAGAGCCAGAAAACCCAAACGTCACTTTAAAGATGGGGAAACTGAGGTCTAGGAGAGTGGGGGGTGGGAGTGTGCAGCGCCTGGTGCAGACCACATGCTGACTCAGCAGCCTGAGCCTCCTGACCATGTACCCACCTGTCCCATCACATGGAGACCCTGGACCGCAACTTATGCTCAGCTACGTCTGTCCAGCGTGAGCGTTCTCGGACAAGTTGCCTAACCTCTCGGGCCTCCGCTTCCTCCCCTATGGTAGAGGAGAGTGATAAAGGTCCTCCCGCAGATTCCCTGGGGTGCCTAATCCCTGGAAGGGGGACCCTGGCAAAGAGGGCAGGTGACACAATGCCTCCTCCCATTTCCCTGCACCTGGGTCTTTGGACTGGGCCCTTCGTCCCAGGTGAGTGGCTTCCCCGACCCCTGACATCCAGGTGTGGCCTGGCGGAAGCATTGCGAACATACAATCATCCCAGAGCACCTGCCTAACCGGGTCTACACGGCCCAGTTTCATAATTAGAAGGCTTTGGATGCAACTAAAACCTCAGGCAAGAGGCCTAGGGCCTTGGTTTCTATGTCTATAAAATGGGGGTGGTAACAGTACCTAAGTCAGAGGGCTCCTCAGAACAGCCCAAAGCTGCATCGCCTGCTTCGAGCTGGCTCCCCAGTCTCACAGCCCACCCCACATGCCGTCATGGAGCTGCTTGCCAGTCGCCTGGTGCACGTCACACAGTCCTCTCCTTTGCCCCTGCTCTCATGTCCCCATTTATACTTCAAAAGCCAGGTCACAGACCATCACTCCAGGAGTGGAAACCGCAGGGCCATTTAACCCCCACAACCCACCTTGAGCATAAGAAAGCAGTGGGCTGGGGGCCCCCTTCTGCCCTAAGCCTCAGGACAGGCGCGTCGGGCAGGTATCACTGTCCACAGTTCATGAGCTCCCTTGCCATGGTCACCCTGCTGGGAAGGGCAGAGACCCCAAACCCCAGAGATGTCCTGAGGCCTGAGTTCTGCTGGGCAGGGAGAAACTCCTAAACGGATTGAAATGGACAGAGCACCCCCATCCCCAGCTTCTGGGGGTGGGAATCACAGGATGGATGAAATGACTTCAGCGCCCCAGATCCTCTGTCCCCAATCCCGAGCTCTTCCTGCCCCTCTGTTCACAGGTAGGCTGCAACCCGGGGGGAAGGGAGGATGCTACTTCCTGATCTTGCATCTGTCTGGGGCTCCCCCTGCGTCCCCAGTGGCTGTTCTGAAACACGGACAGCAGCCTAAGGCCCCCTATTCATGGAGGAAGAAAATAAAGAGGGCTCTAAGTGTCCCAAGTCAGGACTGGTGCACAGAGGCAGGCCAGCTGGCTGGACCCCCGCCCTCCTGCCCAGTCTCCTAGCCGGAAAGTAAACAGAGAGTCCAGGGTGGTGAGATGCTGCCAGTGGAGGGAGGAGGGAAGGAACCTGTGGTGGGCTGAGGAGTCCTTCCTAGGCCTGGCCAGAGCCACCACCACCACCACCACCCCATTTCTTTCTGGCTTCCACATGTAAATGAGAGGCTGGGGCAGAACAAAGCCCGTGTTAGCTGCAATGCTGTAGATCTGCAAGGCAGAGCTCAGGCTTCCAAATTTTTCTGACCCTATGGACAAAATTCCAGGTATTCTGGGTCAAGCAGAGGATCCCGAGACCTTTTCCTGGCATCCTGGGGGACTGGTCTAAATGGACACACAAAACCCAGCCCTCTGTGATACCTTGGACCATTCCTCACCGTCTCTGGGCATCAGGGTTCCCCTGCACACTGCACAGTGGGGATGGAGATCACCAGATGGTCCCTAAGGATCGTCCAGGCCCGTCCCAGCCAAGGTCCTGCCTGTGATGGCATGCAGGTTGCAGAACCCCCCTCCCCGCCTCCCACGCCACTGGCATCACTAGGTGTCCCTGCCGTGCCTTCAGACCCACCTCGAGCCCTGCAGATGACTGCGCCGGGGCTCTGCGCTGAGCAGCTCAGCGTCGGCCCAGGGACTCAGTCGCAGCTGCTGTCCCCAGAGATACTGCCATCTGTGGCCACTCTGGGTGCTGGAGGCAGAGATAGGGTGAGGCTGATGCGCCCCGCGGGAGACAGAACTCAGGCGCAGGGCTCTGACTGGGACAGAGGGGTATAGTCCTGGGCTGACTCGATACCCCGGTAACTCTCCCTGCCCACCAGAGACCCTTCCCTCTACCCCCACTCTCAGGATGGCAGGAGGCGGGGCCTTTCCCAGCCAATCAGCAGCCTAGGAGAGCAAGGGCTTGCTCCTTCGTTGCCCTGGCAACCAACCTCCTTTTCTGGATCCCTCTGCTGTGCACGTGGTAGAGCAGATGACAGGGAGGGCAAATTGGGGAGAACTGCAGGAGGGATGAGAGGTGCTCAGCAGACTGCTGGGCCCCAAGGCTGCTGGGCCCAGAGAGGAGAGAGGATGCCGGCTGATAACTGGGAAGGCTGGCAGTTGGCAGCTGGCTGACGGGAGTAGGGAGAGACTGGGGGATGGCAAGGGGCTGGGGACACAGGAGCAGTAAACCGACCTAATGATAGAGTTGAACGTCATATAGGGAAGACCCAGAACTGAGACTGTCTGCCCAGGGAGCACTGAGCCATGCGCCAGACACTGTTTTCAGGGCTTTATTTCTATTAATTCATCCAAGGTCACCTCGAAATATGGGGGTTGGAGCTCCTCAGAGTGGGGTTCAGTCTGCAGTGGTCACGGCTCCCAGGCACTG
Organism: Hydrochoerus hydrochaeris; assembly: GCA_004027455.1. Lineage (NCBI taxonomy): Eukaryota > Metazoa > Chordata > Mammalia > Rodentia > Hydrochaeridae > Hydrochoerus > Hydrochoerus hydrochaeris. The sequence goes on from PVLA01000974.1 coordinate 14,656, forward strand.
AGCACCCCACGCTGAGGCCTGGCCACACACAGCACTTCACTGGGTCCTCCCCACCAAGGGTACTGGGGGGCTCAGTGGGGGTGAGGGCGCTGAAGCAGAGCTGTTTACCTTCTCCTTCCAGGTTGCTCACCTGCTCTGACTAAGCTGGGATTCAATGGCAAGGGTGGGACTGGGAATGGGGGGTCCATCCCCAAGCCTGGATCCTGCCCTGGTTGGGGCCACAGTGTCCTCTGGGCGCCTGGTGCTTGGGAGCCTCCATAAACAGCAGGGGTTGTGGTCTCAGGAGCGGGCAGGGCATCCCCAGGGACCCACAGGACAGGAAGTAGCTTTCAGGAGCCACATCCTAAGTCCAGTCTCAGAAACCTGGCAGCAGGCAGATGTCAAAGGCTGTGGGTACAGTGGCTTTGGGACCCTCAGTCCCCAGGCTGCAGACAGACCTTCTGTGACTCTGAGTTCACAGAGATTTTTTTAAATTCACAGTAAAATACACAACTCTTCAGAGGTACATACACACCCGAGCCATCACCATCTGGACTGCAGTATAGGATACTTCCATCACCCCAAAAAGGTCCCTCTGCCTCTCTCCCTTGGAGTTAGGGGTAGACAGCCCCATGGCAGGGCATGTGCCCCAGCCCTGGAAAACAAAAGAGGGACAAAACCCCCAGCTCCCTCCCCAAAGGCACACATTGCTCTGACTGCTGTCACCAAGAACTGGTTTGGTATTGGGGATTGAACTCATGACCTTGCACTTGCCAGGCAGGCCCTTAAACCACTGAGCTAAACCCCCAGGCCCTGGTTTTGTATTTTGGGTGGGGCCACAAGAATCAAAGCTTTCAAGTGCTTCTTAACAGTTCTGGGTGGGAGGGCTGGGAGGAGTTGGGGGAGGGTTACCCAGGGCAGCACTGAAGTGCGGTGATGAGTATGTCAAGCATCTTGCTTTTGATGGCACCTCCTAGGTCAAAACCTCAGACTGTGCACCTTACATGTGCATACAGTGGCTTGTTTATTTATAATGGGGCCTTGCTATGTTGCCCAGGCTGGCTTCAAATTCCTGGGCTCAAGAGATCCTCCTGCTTCAGTCTCCTCAGTACCTGGGACTGTAGCGGTATCCTGCTAATCTGCCTTCTCATTCATCGATTATACCACGATAAATCTGTCAAACATATCATCAGTGGCCTGTAGGTATGGTTTTGGTCACTAATTCTTTATTCATACAAAAGCTTCATGGGAAGCTCAGTGTGTACTGGAGATAAAGCCAAGACTCCTCCTATTAAGGGTGGTCTTTCTGGACCCCACCCACTCAGTTACCCTTGTCCCTCCTTGTGAACTGAGGTCTCTCAGAAGCCAATTTTTAAAATGCTGGCCCAGAGTCTCTGATGAGCGCACCAGCTCTGTGACACAAGACTCTCGGGCCAGTCCCTGTCCTTCACAGCAGGATGGTGCCTACACACTACTATCTTCTGTTCCGTGGCCCGTGGGACAAGCAACAGGTCACCTTCGGCATCTCAGCCAGTGATCGCCCCTCCAGTGATGTGCAGCACAGGCTCCCTGGGGACACTTGCCACACTGTCATCTGGGCACTTGTCACTCCCTGGCTGCTCCTGATGGCCTCACTCACTGTGTGGACAACTCCCTGGAGCAGGACAACACCCAAGAGCCCAGCTCCCCGTGCTCAGCACCAGCACTGGCCCAAGGCAGGCACTCAGTGCCTGTTGATTGAATCCTCCCAGAGAGTCCTGAGCGGGTCTAGAGCTTTTCCATGGCCTGAAACTCTCTGAGGACATCAGCCAGTCATCCGGCTCTCCACTGACCACCTATCCAGTCCCTTCTCTTGCCCCACCAAGTCTCCGCACCTGAGCTTCCTTCCCTGAAGCTTTTGCTCCTCCATGGACTCAAACATCGCCCCTAACTGGAAGCAGCTCCTGCCCCTGCAGCAGGCACCCATCCAGCCCCACTTGCTCTCCATGGTGCTCGCTGCTACCTGACTTCTAGGGAGTCCCCTCGGCATCCCAGCTGTGCCAGGGCAGAGGCTCCATGAAGCCATTTACTTCCTGCTCTTTCTGAGCAAGACAATCCTGCAGTAAGAAGGGTTTGGGGTAGACAGGAGTACGCCTCTGCTGTCCCGCACACCACAACACTGAGTGCACTATCACCACGGCGTCTCCCCCCAGCGCCGGTCGATCAGTGATTCCTGGTTCACCTGTATTTCTAGGGCGGGGCACTGGGTCTGGAACTGAACAAGGAATGACTGCTGAGAATGGATGTAAATCAATCCACGCATTCACCAAATATCTAGTGGGCAACATGGGTGCCAGGCACTTTTTAGAATGACCAAGTTGCTGACCTCAGGTATCTTACACTCTAGTTGGAGAGACAGGCACTAAACAATTCTCAGTGCCTGTTACAAGAAGCAGCGTGCTATGGGCCCTGAGCAGCTCTGCTTGTCTTCTGCTAGGTAGGCTAAGGAAGATCCTGACAGCTCTTTATCTGGGCTATTTCTAGAGCCTGTGTTTGCAGAAGAGGACTTTAAGGGATGTGTGTGCCAGACAAAGAATGGGCATGCTAACCACTCATATAATGCTGAACACCCACTAGCTACCCAGGTGTTCCCAGTGGGGCTTTTGGGATTTGGAAAAGTCATACAAGATGAAGTCCCAGATGCTGCTTCTATAAATCAATAAGAGTCCTTCATCTCTTTCCAGAGTTGCATGTCTTCTGCCAGCATCCAGGACACAATAATGAGTGAATGTATTAGTTTATAAGAAAGAAAATCAGGCCAGGGCTATAGCTCAGTGGCATAAGTGCCTGCCTGGCAAGCACGAGGTCCTGAGTTCAATTCCCGGGACTACCGCCTACCCTCAGAAGCAGAAAGTCTCAGATGGTGGATGATTCTTGACCATGATTTGTGAAGATTAGTGTGATGGAGAAAACAGAGCAGAAATAGCAGAGGGGGCTGATGGGTAGAGGCATAGCTCAGTGGTAGAGTACTTTCCTAACATGCAAGAGACCCAAGGTTCAATCCTTGCATAGCGAAAAAGGGATAAAAGGGGGAAGTATGTATGACAGAGCTTGCTGTTTTTAATAAACAGTCCAGTGACACACAGGGCTATGCTGTGCCTCTGTCAGCACACTGAGGAGGGCCCATTGATAGATTTGATCAGAGGAGAGGTCTGCTCTAATTTCCATTTTAAAAGGATGCTAGCCAAGCATGGTGATGCACACCTGTAATCCCAGCACTCCAGAGGCCAAAGCAAGAGGATTGCTGTGAGTTCAGGGCCAGTCTGAGCTACATAGAGAGACCCTGCCTCAATTACTGTAATCTCAAATACTGTATGTATCACCCAAGTATTGTAATCCTCTATTTAGTTTTTTTTTTAACCATCCAGAAAGTTATATTTGTAATCCCATTGAGACGTTCTTGGAATCTTAGCAAGTTAGTTTTAATCTACCACCACCAATGACACCCACATCGAGAGTCAAGACACCAAGACATGTTCCAAGTTAAGGGCAGCCAAGGGGTCCTAAATCTAATCCCCATGAGGACATGCTGACAAAGGCCTGGATCCTAGGCCTCTCCCAGAATTTATTATCTTGTGAGGAAGAGGGGTGGCTCAGGGATGAGTGACAGTGAGCACTGGGGGGTGGATTCCGTGAGTAGGCTGGCCAGGTGGGAGAAAGGCATCTTTGCAAAATGCAGAGATAAGGATATGCAGAAGGATCAATTTGTATAGTTCAATTAAGGTAGCCACTGACTTGTTTTAGGAGGCTGTTGCTTTGGTTTTTGATATGTAAACTCTTGTGCCCTGGGGAGTTATAGCCTCTTTATCTTGAGGCTCATACCCAGTTGACATTTTTGGAGCTATTGACTCTAACATCTCACTGTGTTTATATCCTGTATTTATATCCTGTATGGAGACCACTATGTGAGGAAACAGGACTGTCTGTTGGCTTTAGAGATTATATACCAGCACCTCAGCTAGCCTTATTTGTAATGCTTAGAGCCAGTTGAAGAGAGAAGGAAATACCATAGCTTTTTACATATTAGTATAAAGAAGTCTCCAAATAATCAAAGTCACAATAATTGTTTTGTATTTAAGGGAGTCACTGGAGTTGTCTCCCACACTCAATAAATAAATACATAGATATTAAAAGATAATGATTACTGTGTGGAGAATAGCTGGCAGCCCTACAGAACTGCGTGACAACAGAAAGTTAGTAAGAAGGTTTTACAAAGGACCGAGTGACAGATGACAATAGTTTAGTCCTGGTCGTGCATGGCAATGGAAGTGGCAGAAGGTGGTCAGTTCCTAGACATGTCTTTGGAATGGAGCCGAATGAAGTAACACCAGCCATTATCCCATGTATTCAGGAGGCGGAGGCAGGGTTACTATAAGTTCGAGGCCAGCCTGAGCAACACAGTGAGACTCCGTCTCAAAGGAAAATAAAAACGGTTGGGGGTGTGGCTCAATGGTAGGGCTTCCCTGAGTTCAATCCCCAGAATGGGGAGAGGGTTGTTTACAGATTGGATAGGGCAGGTAAAGAGCAGTCAAGAACTACACGTTTCCCTCCATTGGCAAAGGTCTGGAAGGAATCAAGAAGGAGATGAGTGAATGCCAGGGAACGAATGAACCGCTGAAACGTGCAAAACACATCCAGCACCTAAGTGGTCTGAGCGTAGGGCTGGACCGCCCCTCTTGAAAAAGAAGGTATGGTTCCTTTAAAAGGGTCCCGCCCCCCCGCCCCGAAGCACCGCCTAGGAATGGTCACGTGGCCCCCGCGCCCACTCGGGGCGGGGCTCGGGGAGGTTTGAAAGATCTGCGCGCGCTTCTATAGCGGCGGTTTGGCCTTCCCCGAAAATGTCGGTGTTGCGGCCACTAGACAAGCTGCCCTGCCTGAACACAGCCACCATCTTGGTAGGTGCCTGCGGCCTGAGGCCTGGTCCTAAGGCCTAAGGCCTTCCTTCCTTAGTTGCGTCTCAGCAGCCCTGGGCTCAGCGCTCCCTGAGGGCTCGCTCACGCTGTTCCAAGGAGAGGGAGGGTTAGGTAGGCGGGAGAACCATGCTCTGAGCCAATCAGAGTAGCCACTCTCGGGGCGGGGAGGCAGCGCTCACCACTAGATACGCAGTAGAGGATTTCTCAGCTTCTGATTGGTGGAGGCTGTGAGGCGCGCGGGGCTCCCGCTGGCCAAGTTGGTTTTCTAGAGACCCCAGGCAAGACTGCAAGTTCCCTTCCCCAGCCTGGCCAGGCGGAGTGGGGAGTGAGTGCTCGCGGAAGCTTCCTCATGGGCGATGGGTCCTCCGGTCCCCTTCGGCTATGGCCTGACCCCAGGGAGGGCGTCACGGCGCCGAGCTCTCGACACCGCCCCGCCCAGGTCCCCACCTGACGCTTTGTCTTCCCGCAGCTGGTGGGCACGGAGGATGCACTTCTGCAGCAGCTGGCGGACTCCATACTCAAGGAGGACTGCTCGTCCGAATTGCGGGTGTAAGTAGCTGAGACTGGGCGTGAGGAACAGTGTAGATATTTGATCGACTGTTATCGAATTAAGATGCAGGATTCAAGCCAGAAGTGGTGGTGCATGTCTGTCATCCAAGCACTTGGAAGGCTGAGGCAGGAGGGTCTGAGTCTGATGCCAGTCGGGACCACATAGTAAGGGAGTCGCAGTAAAAAAGCACACCTCTCCCAAACACGTACTGGGGATTGAACCCAGGGCCTTTGCACTGATCTATATCCCGAGCTCTATTATTTTAAGGCACAGTCTCACTGAATATCCCAGGCTAGCCATCAACTTGTGATCCTCCTGCCTCAGCCTCTAAGAGTGCTGGGGTTACAATCCTGTGCCACCACAGCCAGCTTCAAGAAAACTTTCGAATGGAGAGGGTGCTAGAGATGTCTCAGGATAGTAAAAGTTCATTACAATAGCTAGGAATGTAGCTGAATGCAGAAGTCTGGGGTTCTGTTCCTAGCACCACCAACAACAAAACCAAATTGCCTATATTTGTGGAGCAAAAACAAGATGGAGTTAGGAGTAAAAAGTGTTCTCTCTTCACAGCTTCAGCATTCAGTTGCTAACAAGAACTGCCCATCCCATCCCTGTAGCCACAGTGGCAGCTTCATCAGCCTGCGTTGTTATAGTCAGAGCAAAATATGAATGGATGTAATAATAATGATGACAACCAGGTGTGATGACGCACACTTCTAACCCTAGCACTTGGGAAGCCGAGGCAAAGCCGAGGCAAGAGGTTTGCTGCAAATCAAGCCCAGCCTGGGCTACATGGCGAGACCCTGTCTCAAAACAAAACAAAAAATAAAATAAAAATAAAAAAGGGCTGTGGCTCATGCCTGTAAGCCCAGCACTTGGGAGGCTGAGGCAGGAGGATTGTTGTGAGTTTGAGATCAGCCTGGGCTACAAAGTGAGCTCAAGACCAGCCTGAACTTCATAGTGAGACCCTGTCTCAAAAAGACAAAAAAAAAGGGCTGGAGTTACAGCTCATGGGAGGGCAGTTGCTTGCCCAGCACGTATGAGGCCCTGGGTCCAATCCTCAGTACCTCCAAAAAAATAAAAAAAGGAATAAGAAAAAAGATTATCCAGAGTTCAGCCACCGTTTTTCAGTTCTTTATTTTGCTTCTGTTCCATTTAATTTAAATTAATGCTGTCACTCTGTGGTTGTTATCTGAATGTGCGTGCATTATGTACATGTATAGTAATTTCTAGGTGTCTAGACTTGGGGGTGGTGTTTTAAACTTTTGTAGTTATTGTACTTTTTGGTCTTTCTTAATTGTAGTCTGGGAAAAGGGGCGATGAGTACACTAACAGGAACCTATGGGTATGGGCAGTAGAGAAAAACTGGGGGGCTGAGGGTGCAGCTCAGTGGTTGAGTGCTCGCCTAGCATGCGGGCAGCCTCTCCTGCGGAGAGTGGCATGTGACGGTCACTGTGAGTGGGCATGCATGCAGCTTCGGACCTGCACTTGCTTGTTTTTCAGCCACTTGGCGAAGTCTCTCCCTCTGCCCTCTAATGTGAATCGGCCCAGAATTGACCTGGTCGTGTTCGTGATTAACCTTCACAGCAAATACAGGTGAGAGCCAGGGTTCAGGGAGAGGGCCTCACTGGTGATGCGAGGAAGGACAGGTGGTGAGAGACTGCCTGGGTGGACCTCAAAGGTGAAGAGGGAGGAGCCAGGGGCCACTGTGGACACAGACAGATCCCAACAGTGTCTTTTGTTCATTTCATTAACAATCTGTCTCTCCCTCTCCCTAACCCTTTAGTCTCCCTATGACACTGGGGATTCAACCTAGGACCTTTGCATTTGGTACCAGGGATCAAACTCATGACCTTGCGCTTGCCAGGCAGGCCCTTCTTTTCTTTTTTTTTTTTTTTTTTTGGTTTTTTAGAGACAGGGTTTTGCTATGTAGTTTATGCTGTTCAGGCTGGCCTTGAACTCACTTTGTAGCCCATCTTGAACTTGCAGCAATCCTCCTGCCTCAGCCTCCCAAGTGCTGGAATTACAGGCTTGCACTACCATGCCCAGCCACCCTTTTTATTTTTTATTTTGAGCCAGGCTCTCGATAAGTTGCCCAGACTGGGTTCCAACTCATTCTTCCTTCCTCAGCTCCCAGGGTGCTGGGATTACAGGCATGCACTACCAGACCTAGTTTAACACTGTCAGAGACCTACTCTCTACACCTTATAGCAGGCACAGAAATGAACAAAACAGACGCTGTCCTCAAGGTGTCCACATCCACCAGGGCAGCTGGACTTTTGGCTAGACCGGCAGAGTCCCTGGTCGTGTACTGTGAAGGAAGCAGTGTTGGATAGTAGGAGCAGGAGCTGGGACAGCAGGCCTTAGGGCTAGGAGGTGAGGGCAGACTTTCCAGTGAGGCAGCAACTGCATGGAGCCCTGAAAGAGGAGGAGTTAGACGGGTGAAGATGGCACGAAACCCTCCAGGGGCCGGTGACTGAGGCGAGGCAGGGCTCAGGGCCAGCGTGGAGACTGTCACAGATGGGTTGGGTGCTGAGGGACAGCTATAAGGGAGGCACCAGGAGACCCTGGAGCATGGAGACAGCAGAAGCATTCGGCATCAGGATTGGCTCTAGACCTCACCACCCAACCAGTTGGAGCTAGTTAACAGTGGGTAGAAGAGAAAAAGCTGAGATATGTGGTGATCGTCTTATAATAGTGAAAAATTGGAAATCCATGAGTGGGAAAATAGGTTATAATAGTTGTGTATTCATTTTGAAGGATGTGACAGATTTCTGTGTACTTTTGTCAGTCAGTTTCACATTACCATAGTAAAATATCAGAGGCAGGCTACTTTATAGAAAAGAGAGGTGCATGCAAGTGACATCAGCACTCTTTTGGGGATTGAACTCATGACCTCGTGCTTGCCAGGGCAGGCACATATGCTGCTAAGTTAAACCTCTAGCCCTGATCTTGGAGGCTGAGGCAGAAAGAGCTCAAATTCAAGTCCAGCCTGGACAACTTAAGAACTTAGCAAGCCCCTGTCTCAAATTAAAAAGTTGTTCTAAAAGGGCTGGGGATGTAGCTCAGTACTAAGACCCAGTGTTCAATCCTCAGTACTGCAAAAAAGAAAAGAGATTTATTTTGCCTCACAGTTGTGGAGGTGTCAGGTCAAAAGGCCATGTCTGGTGATGGCCTTCGTACTGGCAGTGGTGAGAGAGCACAAGTGTGTACCTCTTCCTCTCCCCATGGAAGCCCAGGATTCAGTCCAGAGCTCATCTCATCCCAAACACCCCGGAAGCCCATCTCCAAACCAGTTGCCTCCGCCCCTTAATACCACATCACGGGAACCACGTTTTATCCCAGGGTCTCACTCCCAGGGCCTCTGTGAGATGGTCCCAACTTCGCATTGACCAGGTTCTGGTACCCAAAAGGTAGCTTCAACAACCTGCTGTCTTTGCATGTGAAAGGAGTTGTAAGAGTCACACCCCAGCTGTTTCCTCTGGGGAGCCAGGACTGAGGGGTGGTGATGAGAGAGGGGATGTTTACTCTCTGTGTCTGCCCACATATTTACTGTTTGATAATCCTACAAGCATGAGTCACTTGTGATGGAAAGTAGCTTTGGGGTTTTTTTGTTTGTTTATTTTTTAATTAAAAGACAGTGTTCCTTCAGGGGTATTTTTGTGATCCTCTTCTCTGCCCCCTCGGGTTGGGGAGCAGGGGCTTCTCCTGTCCCTGTTGTGAAGTTGTGTCCTCTCCTTTGTTTTCTCGACTGGCCGCCCCACAGCCTGCAGAACACAGAGGCGTCCCTGTGCCACCTGGACGCCGGCTTCTTCCTGGGCAGGGTGTGCTTCCTGGCCACGGGTGGTAAGTGTGCCCCTCCTTGCCTGCCACCCCCAGGGAGAGCTGTGGCTCAGGTGCCACAGGACCAGGGCCTCCCAGTGTGAGCAGTAACCACTGCTGCTCGGCCCTGCCGCTCCCAGAGTCAAATCCCACTTCCTCTGAGACAGGCTTGTGCTCTCTGGCCTCTGCCACCGAGTTTAGTGCCACCCCTGTTGCACTCAGTCTTGGAGTCAGCTGTCATTCTCTGGCAGCAGAAGTGACAGCTAACACTTACAGAGCTCTCACTGCACTAGTTTTGATTTGTCATTGCTTTGATTTTTCTATCATTATCCTTTGAGGAAGGTCGCAGCTCAGTTTTATAACTGAGGAGATTGGTCATGAGGTTAAACACTTTGCCCACAGCCCTGTGGCTAAGCAGAGAGCGCTCACTCTGTTCCCTTTGTCTCACTAACCCTGTGAATACTTCAAGATTCAGCTCCAACATCCCCATGGGCACCTAGGACGTGACATGTGTGACCTACCCACTCTCAAGCTAAACTGTAAAGTTGAAGGGAGGACCCGGTGTAGATTACCCTCAGTAACCACTGGTGAATAAAAAGTGCCTGTGACTTCCGGATGGAGATTCACTGGCGCTGCGGTCACCCTGTGGGCCAGGCACACACAGAGCACTCCCTGTAAGCCCGTTCAGCTTTGTTGTCTGACAATCTCAGCCACCCAGAGAAGGTGCAGAACAGGACCAGTGAGAAACTACCGCATGAGGGGGCAGTGACTGCTTTGCCTGGTGACCCCTGGGTGCAGCCTGCAGCTCTCTGGCCTCTTTGCAGCTGGGCAGGACAGCCACTGTAGCGTCCACCACAACACGGTCGGGAAGCTGGCTCGCACCTACCGAAGCCCCCTGCTCTTCTGTGACCTGGAGGTGAGCACACTGATTGCAGTGGCTGGTGTTACACTTGGGGACAGGAAAGGGCACAGGGAAAGGACACGCCAGGAGTGCCCAGATGAGGTGACTACAATGAGCAGGGGACACAAGATCCTGGGTCTTCTGCTCAGCCTCCCATGGCTGCCCTGCGCCTCAGGAAGTCTCGTGTGTCCACTTGGGATCTGGACTGGTGTCTCACTGCCCTGCTTCGGAGGCCAGGTGTTTCGCTAACCAGTGTGTCCTCGTGTCTCCTTAGTAGTCAAGGTGCCTGATGTCCCCCCGCCCCCTCCTGACTCTGCCTCCCAGATTTCTTTACAGTTTGTAAATTGGGTGACTGTTTTTAAAACCCCCCGAGGATCTTACTGACAGAATCCTGAGGCCCCAGCACACTGGAAGCGCCACCCCTGCCAGACTTCTCAGAGCAAACCCGCTTGTAAGTCACAGCTTGTAAGTTAGTGCCAGCTGGCTGCTATCCACCGTGGCCTGCTGACGTGTGGCTTGGACAGGCCACCTTCCTCTGGAGGCTTCCCCTCGAGCCTTAGTTTTGTTTTCTCTAATTGAAGAATCATCTGTGTTCTACAACTAGGGAGCCTGTGTAGGTGGCAGTGCACCTGCTAAACTTGTCTCAAGTGCTGCAGTTCTGTGTGTGGCCATGAGGTGGCAGGCCATCCCAGGTCCAGGTCCTTTCTAGCCAGACAACTCTGAAGAAAAGACTTGTGTAGGAAGCAGAGGTCCAGCCCCTTTCCAGCCAGCAGCAGGGGCTGCAGAACTGACTTTCCAGAGCGCGGACGTGCGCCCTTCCGAGGAAGCCGCCGCCGTGTGCCGGCTCTGTCACTCCACCGCCTGTGCCTGTGTCCTTCCCAGAGCAGCCCTCCCTGGGGCAGGGAGCACACCCCAGAGGCGTGACTCACCCGGGGGAGGAATTGCAGCTGGATACACAGGTGAAGTTGACACTGGCCCTGCCCCCTCAGAAGCTAGGGACAAAGTGAGTCAGATGCATAATGTTGGCAACAGCAGGAGGATTTGCTGGGCCTCGGAAGCCTGGTGTGGAGTTTAATCAGTTCTTGGGCACCATGGGAGCAGTCGTGACCATGGTCAGACTTCGGCTCTGGCCTTGCCTCTGAAGAGGACGAGTGGCCAGGATGGGGCCTGGCCAGCAGGAGGCAGCTGTGGACCCTGAGCTACCACAGCAGCCTGAAGATGGGCTTTTGGGGGCAAAGGCCACAGAACTTTGTTCAGGGGGATTCATTCAACAGATACTCCTCACGTACACTCGGTGAGCCATTCTAGGCACTGGGCAGAACAAAAAGGGAAAAGCCTGTTGCTGGGGCAGTGATGGGCACCTGTGGCCCCAGCTTCTTGGAAGGATCAGGTGTCCCATCTGGACATTGAGCCCAGAAACTTAGACTGGCCCAGGCACCATAGCAAGAGGTGTGGCCCTGTGGTAGAGCGCGTGAGACCCCAGTGCTGAAAAAGGGAGCGGGGAGGAGACCCAGCAGAGGCAACCGGGCGAGATTCAGACCGGCCTGGAGGCGGCGCTTCCACAGCGAGCCAGACCTGCAGGAACAGAAGGCCGGGCTGTGGTGGAGCAGCAGGAGCTACAGCAAACACATAGCCCCTGTGTCTGGAACTTTTTTTTTTTTTTTTTGTACTGGGGATCAAACTCACGCACACTTGCAAGGCAAGCACTTGTGCCTGTGCTGCTGAGCTAAATCCCCAGCACCTGGCTGACGTGGTTCTGAGGGGCCCCTCTGACCCCTGGGGAGAGGCGGCTGAGGGAGGGGTGGGCTGAGATGGGAGCAGCCTGGGCTTGTGGTGGCCAGGGAGGAGGGCAGTGGGTGGGCCCATCACACTGGCTGTTTCCTGGGCGGAGGAGACAGAATGTGCTGACAGCCAGATGTGAGAGGTGATAAAAAGGTGAGTCAGGACTGTAGTAGTTTCTGGCCTTTGGCAGCAGTGAGCAGGACTGTGGGGCCGATCCGGGCCTTGGTGTGACACAATGAGACGAGGTGGCCAGTGACAGTCTAGGGGGAGGCCCAGCCCACATGCAGTGACACATGCGTTAGTGAGGTGGTTTCAAAGCCACAGAAGGGGATGAGGTCACTGAGGGATTGAGTGTAGGAGGCAGAATCCAAGATCAAGCCCTGGAAGCTGAGAAGGAACATCTTCGGGGTGGCAGGCATCAGAGAGCGAGTGTTTCACAGGGGCAGGAGCAGACATATTGCATTCCGGTGGCTGAGAAGTCCCCACTGGATGTGATGCTAAGGAGGTCATGAGTGACAAGTGGCGGGGTACAGGTTGGCACCCTGTCGATGCCCGGCCTGCTCACAGCCTTGCCCGCCTTCCCCGCAGGTGGACACCTTCCGGGCCAGCCTGGCACAGCGCCTGGTGCGCATGCTGCAGATCTGCGCCGGCCACGTGCCTGGCGTCTCAGCACTGAACCTGCTGTCCCTGCTGCAGGGCTCTGAGAGCCCCCTGCCCGAGGAGCTGTGAGGGCCCCACTCCGCTGCTCCCTCCTACCCCGCACCTGCCCTGCTGGAGTCAGGTCCTCATCGTGGGACATGCATGTCACCACTTAGGATTTCACTAGAACAGAGGTGCTGCGGTGTCCAGAAAGGATCTGAAAATCAGCGGTGGCATCCACGACTTTGACTCCGCAGATGAGACTGACTTGGAACAGTTGGGGGGGTGGCTGTGGACTGCGTGAGCTGAGTGGGACCCCACTTTTCCTAGAAAACTGGTTGTTGCCCCAGGGAGCCAGTTTCCTCGGGTAAACTGGTCTGCTCCCCGCAGTGCCTCATAGTGAAGATGAGTGCGTTGGCTTGTTGGATCTCAAGGTGCAAGTGGGAGGTGCTCGGGGACACCCACTATTTGCAATCCAGAAGGGCTGAGCTTAGCTGGGAATTGTGCCACCACGGTGGGTCAGTGGGTCAGTCGGAGGTGCTTGAGGCCTGAGGAGCTGGCTGAAGGGTCCTGCTTCACAGGGAGAGATTACACAGTGACCGCTGCCTCCTGCCTCTGCTCAGACACTCGCGGGAGGGCTGGGGTGAGGGTCTTGGAGCCCTGTCATCCAGGTCAAAGCCTCAGCACCTACCACAGGGAGAGAAGACACCCAGAGCTTGGGGCTGCAGGGTGGCCGGGTACTTCCTGCCCTCAGCCCCAGGCCAGCCCTGCTTGACACCCTGACAGCACAGCCTGGCTCTGGTGTCACCAGTGCACAGGCTCCTGCTCTTTGGAGGACAGGCCAGCTTTTAACCCTTGCCAGTGCTGGAAGGGTCAGACCTGCCTCCAGGACCTGGCCCAGCCTTCCCGTCGCCTCTGTGCAGCGAGGCCTTGTTCATACCTGGCTGGCTCCGAGGCAGCCCCTGGGCCCCACTGAGGACCTCAGCTGTGTGGATTCCGGTTGAGGCCCCATGTGTCACCTGACATTTGCAGGCACATCACGCTTCACCGAGCTCTTCTCACACGGCAGCCGCTCCTTTACCCCCCAGCAGACCTGTGAGGTCACCGATGTTTCTCCATTTCACAGTTCGTGAAACTGAGACTGTTGTCATCGGGATGTGGCTGCTATCACATGGCCAGGTGCAGCAGAGCCAGCCCAGTGATCCTGTGTGTCTTCTGGCCGGTGATTTGGCCTCTCTGCTGGGCAGGCCTGAGCTTGGGACATGAGAGGTGGGACAGAGTCTCTCCAGGAGGTGGCCTGCTCAGGGGGCCTGGGGACACATCGCCCTCAGCTCCCTCAGTGTCCTGGGCTCTAAGGGGGGGCTCTGCAGGGTGCTGGGCTGGGCCGGCTTTTGGGGACTGCTGGGGAAGAGGCCATGTGGACACAGCCTGCTCCCTCCTGGACACATCACCCGTGCTACAGACACGCCTCCCCACAGCCCTGCCCCTGCCCCCAGCCAGCATGGGGCACACCTCTCACCCCAGGTCCCTGTACCACATTTTCTTTGCCACCTGGTGCCATTTAACAAGAGAATTGGCATCGCATTCTCCAGTGAGAACCTGGGAGCCTTCCAAGTGCTGGGGAAACGCGACTCATCACCGCTGCCAGCTTCCTGCCGAGCTTGGCAGGGCCTGGAACCAAGAGGCCACCTCGGGGTGGGGGTGGCCTGCCCCTGCCTCACAGTAGAACCGAGTAACATGTACATGACAGTCAGCTGCCCTCAGACCTGCTGTCCCCAGCCTAGGGATGGACAGACAGGAAGTGGTTGCTTCCTGCCGCTCGGAGGCCCATGGCAGTGTCCCAGAGGAGTCAGGGAGGTAGTGGGGGTCTGTCCTGGTGCCCATGCACGCCTGGAGTGGCACCTGGGGCTCCAATGGGAGGGAACAGGAGGCTGGCATGGCTGTATTATGACAGCCTGGCCTCAGGGAAGTCACCTGCTTTCTTCTATGGAATGAGTGTCACTGATTGGAGGCAGATTTTTATTTTCTTGGTTATTTAATAAGGTCTCTCCGTGTCATTCGGTCTGGCCTCAAACTCATAGCGATTCTCCTGCCTGTAACAGGTGTGTACTGCCAAGCCCAGCTCAGAGGCAGGCTTTCAGGATGGGCAAGGACCCCAGGTTGCAGATCTGAATGTGTGGCAGCCTGAGACCCCTGGGAGATGCTCCCTCTGCTGGGCTTGGAAACCACAGGCCCTGGCTTTCATGAGCCCAAAAAGCAGGTTTTGGCCCTGTGGTCTGAGTTGGGAAGGCTTTGCTCAAGGGCACAGGTTTGTTTGCCCCCTTAAGCCAGCTCCTTGCAGTGAGCCAGAGCCCACCTGGTGAACTCCCATCCTCGAGGCCGCGTGCCCCTAGTGAGGAGGGCGCCCTGTAGCGTGGCACTGGGGATCTACTGCCCAGAGGCAGAGGCTGGCATCTGGCCCCAGAGGAAGTAGTGCTGGGAAAGGAGCTGGCCCAGGCATCCCACTGTGACCTGGGCTAGTCACTCCCCCCTCCCAAGCCCCACCTGCTGCACCCTGGGCCCCCAGGGGCTGAAAATCACAAGAGCTTGACCTCAGGCTGCCCCGTGTCCAGCCTCCCTGGACAGTGGCCTGGCAGGCTGGCTAGCTCAGGTGCAGTGCGCCCTGTGTAGCCCCAAGACAGCCCCATGCCCCCACTCCAGCACACAGGCTGTCAGGCCTGCTGGCAGGGCTCGCACATGTGACCTTGTCTGGGGCACCAGCTGCTATAACCCTGTCCCTCCGACCTCCCCAGGCCAGAAGGGGATGAAGAGGGACAGTGAGGTGGCTGCCAGCCCTGCACACCCAGCTCTGTGATCCCCGCCTCGGTGTGACCTGGGCACTGTGGGCTGCTGAGGACCAGCTCCAGGAGGGACAGCAAGTGACCCGTCTTCAGCACCTGAGTCTGCACAGGAGCCAGCTCTCAGGACAAGGAGATGCCAGAGGCACACCTCACCCCTGCCTGCTAAATCCTGTCCTGCTCGGGTTTTGTTTCTGTTTCTCTGTTGCTGCCCAGAACTTTCCCACCTGGGGCACAGATGGGGCTCACTTAGCATTCGGTAGGTGCTGAGGTGCTTGCCCATGGGCTCAGCTGTGCCCACAGGAAGCCCAGAGCCATTGGCTTCTTATCCCTCCTATGTGGTGCCGCCTGGGGACAGGGCCCTATGGAGGTTCCTGCTCCAGCCTCCATCCTGCCACCTGGCCTCAGCCTCCTCCGGCCACACTGCTGCATGGCCCCTGGAGGTTGGGACCCCAGCCCACAGGGAGGGCCCGTGTCCTCCTCCCCAGGGCCAAGCTTCAAGAATGGCTGGATGGCTGGGGCTGCCCAGCTGGGAACCTGCAGGGCCGGAGGATGTGTGCCTGCACACACGTGTGGGCTGCACAGACCCATGTGACCTGGCCTTCCCAGTGTGGTCAGAGGGCTGAGGCCAGGGTCTCCTGCTCAGGCCCCACAGTGCACATGCGCCCCACTACTCCTGCCACCCTCGAGTCTGAAGCCCAAGGTGGCATCCTTGTTGGTTAAAGCTCAGTGCTGGAGCCGGGCGAAGGAGTCTCCAAACTGGGAACCCAAGGTGTCCCCAGGGATGATCCCAGGCCAAGACACCAAGCCCACCTCTGTGGCAGCCTCCAGATTAGAAAGGCACAAACCTGCCACAGAGGCTCCCTGGGGGCCTCAGCACCGCCCCTTCCTCCCAGCTTCTGGGCTTTTCATGAGAACGCGCTCAGCCATCGCTGCCCTAATTATGACTGCGGCTCACTGTGAAGTTTGGAGCGAGCCCCGGGCCTCAGCCCAGGTTCACATCTAGTCAAGGGGGCTGGGCCTCTGCCCTCCGGGGACTGCACCCCCAACAGGGCTTGTCCCACAGTGCAGCGGCCCCACTGCGCTGCCCAGTCCCCAGACGTGGGCACAGGTGCTGCCTGGCCACCCTGTATCTGCTGGGTCATCCTGGGAAAGCCCGTCACCCCACAAAGCCTATTTCCTCATCTCACTTTGTTTTGGGGGAATTTTAGGGGGCAAAGATGAAAGGCAGGATCCTCCCTGATGGACCCCAACTGAATCATCTCGTAAAAGAAAGTATTCGGTGAATGAAAAGAACATAGGGCAGATTCAAGTAGAAGGGGTTTTACCATAAAGTCCTTTATTTTCGACTCAGGAATACACTGAGGTCGCGGTGTCAGTATTTGAAGTAAAAACTAAAGGGCTGGACATGGCGCTTGCCTGTAGCCCCAGCTCCTCCAGAGGCTGAGGCAGGAGGATCACTTAAGCACAGGTGTATTTAACAGTTCTTTAACAGAACAACAAAAAAAGGTGTTACACTGATTTTAGAAACTTTAACTTTTCTCACTTGGTCATTTCTCAAAGTGACCCAGAAGAGCTTCTGGGTTGGTAGACACATGGAAGGCTTGGAAGGGAGGCCCAGGGTGACACACCCACCCAGAGAGGATGTAGAAACGCATCCCTTCCATGTACCTCTCCCTAAATGTCCTTGGTCTGGCTGTACCTGAGTTGTATCCTTTACAATAAGCAGATGATAGTTTATGTCCAAGACTTGAATGAAGAAAGTAATCAAGTTGTTTGCAGTAGTGGTGCACACCTGTGATCCCAGGCTGGATTGCAAGTTCAAGGCCAGCCTGAGCAACATAGTGAGACCCTGTCTCAAAATTAAAAATAAAAACAGCTAGGCACGTAGCTCAGTGGAAGAGCACTTGACTAGCATGCAGGGACTATGGGTTCAATCCCTAGTCCTGAAAACAAAATTAACAAGCTTGATGTAAGACCAGCACTGTGGCACATGCTGGTAATCCCAGCACTTGGGAAGCTGAAGCAGGAGGACCTTAAATTCTAGACCAGCCTGAAACTGGGCTAACAAGACTCTGTCTCAGAAAGAGGGGAGGGTAACTATGAAAAGGAACATATTCAGGTGTAACCTAACATTTCCCACATTGGTGAAATTTCTCTTTTTAATCACTAAGTCATCCAAAGATTCAAGGCCTGCTGTAGCTCCCAGCCCTACTTAGAGGCCCAAGTGAAGAGGTTCAGCTGGGGTCAGCCGAGTCCCACTGGCCTTTTGCTGTTCCCACTGGTCCCTGGCACCTGGCTCTGTGCAAGCTTATAGAAGGTACCCAATAAATGTGAGTCAGGTGACAGGTCTGTCCCTCCCTGTCCAAGGTGAGGAGGAGTGAGTGAAAGCTCCCTGCTTGCTTGGGGCCTGAGAGACTGGAGGTGGCCAGAGCCTTGGTGCAGCCTGCTGGGCTGCCCTCTCCCCGGGCCAGGTCTCCCACTGCTGGGGTCCCTCAGCCTCAACTTGCTCAGCCTGGCCCAACACAAGGGCCTCACAGGACACCTGCTGTGTAGGGCTCTGTCCCTGAGGAGTGCCGGGGGGAACAGCCACAGAGGTGGGTGTGGGTGGTGGCCCGTCCTCTGTCCCAGAAGGGCCATGCTTGCCCTCACCCCTGCCCACCCCCCACCCCCTCACACCCACACCCGCCTCCCTGCCACTTCTCCTTTGCAGCCGCCTACACCTTCCTGCTGGGGCGCTGGGCCATGGGCAGCGGGTGGGGGAGCAGCGCCTGGCCTGCAGCATGGCCCCAGGGGTCTGCAGGCATCCTAGTCTCTCCATCCAGAGCCCCCAGTCTCGGCCATGCTGCTCTATTGAGTGACCTGTCACATCTTTGTCCCCTGCCCGGGCCATGGCACCTGGCACCTGGCTTCTGGCCTCTGACTGCTCATCCACCTCATTTGTGGCAGCCAGGGAGGAGACCTTGCCTCGATTCACTCCACACTGCCGAGCTGGCCTCCTGTAGCCTGGGGGCTGCCCACGTGCTCATTGCCACCCCAGGGCTCCCAACGTTGTCACACCTGCCTGACATCCTACCTGGGCATCCACTGTGGGTGTCCCTTGGCCCCAAGCTCCTAAATAGTTGCTTCTCCCTCTGCTCTGTGCCCCCACCTCTGAGTGCTGGGGCGGGGCAGTTGCTCCTTGCCCTGAGGAAGGGGCAGCACATGTTCTAAGACTGAGGGAGACTGTGAGACAAGGTGGGGACGCACACAGCCCTGGGGACAAGGAGTTAGCAGAGCCATGGGTTCCTCACTTCTCTGGATCTTACACCCTAAGGGGACACTCCCTGCCCGAGTCCTGCGTGGTGCCCTGGGTCCTCCAGCCCATCTGCCGACGCTGCAGTCAGGCTGCCAGGGCTCTCCGGGCCTTCCCTGTTGGGCCCCGGGCCTGGGTTGGTGTTCATCATCTCCCCTAACCAGCCCACCTGTACCCACTTCTCCTCCGGGAAGCCTTCCTGTGCCCTCCTGGGCCTGCAGTGGGCTCCTGGCTGCCTGCTCCCACTGCTGCCAGAGGGGGCGGGGAGGAGGTTAGGGGACCAAGGGGAGGGAGGGCACCCAGGGGGAAGGAGATGAGGCTGGGGCAGGTGGGGCGCCGCCTGCCTCCCTCCCCACTCCATCACAGTGCAGGGGACACTGCGTAGGCCAGTCATCACTTTGGAGCTATGGCGGTGGTTGTGGCAGTGGTGGTGTTGACATTATTTTTGGTAGATAAAACCCAGGGCCTTCACACTGAACTGCATCCCTGGCCCTTTATTTTTTATTTTGAGACAAGGGCTCACTAAATCACTATGTTGCCCAGGTTGGGCTCAAACTTGCAATGATCTTCCTGTCTCAGCCTCCCAGAGTGGTGGGATTGCACTGCCACAGCCAGTTTGGAGATTTTTTGTTTTGTTTTTGTTTTTCGAGACAGGGTTTCACTATGCAGCCCAGGGTGGCCTTGCGCTTGTGGCAATCCTCCTGCCTCAGCCCCTCAAGTGCTGAGACTGCAGACATGCACCACCACGCCTGGGTTGGTTTTTTTTGTGTGTGTTTCTTTTTCGTTGGTTTGGCTTTTTGTTGTTGCTGAGATGTTTGATGTCCTGGACCAGCTCTGGACCAGCTCTGGAAGGGCAGAGAAGGAGGGGGATGGGCTGGGCCACAAGTGACCCTAGTAAAACAGCAGGGTCTACTCTGAGGTCTGTGTCCCCCCAGGATCTGGGGACCAGAGCAGAGCTCCTGGCTGACCCCCAGTGCAGCCCGTGCCGGGTGTAGCGCCCACCCAGCTGGCGTCTGGGGGTGACGGTTGAGTGGTTGGATGAGGGAACCACAAGTGAAAGAGAAGGTCTGGGGTGCAGGCCCTGGTGGCGCTGGTCCTACCCCAGCAGTCCCACCCAGAGGACAGGGCGGGGCCTCTGGGTTTCCTCCCGTGGCCAGAAACTCAGAGCCGCCCAGCTGCGTGAGACACTTGAGCACCATGGGGCCAGGGAGCAGGAGGAGCCTGAAGGGCATGAGCGGACCAGTGCCCACGCGCTGCGTCCAGGCTGAGTGCTTTGACCACCTGGTCCGTCACTGCGTGGCCTGCAGGCTGCTCCGCACGCCAGAGCCCGGAGCTGGTAAGAGAATGTCCCTGCCACATGGCCTGGGTGGCCCCAGAGAGGAGGTCCCGCTGCGGGGGGGGGCCTCACTATGCCGACCAGGCCAGGTCATGGGGTCACGGGCCCGAGGACCAGTGGACACCACGTGGTCTCACCACCCCCTCTCCCTTCCCCTGTCCCCCTGCCCGGTGTCCCTCCTGCCCACCCAGCCTCGCCTCCTGTCAGCCCTCGGTCATTCCTCCCTGTCCCCTCCACCAGCAGCAGGGGCGAGCAGCCAAGCGCCCGGGACAGTGCTGCAGCCACAGGAGTCGGTGGGCGCCGGGGCCCCCGAGGCCATGCTGCCCATGCCCGGGCTGCTCTTTGGGGCCCCTGTGCTGCTGGGCCTGGCACTGATCCTAGCCCTGGTTCTGGTGGCCCTGGTGATCTGGAAGTGGCGGCAGCGCAGGACCCAGGAGGCGCTAGAAAAAAGCCAGGATGGTGAGTCTTCTGTTGGGGAACCTGGAAGCGCCAGCCCGGAAGAGCCAGCCCTTAGATGACCCTGGCCTTTGGGAACTAGGGCCTGTCTCAGGTCCCCAGGAAGTTCTGCAGGGTGGCCTGGTGGGCTTCCTACCCCTCTTCTTCTGTCCCCTTCTCCAGCCCCCGGCAAGGCCTCTGCTCTTAGCACTTCCTGTCCTACTGCATCATGGAGGGCTGTCCCTCAGGAGGAAGTTCCCAGAACAGGCTGGTTCACCTGACCCTCCATGTCCCCTGCCCTGCCCACTCTAGAGCCACTGGACAATGTCTACGTCCTCGCCTCAGGAACCCCTGACGCCTCTGCTCCCATCTGGCCTACACCCAGAGAAGACCCAGCCACCACCCCACCTAGCCATAGTGTCCCGGTTCCCGCCACAGAGCTGGGCTCCACTGAGTTGGTCACCACCAAGACAGCCGGCCCCGAGCAGCAGTAGCCCAGAGGGAACAGGAGGGGACCTTGTCCTGCTTCCAGGCTTGACCCAGGGCTTGGAAATGATTCAGACCCTCACCCAGGGCCCAGCGGCCCTTTGCCCGGGACCCGGGCTGCCATGTGCAGCCAGCCAGAGCGGCTTGCTATCAGCATCCGGGTTTGGACCGAGCAACCTTGCAGACTGAGCCCAAGCTCCTGCAGCCCAGAGTGCTTGGGTTTGGACGTGGTTGAGTGTGTGCCCCAAAGCTTCGTGTATCCGGAGCCGTCCCCATTGCAAGGTATTAAAAGGGTGAAAACGTGATCCAACTGCCGTGTTCAGAGGTGGGGCCTCGACAGGGTGACAAGGGCAATGGCCATGACTGCACACGGGTGGCTTCACCAGGAGTGAGAACAGGAGAGACAATGCCACCGTGAGACTCAGCCAGCACGGTCGTCACTGGAGGTGGACCCTCGAACCTCTTCAACTGTGAGCACCAGAAAGAAAGTGCAGCCAGGGCTGTCATCTCAACTACTTGGGAGGCTGAGGCAGGAGGATCATGAGTTCTAGTCTTACCTGTGAAACTTAGACCCTGTCTCAAAATTAAAAGGGATGGGATTCAGCTCAGTGGTAGCATACCACTAGGTTTAATCCCCGGCACTGCAAAAAGAGAGACAGAGGTCTTTTCTTTATAAAGTCACCCACCATCAGAGAGTTTGTTGTAGTAAGCACAGCAGACTAACGCAGGTGACTGACTGAGAGACTTTTCATTTACAGTAGGGACAGCACCATCCAGCGACAATGAATCTGAAAAGCCACGTGGGAGGATGCTTAATTTGTACTTCTGTGTTACACCTCTTTAACCCTTGCTGTCAGAGCTGTTCTGCTTTTAAACTTATGCAAGCAGCGGCAATGAGGGACCAGCTGATGGTTTCACTTTAGGATTTAGTGCACAATTATTTTTAGTTGGCCTTTTTTTTTTTTTGTATTTGTTTTATTTTATTTTTGTGGCCCTGGGAATCAAACCTAGGGCTTCGTGCTTGCTAGGCAAACACTGTATCACTGAGCTGTGGCCCCAACCCCTTAATAATTTTGTAGGAATAATTAGGAAAAGCTAGCCATGGGAGTGCATGCCTATAATCCCAGCACTAGGGAGGCTGAGGCAGGAGGACCGCAAGTTCAATGCCAGCTTGGTTGACATAGTGAGCCCCTGCCCCACCCCCACCCACCCATTATAACCAGCATGAGAGAAACAAGGCTGTGCAGGGTGTGCTAGCTCAGGGTGGTGCACCCCGGGGCAACTCTGGGCTCGTCCCAATCTGCCAGAACTAAGATGCCATTTCTACCTTGGCAGCCACTTTCAGGGCCACAACCAGCACAGGCTCTGGGACTGGACTCCAAACTCGAGCTGAAGGGGTATCCTGACAGGAAGCACCCTCAGAGATTGTCTGGGAAAAGCCAGGCATGGGGGCGGATGGCTATAATCATAAGACTTGGGAGGCTGAGGCAGGAGGATCACTGCAAGTTTGAGGACAGCCTGGGCTATATGGCAAGACCCTGTCTCAAAGAAGAGGGACTGAGACTGAGACTGCCTGGAGGCCCTACTGCCTCTTAGTCATGCACAGGGCAAGGCCCAAAACCTAGAGGAGGCTCTTTGAACAGAGGCAGGGGTGGCCTGTGGCTTTGAACCAGATGGACCTGAGGTCCAGTGACCCCTTGGGCACCTGTTTCTGTTTCTCTCTGTGCCTGAGCCCCAAGTGCTGAGCTCCATTAACCACATTAACCATCCTGTGCCACCCCATGCCCACCTCTTGCCCTCTAACGGTGATCTGGTGCATGGGCCTGGGACCACGATCCCCCCTTTCCAGCCCCAGTGCATGCCAGCCTCTCCTGCCCAGGCTGCACCTGAATGCCCCCCAGACAGTTTCTCAGAATTGTCACAGCCAAGTGCCTCACTGGGAGGAGCACTGGGCCGGGAGCAGAAGATGGGGTCCTGGTTCCATTTGTTCCTTAGCCAGGTTGTTCCATGTGCTGAGCTCTTCTGCCTGCCTTCCATGAGCCGCCCACTGGAAATGCCTGGCAGATGCCTGGCCCCTGCCCATCCACTGGCCAGCCCAGACACCTGGCCAGTGGGGCCCCAGGACTGGTCACTCATGTCCAAGTCCCTGTGCAGCTGTCCCTCCCTGAACCCAGTTCAGATGCCCAGTCTCAGGGAGCCAGGCAAGTGAGGTAGGACAGTTGGCTTCTAGCTGAGGGCTGGGGGAATCTGAGCTGTCACTGGCCACCCCTACCTTGCTCCGCACTTTCCCCACTGCAGCCGGTCCAGGCTTTGAAGGTGGAAGAGTGAAACCTCGGGCCTAGACACACAAACCCCTGGAACCTCCTGTCCCAGCTCAACCCCTGGCTTGCACATGGTCCCAGGCCCCGCTGGACTTCATTTGCTCTTCTGGGAAATGGATATATATTTCTGTCCCTGGATTGTGGCCTCCAGAAAAAGTTGAGAAAGAACCTTTGAGACTTCACACATACAAATCCTCATTTCACAGATGAGTAAACTGAGGTCTGGCAAAGGAGAGAACTTGGCACCACTGTCTCAGCAAATAACAGAAAGGATGTTTTGGGAAAGAAGCAAGAGAGACCAAGAGAGATGGACAAGGGGCAGGTGCAGTGTCCCCCAGACAGACGCCAGGAAGTGAGATCGGCCTTCCTTCCCCTGCCCTGTCCGACGTGTCCCTTGCTAAGGACTGTGTTGATACTGCGTTTCATCTTCATAACAGCATGGGTGGGGGTGTATGTGATAATCTGTGTTTGGTTAAAAAGAAAAGCTTTTAGCCGAGTGTAGTGGTGGACGCCTGTAATCTCAGTGCTCTGAGAGGCATTACAAATTCAAGCCCAGCCAGGGAAACATAATAAAAGCCTGTCTCGAAAAATAAAAATAAAAAAAAGGCCAGGGATATAGCTCACAAAAGCCCTGGGTTCAACTCCCAATTCTGAAAAAAAGTTTATTTTTAGTTTTAAAAAGGTCGTGTTTCATAGACAAGCTGGAAAGTTCCAGCTGCTAATGCAGATGGAGTCTGTAGCAGGCTAGCCCACATCTAGCAGACCCAGCAGAGCCTGTGGAGGTATTGCTGTCCTTAATGATAATTGTTTTACACATAAATGTCTGCAGGAAAAATGAGAGGATGTGAAAAGAATCACGGTGTGTTATGTCCAGGTACTTCCCCCCGCCCCGGAATGTCATCCTTGTGTCCCGTGAACGCATACTAATAAAAATCAGAAACTAAACATGTCTTGCCTGTCACACGCAGTAAGCACCTCTGCTCGACACTTCCCGATAGGGTTTTCACCATGTGTCAAGTTTTCCACCTGAGCACCTGGCCATGTTCCATCCTTGCTATTGGAACTGAGCCAGGAACAGCTCCTCCTTTGGAAATCCCTGCGAAAGTCTCCAGTTCTCCAAGGATTGCTGCCTGAAGCCTTGACCAAGGAGGACAGTCCTGTTGGTGGAAAATGCGGACTATTTTGAGTCCAGGGCCTGGGACCATGCCGACCATTGTGCAGATTGGAGGAGAGAGGCCCAGAGAGGTGGAAGATGCCCAGTCACAGAGGGCAGTCAGTGGTGGGCTGGCCGCCTCAGTCCCGGCCCAGTAGAAGGCCACCGGCCCAGGGCCCCTCCTTGGGATGGTGGCTCCAGGGACAGACTGGGGAGGGCTCACCTCTTGCTCTCTTTATGATTGGGATTTCCCTCCCAGCCGGCCTCACTTTGCAGTGAAAGGGCCAGAGACAGTCTCCAGAAGGACTGGTTGGGGTGGGGACAGAGGGAAGTGTTCTCAACCCCAGAGGCCACTTCCGGTCAACTTCTCCCAGAGGAGGAGGAGGGTCTGGTTTCCCCAGGGTCCCCAGAGCCCGGCAGGTGGGAGAGGGGCGGCCGAAGTCTCGGTTCCTCCTGGGGTTTCCTGCAGGCCCCTTTCATTTCCTGTCTGGCAGCCACGGTCCGGGGCTCAGGGCGGGGCTGGGGCTGCCCAGCTGGGAGGCGAGGGAGACCTGACCCTCACTCATCTCAGCAGGGAGCTCCCCAGCCTTGTCCTGGACTTGGCTCCTTCTAGATGAAAGAGAACAGGGGCCTGCAGGGCCAGGACTGAGGAGGGCCGCCAGCAGGCAGGGGGAGCAGGAGGGACTGGGGTTCCAGGGGGACGACCACCTCGGGGCAGGGGGACGGCGAGGACCTGGGAGGCACAGACGCCCGTGTAACCGGCCGGGACTCCTCAGGGCGCGCAGCTGGGTGCGGGGAGTGGAGGACCTCCCGGACCCAAAGGGCCATTGGACGTCTCCACGTCCCCAAACCGCAGAGAACCTGGGATCCAGCCCTGACTCGGGACCCCACAGCGATTCCGGGGCAGGTGAAAGTTGACCTGCAAGGCTCCTGCGGTCAACTCCACCTTGACCACCAGCAGCCGGTCTCCGGGACCCAGGGGGTGGGACTGGGGGGGGGGAGTGACGGGTGGGCGTGGCCGCTGGGCGGGGCTGCGGGCTACCCAGTTGGGTTGCGGGCGAGGGGCGGGGCTCGGCGAGGGGCGGGGCTAAGATCCAGTCCTCCAGCTCGGGACCTCAGGGCGCCCGGGGCCGTTTGTCACCCGTGTCCCGCGGGCAGCAGCCGGCACGGGGAGAGGGGCCAGGGGGCAAGCCGCGGCCCCTTCAGGGCGTTGCGCTCGCTTCAGTAGCACTCACAGCAACTTCAGGGCTCGGTGGAGAGAGCAGGGGGCGCGGCGCGCCTCCCCACACCCACCCCGGCTCTGATCTTCGGAATCCAGGTCCCTTAGACGGCGTCCCTGGCCCGGGGCTGCGCTGTGTGCCCTGCCCTGTCTGTCCCCGCGCCGCGTTGCGGCGCACGTACCCTGGGGCCTCTGAAGAGCCTGGTGGGGTGAATTGGGGCAGAGGGATTTACAGAGACTCCCGAGGCAGGATGCACGGAGAGGGTGCACAGGGTTGCCGAGGGGAGGCCAAGCCTCAGCTCCCAGCCCCTCAAGGCCTCAGCTCCCCATGACCTCAGGAGCCCGGGCACCCCCTCCCTCCTACAGGCAGCTGGAGGCTGAGTCATGCCGCGCTCAGGAGGCAAAGGCAGCCGTGAGCCCTCCCTCCAGACCCCTCCAGGTGCCACACTGGCATTTGCACTAGCGGGAAGTCCATTGTCCTCTCCCCAGAATCTCTGCTAGCGGCTAACCCTCCATGGTGGAAGAATGGGAAATGAGTTTAGGGACAAGACCTTTCTAGTTTGAGAGTGGCATCTGCTGTCACAATCACCATGCTCTGCCGTAAGGGTCCAAGAAGGCTGCATGTACCCAGTGTCCCCTGGCCTTAGGCCCACTGCCCTCTCCCTGTATCCCGGCCAAAGAGGTGCTGGCTGTCAACCTTGCAGATGGGACAACTGAGGCCCAGAAAGGCAGACTGGCTGGCAAGAATGACAGCCAGCTGGGCACTGGGAACAGCATGGCCACACTGGGGAGCTGCTGTCAGGGGTGGGAAGAACCTCCCAGCACTGCTGGGCCTCCCGCTGCTCTGTCTGCACCAGGCCACCAGAAAGCAGGTTTGGGGCTCACAGTGCAACACCAGGCCATTCCCTGATTTTCCTGGCTGTGTGCCAGTCCCAGTAAGTCACTTTCCTTCTCTGTGTCCTGGGTTTCTCTTCACAAAATTCCAAAGCCTCTCTCCCAGGGCAGGCAGAGCTGGCAGCCTGGCACCCAGCATCTAAAATGGGACCCTAATGCCTAGTGTTTTCCCTAATGACCATGGCCTCTCAGGACCCCAGGCTTCCATCATGAGAGCCAGGTAGTGAGGGAAGGCCATGTGAGTATGGGCACATCTACATGGCACACGTGTGACCATGATGGCTCCCCACCTGCCCTCTCAGTCACATCCACGTACATACCCAGGCGCTGCACCCCCAAGCTGCCAGCGCTGAGAGCTGGGGGCGGGGTGGGTGCCCTTCAGAGGCAGAGATTCAGCTCCTCCGCCCGCCCCTCGGGGCTCACTGCAGATGCCAGGGGTTATTTTAAGCCTGGATCAATGGATGAGTTTTGGTGACACAGGCTTAGGGGGGCTGGCAGAAGAGACAAGGGACCTGTGTCCTGGAGGCTGGCTGTGATCACAGCCCCCCCAGAGGCCAGGGCTGAGCTGCGCCATCTCTAGATCCCCTTGCCCAGCACATGGCTGGGCACACTAGTGAGGGGGCAGTGTCAGCTACGTGGATGCTACTTCCAGGACTTGGAGCCAGCCAGGAAGTATCTGAGACTGTCTCTCCTGCCCCCACTGCCCCAGGACCACACGTGCATAGAGAGAGGGCCCCAAGGGCCTGGCACAGACCCAGTCAGTATGGACACTCACGGTACTTCACAGCCCACAGAGTCAGACCAAGGAGGAACAAAGCTGGGTGCAGGGTATCCAGTGAAGGAGCTGGGTAAATGTCTGTCCTTTACAAGACAAGATCGGCATCAGCATGGGGTAGATGCTGACAGAAGGCCCAAGGCCGGGGCAGTGGGGCCAGGGAGGGGACAGATTTCAGGGAGAGCATCAGGCTGGAGCGGTAGGGTCACCCTACATAGGCAGAGGCCACAGTTCTGAGGGGCAGAGCCACGCTCCTTTAAGTGCAGTGCCCAGTAACACGAGGGGGCACCCACTCCAGAGCCCCTGTGACCCAGACAGCAGAGCCTTAACATGGACTGCAGTTTCTGAACTGATCCACTGCCGGAAAAGCCCCTCAGAAAGCTCCAGAAAGTACAGCAGTGAAGTTTCAAACAGAATCACAAATGAGAAGCTGAAGGATGGACAGACAGCAAGACACGTTAAACGCCAGTCATGAAACGGGGCAGTGTGGCGAGTTTTCCTGTGGTTGTCTCCGGTGATGGGATTAAAGCAGTTTTGCTCATTCCTTTGCTCATCTATTTTTTTTTCTTCTTCTTCTAAAATGTGACAAGGAAAGTCTTGGAATGGGGACAGGGTCTTGCAGCTGGGTGGGAGGCACGTGTACTGTGGGAGACAGAAGAGACTGGGAGGGGGGGTCTGCCCGCCTTCCAGCCATAGCCACTAATACCTGAACTGAGCCTGCCAGCCCCTCAACTCAGGCGGGCGACAGAAGGACTTGATCCTCCTTAAAATGTAAATCCTTCCTCTTCCTCCTCCACCTCCTCCACTCTCTTAAGTGGATCCGAAGTGCCCATAAAGCCCATAATGGG
Source organism: Hydrochoerus hydrochaeris (assembly GCA_004027455.1). Taxonomy (NCBI): domain Eukaryota; kingdom Metazoa; phylum Chordata; class Mammalia; order Rodentia; family Hydrochaeridae; genus Hydrochoerus; species Hydrochoerus hydrochaeris. Next base: position 42,877 of record PVLA01000974.1, read on the forward strand.
GGTGGAAAGAGGAGCAGAGAGGATCCTAGGGAACCCACATTCATCACCTTGCAGAAACTAGAGGCAAAAGTGGTTTCATTCATTCATTTGTTCCTTCAGCAAATATCCCACAGAAACCTAAGCTGGGGTTAACTGGCACCCCAGTTCTTGCACTCGCTCCTTGTGATGCCATCTAGGCAGTGAGGGTGTCACATTGACCCCTACTGGAGGAGGCAGATTAGGAATCTACTATTGAGGAAGAGGTGTGTTTTCTTTTTGTTTTTTTTGTACCAGGAATTGAACTCAGGACCTTGAGCTTGCCAGGCAGGTGCTGTGCCACTGATCTATCCCTGGCCCAAGGAAGAGTTTATTTTTGAAGTAACGTCTCACTATGTTGGCCACGCTGATCTCAAACTCTTGGACTGAAAGGATGTTCCTGCCTCAGCTTCCCAAATAGCCAGGAGTTACAGGCGCAAGCTACTGCGTGGGTTTAATAGTTGATATTAACTCAAGAGACTGAGGGAGAGAGAAGCCAAGAGCTCTGGAGCAGCCACAGTGTCCACTTCCACTCAACTCTGAAAACATGGCCAAGCTGCTCCTGGTGCCAAAGGCCAGGTTCCAGTCCTTCCCCTCCGCTTCTCCCGGGGCTTGTGAAGGACCTGGGGGTGGCAGGTCGATCCAGCACTGTCCCTGTTCCAAGGCCCGGGGCAGCCCCACTCTTAAGAGGCCAAGGCTGGTCTAATTTCCAGCCACCATTTGGGAGGGGAGCAGAGCGCAGGAGGCCACTGGCCTGACCACCACGACACAGCGGGGTTGGGGTCAGCCTGGGACCCCAGCCAGGTGGCCGAGAGCTACTGGAACCTGGCGTGCGCCCTGGGGTGAATCTGCGCTGGAGACGCAACCTTCCCCCCTGCGCTGTCTCTCGAGGGGTTCCTTCCCAGGGACTGGGTCTGGGGGATCGAGCCTTATCCGGGGGAACGGGTCCCCTTCGTGTCAATCAGAACGGACAGGGAGGACCAAAAGGAGGCGCAAGTGGCGCGGACTCTGCCAGGGCCGCGCGCCCGCTGTGGTCTCTGCCTCGCCCGCCGCACCTGTAAAGCCCGCTCGCGCCTGTCGTGGGCCGTGCGTCCCAGTTTAGCAGTCCCGGGAGCGCCCAGCTGCAGGACTGTTTGGGGGCGTCTTGGGAGGGTCCCCGGCAGCGGCGCCCCGGCCCGCGAGCCCCTCCCTCCTTCCTGGCGGCCGCGCTCCTCCCCCGCCCGGCCTCCCGCCCTGCGTCCTCCCGGCGCTGCCTCCCCCGCCCGCCGAGCCCGCGCCGAGCGGGAGCCGGAGCCCGAGCCGGAGCCCGAGCCGGAGCCGAGCGCAGGCAGCGCGGGAAGGCAGCGGTCTCGGCGGCCCGGGACGCACACCCCCGCCGGGCACGGAGAAGCTGGGGACCACGCGCGAGCCGGAGCGGCATCCAGGGCGCGGGGTAACCACCGGGGCCCGAGGGGAGCACGGGAGAGGCGCCCACCGCCGCTCACGCCCGCGCGTTGCAGACCGAGACGCCCACCCGGTGTGGGGTCGGTGGAGGAGCCCGCGGCCGAAGCGCCCGAGTGGGGAGCGCGGGGCAGCGCGACCCCTGCGGGCGCGGAGGAGCCGCGGCGCCCGGCCATGCGCGGACCGCTGTAGCCGGCGGCCCGGGCCCGATGGAGCGGGCCGGGGCGCGGGGACCGAGCGGTGGCCGCCGCCCGCCAGGGCTCCGACTCCGGCTGGCGCTCGCGCTCCGCCTGGCGCTGCTGCTGGCGTGGCCGCCGTCGGGCCGCGCGGGAGCCCCCGAGGCGCAGGAGCCAGCGGTGCCCAGCACGGCGGCCCCGCCGGGGGGCGACCGCTGCCGCGGCTACTACGACGTGATGGGCCAGTGGGACCCGCCCTTCAACTGCAGCTCGGGCGCCTACAGCTTCTGCTGCGGCACGTGCGGCTACCGCTTCTGCTGCCACGACGGGCCGCGCCGCCTGGACCAGAGCCGCTGTTCCAACTACGACACGCCCGCCTGGGTGCAGACCGGACGCCCGCCCGCCCGCGCCCGCGACGCCGCCGCGCCCCGGGACCCCGCTCGCGAGCGCAGTCACACGGCCGTCTACGCGGTGTGCGGTGTCGCCGCGCTGCTCGTGCTGATCGGCATCGGGGTGCGCTTGGGCCTGGAGAGGGCGCACAGCCCGCGTGCGCGCCGCACGGTGACCAGGTGAGCGCTGAGGTCGTCCGCAGCCCGGACCCCGGCCGCTGCGCATGGCCGGCCCTCCCTACCCCACTCCCGGGCCTGGGCCTCTCCGCAGCCCCTCTCTCCTGGTTTTTTTCCTGTGTCGCTGCTTTCCCCGACCCCCACTTCTCGGAGTGGACACCTGATACCGCTCTGTCTTCCCTTGACCTTCCGGCCCGCGCTGGGCGCTGGGCCACCCTCTCACGGCTCCAGCCTCCTCTGCCGAGCTTACAAGGTCAGCGCCCAGGACCCAAGGAGGCCGGGACCCAAGCCCCACTGGCCAGACAGAGGAGGGGGCTGTCACCGTCATAGGGGTCGGGGGCAGGGAAAAGAGAAGCGTGATTCTCTCTTGATTCTCCCGTTTCCCGGCCCTTTCCCCCTCCATCCCTCTCCCTCTCCGCTAGCTGTGACTCAGGCCTGACCTTTCTTCCCCGGGATTTCGGAAGCCCCCTCTACCTGCTCAGTAGCTGAAGGTGAAGCTATTATAAGGTGAAGGTCCTAGGCTTCCTTCCTCCCTTCGCTCCAAAGGGGGCTGAAGTGTGTGTGAGCCAACCAGGTGCTGGCTGAATCCATTTTCTTTCTTTTCCCCCAAGGATTGAATCCAGGGCCTTTGCATTCCTACATTCTCAGCCCTTTTAAATTTTTAGGCAGGGTCTCAGAGTCTCTAAGTTGCCCAGGCTGGGATCCAACTTGCAGTTCTTCTGCCTCAGCCTCCCAGAGTGCTGAGATCACAGGTGCGCACCACCCTACCTGCTGCGAAGGGGCTAAATCCTAAACTTCACTCGAGGCGGGTGCACAGGCAGGTGCACAGGACCCAGGCTCCCTTCCTCAGCCAGATGGGATCTCTGGGGTCCTGTACGCCTGGCCTTGGGACTCACACCCAGCTTACCCCTCACACCCTCACCCCTACTCCCATGCCCTGCCTGTGCCCACCTTATCCACCCAGCTTGCAGTCCCTTGGACACATGGCAGCTAACACTCCACGCAACAGGCTGGCATCTGGAAGTGACAAGAGAAAAGCCCCATGGCCTGATGGACTAGATAGGGATGCTTTGCATCCTGGGCCCCAGGGCCCGGGGCTGAGGGCTTCCTTGTCCCCTGGACTCCTTAGCCACCCTCTCTGGACACTGTAGGGCAGAGCCAGAGCTGTGGCTCTCGCTGCGGGAGGTGGGGACATGGTCTTTGGCAGGGGCCTGGGCACAGAAGGGCAGGAGCTAGATGTCCTGTATTTGGAGTTCCTTGTGCTGGGCAAGGGTCACTGGGGAGGACAGGGGGTGTCCTTGTGCAGCTGAGGGTCACCATGGTGTAGGGTGGCTGGGGGATCCCGGCTGACCTGTTGCCCTGGAAGCCTCTTCATCTGTAGATTTGGTTCTGACTCAGGCCAGCCCCTTCCTGGATGGCATGCGTGCTGAGCCTTTCCTCTTCTAGGGACACCTGGAATAAGACAGGCTCGTGGGTGGGGGTGTTCTGAACCCTTACCCAAGTCTCACCCTAATTCATGCCAGGGCTGATGGCCGGAGTAGGCTTCTGAGACGGTGTGCAGAGCGCCAGAGTCAGCCCCCAGGAAGCCTGTGCAAAGGCCCAGGGGTGTTCTGAGCTTGCCCAGAGATGAGAACACAGGGTGAGCCATAGGCATCAGACATTGCAGACTCTGTCACCCTCCAGCCAAACCTCAGCCACCCCAGGTGTCCCAGTGAATCAGCCACAGTCCCAGCCCCAGGAGGAGGGTCAGGTCAAGTGGGAGAAAATCATGGGTTGTGGGTGCTGTAGGCAGCTGGGCTGAAGGCTGAGTTTGGCTGTCTGCAGGGAAGGCTCCGGCAGACACTGTCACAGCTGGGTGGGGGCTGGGTGTCTTGGGTACCCGGGAAGCAGCTGCCCAAGGTCACACAGCCTTTGGGTGCAGGCTGCTAGAGGGACATCTCCCAGGTATCCCTCGTCTGCGTGCCAGCCTGTGCTGGCAGCAGGAAGGGCAGGGCAGGCAGGTAAAGGGGCCTCCTGGAGGAGACCCACAGGTCACAGATGTATGGGGAAGATGAAGGAAGGAGATGGAGAAAAGGATACTGCAAACAGGAGCTTGTGTTGGGATGGGAGGGTCACCGGGAAGTGCTTGGTGAGTGAGCTCTGTGGAGGGAAGAGAAGGGAGTCCCAGTTGGAGTTTCCGACCTGTTTGGGGAGGTGGCCATTTTGGGTCCCAGGGACACTGATAGGTCTCAAATGCATCTGCTGGGAGAAATTGGACACCGAAGGCCAAGCACAGGAGAGAGCAGAGGGAAGGCAGAGAGGCTGAAGAGCTGCCCAGGGTCATCAGTGGGACCGCAGAGGCTGGGATGGCCTTTGACAGACACCAGAGTGGCTGATGGAAGTTGAGAGGGCCACCCTAATCACTCTGTCCTCATAGGACACTGACGGAACTTCTGAAGCAGCCGGGGCCTCAGGAACCTTTGCCTCCACCTCTGGGCCCACCCCTGGGTAGCTGTGTCCAAGTGCAGATGGGCGATGGCCTCCCCCGGAGCTCCCCCCACAACAGCACAGGTGAGGGGCGCTGGGTCCAGAGCAGGGCATGGCATGAGGAATGGGGGAGATGGAGAGGAGGTCGCTTGCTGGGCTGGGGGTGGAGGTGCTGAGCTTGAGAGCTGCCTACCTCTGTAGGTGTCTCAGTGGGGGCTGGACAAAGGCCAGCTGCCCTTGGAGAGGGTCCCCCAGAACCTCCAGTTTCAGGGGCTTGGCTCTATGAGGAAGGCTCCAGATTCGGGATTTGCTGGCCAGGGCTGTGCCTGTGGCTCCAGCGCGGCCGGGGTCCAGAGATTAGATCTTTCTCTTCCCTGGCCAAGTCCCCCTCACCCACCTGGGCTCTGTCCCCAGCGCCCTGACTCAGCCTGGCGTGCTCCGAGCCGAGCTGAGAGCTGAGCCCTCCCGTCCGTTCATCAGGGCCGCGACTCTCGGGGATAGCTGCCATAGTTCGAGGTTTTCTGAGCCAGGTCTTGTTCCCTGCGCTGGACCTTGGGCCACAAAGCCAGACAGACTTCACCCTGTACTCCCAGAGAGGCATCCCCCAGGTTCCCACCGAGCTGCACGGGGTAGGGCGGTGGTGCAGGCGGTGCGTGCGGGGTGCGCGCGAGGCCTCGCCTGATTTCCCTTCCTGCAGACGTGAAACGCCTCAAAAACGCGCCCCTGGGCTCCACCACCCCGGGGCCCACGCGTGGTCCCCGGCTGCTGGACGGCGGCAGCGTGACACTGCAGCACGACTACGCCAAGTTCGCCACCCTCAAGGCCGCAGCGCTGAAGGCCGCAGGTGAGCGTCTGGGTCGCGGCGCACAGCTAGGGGCCCCCGTGGAGACCCCGCTGCCTAGACTTCCGGGACCGGCCAATCGGCGGTCGCGGATCCCCGCGCAGCCAATCGGCGCCCTACGGCCGTATGATGAACCCGCCCGCCCGCCTGTCCCCGCAGAGGCCGCGCCCCAGGACTTCTACCAGCGTTTCTCTGCAGCTGCCGAGCCGACCCCGCGGCCTCTCCCGGCGCGGGCCCCGCGGCCCCCCGAGAACCTGCCCGCGCTGCTCGACGCCTGCCCCTGGGCTCCGCCGGGGTACGCGCCTCCCGCCTGCCCCGCTCCGCCCGGGCCCTACGCGGCGTGGACCGCCGGCCGGCCCGCACCCCGCGGCCCCTCGGCCGCCCAGGCCTCACCCGCTGCCCGACGGCCCGGCCGTGCGCCCCGACGCCAGTTCAGCGTGGAGAAGCTGCCCGAGGCTTTCAGCGCACAGCAGCACCCCGGCCTGTATGGCGGCGCGGGCCGCGGGCCCCGGCACCTGAGCACCAACAGCAAGGCCGAGGTCACCGTGTGAGGCAGGGGCTCCCCTGGCCCCGCAGCCCTCGGCGCTCTCCGGGGCCCGGAGCATGGGCCTCTGCCCAGACTGGACTGGGGGCCTTGGAGTCAGTGGTACTGGCCTTGCAGCCACGCCGTTCTCATGCCCATGTAAATAAATCTTTCAGTGGTTTTTGCCCCAAGAGGCACCGGTGGCAGTATCGTCATTGACCGGACAGACGGCAGTGCAGGCCGAGGGCACAGCAGGGGAAGGGCAGAGGCTCGCTTCTGAGCGGGCAGGCAGGTGTGCCTGGGCTAGGGCCGAGTGCCAGGCTTAATGCTCACCCCAGCAGGAGCCGGGCCGGAGGAGGAGGAGAGCAGTTATACCTCGGCCACTTTCAGGTTTGGCCCAGGGAGGGCTGTCAGGTTCCGGTCATCTGAGACACGGGGTGAGCACTCCGCCTGTCACCCGTTTTGCGCTCGAGGACCTGGTCTGGCTGATTGTCACTGACATGGTCTGGCCACAGGCCGGGCCCTGCTGCGCAGGCTGCTCAGCCAGATTGGCCCAGTGCCACCCTCCTACTGGGTGTGGGCCATGCGGACATCTGGTGCTCAGGAGAGGCACCCCTTCCCACTTCAGGAGCTGGGAGGGAAGGGGAGAGGAGACGCTGGGGCCCACGCCCCATGCACCCTACATTCCTCCTTTCAGGTGCTTGCACTCACCTGCACAGCTTGGCAGCCCTCCCCACTCCTGCCAGGGCTCCTGGTGCCTGGCTGTGGCTCTCCCAGAAGTTCCCCCATATCAGAGAGGAGGATGAGCTGCAACCAGTTGAGGCCTGTGATCTCAACACAGCCGCCAGCGGGGTGGTGCACTGATAGCCTGGGGTGTTGGAGTGTCCGCTATTTGAACAGTGGCCACCATGCACTGTTTCTCATGTAACCCTCGCAAGAGCCCCCTGGGGGTGTCTTTGCAGAAACACAGCTCCCCTAGGGTTACTCAGCTGTATCCCACATTGGGGTCTCCTGAGGCTCAAACAGGGCAGTGTAGGGGGAGCAAGAAGGTGAGACACTGTTGGTGGGGATGGGGAGCTGGTTCTACGATATGGAGGCCCCCAAATCACTGAGGCCTAGTTTCACCTGCTGGGGACTCATCTCCCTGGCCCTTAGGGTTGCGGAAGCAAGCAGGGCCTTTGTGACTGGAGAGCTCATGCCGTTACCGTGTGGATAGGGTCTTAAGTCCTGCCGAGGAGCGGGTTGTGCCCAGATTCAGGACTCCAGTTCCTGGGTGTGCAGATCACACACCGTGACAACACAGGCCCTGCCTGGACCCCACTCCTCTTCCTCAGGCCCAAGGGCCCTGGGTCTCCAGATGACTAAGGCCAGGCGGAGGCCCTGGGTGGTGGCCACTACAGAAGGTGACTTTGTGGCCGTCGATGAGACCTGTGCAGTGGGTCCCTCCTGGCTGCTCTGCTCCTTGGGACAACACAGTCTGCCACAGCTGCCCCTCAGGAAGGGACCATCTCTAAGCGGTTTCTCAGGGAGGTAAGCGGGGCCACTAGCTATGTAGTACAGTCCCAAGCTCGCTCCCACATGGGGTCCCTAAGCTCCCCTCGCCAGGCAGGCTCAGCACACCAGCTGCTCTTTGTCTGTGGCCTCTTAACCAGTGTCACCAGACACACACTGGTACTTCACATGTCGTGTGAGCCAGCCTGGTCTCTGAGCCTGTGGGACCGTGGGACTGGCAGCTGCATGTGTGCATGTAAAGTGCAGGCCGAGGTCCAGGAGTGGCACAGAGGGCAGTGACCTCCAGGGCAGGGACACTAAGGCTCAGTCCACCCAGCAGCACTGCCAGCTCTTAATGCCAGGTCCTCACCTGTCCTTGCCACATGACAAACCTCCACACACCTGGTGCTGGGTGGTACCAATTGTGTTTATTGAACAACCGATGTCCACGACATGGTAATGATTGAACATCAAGGAAAACGTAGGTGATCCCCCTTTTCAGTGAAAAACCACTCCCCCCAAAAAAGGAGAAAAGGCACAGTATATACATGTGACACAAGAGCTGGGCTGCCCTGTTGGGCAGGGTGTATAAATTACAGTGACAGGGAAGGGGCAAAAGATGAAGAATAGGTCCAAGCAGACCAAGGGAGCCCTGCTGAGTGTACTCCATCAGCTGTGCTGTACCCCTGCAGAGGCCCGAGGGCTGCAGTCCTGGGGGATGTCACCAAGGAGGCACTGAGCCAAGGGATCCAGAAAAGAGGGATCAGTTCCTCTAGGACCCCATCAAGGGGAGGGCCCTGGTTCCTGGTCCCCAGCTGGAAGATGCATGTCACTGGGGAAGGACTGGGGGTGGTCCCTGCTACCTCGGCTCATTTTCAAGGACAAGAATTAGATATAAAAATGTACTGTGGAGGTAGGAGTCAGGGTGGGGGTAGAAGGGAACCAACAGAAGATTCCTGATCCCCAGGCCTGACAGGTGGTTTTACCCTTCCTGGCCCCTGGGCCTACCCCGCGCTGGGCTGAGTTCCCAGGAGGCAGGGGAGTGGGAAGAACAGAACAATTAAATTAAGATACTGTTTATTTTTTTAAAAAAAAATTAAAAAATAATGCAAACATTATTTTACCCATCCCCAGGCCTGCCCCTGCTTCCCATGCGACCCCCCGGGGCTGGGCTCCCTCCCGTCCCAGCTGCCCCATGGAATGAAAAGAGAACAATGCCCTGGCTTAGGCACAGGAGAGGGAGCACAGCCCTGGCGTGAGACAAAGATGCCACAGCAACTTCGCCCTGCATCGCAGCAGACCCAAGCACATGGATATAAAAACATTCATATAAAAAGGAGGAGGGCATGCTGGGCACTGTCCCACGGGCACAGTGCTCTCAGGTGCCCAGAGCCCTGGCCCCCCAGAGAGAAAGCCTGTAAAAAATGAGGAAGCAGAGAGAGGGCTATGCAGGGTCTCCAAGGGCTGGAGCAGGAGCTGGCGGGGGGTGGGGATGACACCCTGCTCCATGGCTGCCTGCAGTCTTCCCTTGAAACACTCTAGGGTGCAAACCAAGGTGCCTAGGACTACGGCTTTGGGGGACTCTGCCTGGGTGCTCTGGCCCAAGGTAGTCCGAGAGCCTTGCAGCTAACAGCTCAGAAGACGAGGCCACCCCTGCTGCTCTCAGAGGGAAGAGGAGGACAGACTCAAGGAGCAGGGAGATAGTCTGAGAGACAGGGGGGTCCTAGGAGAGACACTAGGACAGAGGCAGAGGGAGTGGGCCACAACTGGTGGTCAGGAGGCGGCAATGGCAGTGCCACCACCCAACTTGACAATCATCTGCTGACAGTCGTTGCAGGAGCGCCGGTCGCCCACCTTCTCCAGCGTGCGGGCAGCCTCAGCCAGCAGCACAGCCCGCTGGCCCGGGGAGGAGAGGAAGGAGAGGGGAAGGTGGCGACACGCCAGCAGGATGGCAGTGGCCCGCTCTCGCTGACCAGGCCAGGCATCCACTTCTCCTGTGGGAAAGAGGAGACACGTGTAGGCGCTGGCCTTATGGCCTCAGGCCACACTGTCACTTAACCCTCCCAGGCTGCCTGTGCTGCTCCCTGGTCCCCCATGCTAGGGTGAGAATCGGAGAGTGGTGGGGTGGAGAGGGGACCCCAGGGGTCTCTGCCCTGCTTCTGCCCATACCAGGCTGGATGCCCAATGACCGAGCTAACACCCAGCACTGTGGCCACTAAACCGAGCCTGGGGCTCCTTTCACACCCACACGTCCTGGGCCGCAGCACCCTCTCCAGAAGCAGCGGCCATGCCAGCAGAGCTGGCCAAGTAGCTGTCCCCAACCTGGCCAGAGGGGCGCAGCCGGACCCACCATGCTTGGTGCTCTCGGTGGTGCGGCGGCGCAGGCTGTGCTCCAGCAGCTGGTGCGTGCGAGTGGGGCTGGCTCCTGCCATCAAGCGCACGGTGGCTTCATGAAGGAAAACCTGGCAAGGTACAGGGAACACGGTGAAGCCCCAGTTCTGGTCTCTGTTGGCTCCAGTGTGTCCTGCTCCCTGGGCCACCTCACCTACCACCTGATGGTAGCCCTCTCCCACCATGCCACCCTGTCTTGCTTACCCCTTGAGAGCAACCTGTCTTGTCCCGAACCCAGCTAGAGACCTGGATGGGCAGTGAGACAAGGAAGGAGGCCGGGTCCCTGACGGGGCTGCTTTCCCACCGTGCCTCCTGGGACCGGAAGACAGCAGCTCAGCTGAAGCCTTAAGTCCCTAGGGGCTGCTTCCAGCCTGATAACAAGGACAGGGAGGACAGGGCCAGTGGGTGAGAGGCCCAGCTGGGCTGGAACCACACAGCGCCTTGTTTCCCTCTGTCTCTTCAGAAAGGAACAGAGCGCAGAGGTTCTGAGGCGCATCTGAGGGAAACAGGGATCAGCAGGTACGCAGCTCCTCAAAACCGGAAACACAAGCTGAGCGCAGCGCCATACACCTGTACTCCCAGCACCCCGGGAGGCTGAGGCAGGACTAGGGATTCACTGAAACCCGGGGACTGGGCTGGGGACGCAGCTCAGTGTGAAGGTCCTGGATGCATTTTGTAGCACCACAAACGAACAGCCTCGCGCTCTTCCTGTCTGGGCCTTCCGTGCTGCTGGGAGGCAATGGGGAGCCCATCAGTGGGGAGAGGCAGGGTGGAGAGGGTATTTTCAGAGGTGTCTCTGATGCCAGCCATGCTGTGTGCAGTGTCAATTTGGCTGCTGCACAGTGGCCGGGCTGACCCTGTGAGAGTGTCCTAGCACCTCGAGGCCAGGGTGTGGGTCCGTGTCAACAGCCACATCTTGACACCTTCTTTTTGTCCAGTCCAAGTACAACCTATGCCCTTCCCTGACAGGGATCTCACTCAAATCTGTGGAAAATAATGCAGGTAAAATACCTTGATCCTAACACAAAGGAATGATAAATGAGGCAAATACGTGAGATCTGATTACTACACATTACATACATATACCTGGAAAGGAAAAATAAAAAATATATTTAAAAGATGTTTACTATAGGCCAGTGCCACACACTTGTAGTTCCAGCTACTTGGGAGGCTGAGGCAGGAGGACTGCTTTAGGCCAGGAACTCAATGGCAGCCTGGGTAATATATGCAAACAATAAGCTGGGTATGGTAGTACATGCCTCTAAATCCTAGTACCCAAGAGGCTGAGGCAGGAGGATTGACATGAGTTGAAGATCAGCCTGAACTGCAAAATAAAGTCCTGTCTCAAGAGACAAACCCCTCAAATGAAAAATAAAAAAAGAATCCAAAAACAACTAACCAAACAAACAAATGTCTAGTACGTTACTCTGATTAGCAATAAAAATAAAGAGGGAAACAAACAGTCCAGCAAGCTCAGTTACACAACTGTCCTCAGGAGACGCAGCTCAGCCTACAGCCAGCACCAAAGAGACACCATGTGGAGAGAGCAGGGCGCCAGCACGGAAGCCCCCAGAGGCTCAGACCAGGATTACAGTGGATTCCTCAGTGTGGTTAAGGGAGTGGTTCTCGGGAGTCTGTCACTGACAAGCAGTTAAGAAGCCAGAGCAGCTCCCTGGTGACCAGAACCAGGGGCTCTCTACCCGCCCTGTGCCCCAGCCCTCCAGCCCAGCACGGGAGGTATGGGTGATATGGTTGTGGCCCGGGCAGGGGGCAGACCGCAGCTGCTCTCTGCTGTGCTGGAGCTGGGGACGCTGTAGGTGCTGTCACGTGTGCTGAACAAATGAACATGGGGTACCCAGTCCAAGGCCAGGCCACCTGTCCCGCCAGCCCGCTGACCTCACCTTGCGGTACGCTGGGCGGAAGCTGTGTGCCAGCCTGCGCAGGCTGCCCAGGTCCCGCTGGAAGCCAGCCAGCTCAGTGCCTGACGCATGGTAGGTCTCACCCAGGGTCTGGCTGGCACCTGCTTGCTTTTGCCAGAGTGCTGTCCGCAGTGACAGGAGCAGGTCACAGGTCAGCAGCTGGATCACCTGTGGGGGTGAGAGGGCAGAGACAGGTGACTGGCTAGTGGCTAAGACAGGCACCCTGAGGGAAGCCCAGAGCCCAGAGCCTGGGGGGAGGGAAGAGCTGCTCCTGCCTTCTGCAGGTGAGAGGCTGGGAAAGGGCTGCAGCTTACAAGGGGGATGAGGCACAGGCTGGGGGCGGGAACAGGGGCAGGACTACCACTCAAGGGTTCTGGTTCCACCTCACAGGAGCCCATAGCTGGGCTGATGGCTGAGGCACCCAAAGGCACCCTCAGGAAGTGGCAGCAGTCCGGAGGTGGCAATGGCGGGAGGACCAGGAGGAGGAAACGGGTATGCATGAAGGGAGAGCTGCACAGCGGTTTCATGCTTGGGTGTCTGACTGACCTGGATTCAAATCCTGGTTTCTACTTCCTAGCTATAGGACCCTAGCATGGGACGTAGCCTCTGAACCTCAGTTTCCCCATCTGGAAAATGGGAACGGCAACACAGGGTTGATGTGAATATTGAAACCACACTGCACAGGGGCATGGGGTGGACTACAGAGTCCACATGCCACCAAGACTGGTACCATGTGGAGCAGCAAGGAGACAGTATGTCCTTCAGATGGGCCACAGATTTGCTGGGTTCTTTATACCTCTCCCAGCCCTGGTCTCATTTCCCCAGGGTGACCTGGGAGGTCACTGTGCCACCCAGACCCTACCCTTTGTCCCCTGGCAATATTGCTCCCAGCTGCAGACAGCCTGGAGGGGTCATGCAGGACCCTTCTGCTTGTCATTTAAAGGTGCACACCCGGGCCTGGGGGAGGCAGGTAGGGTTGGCATGTGGTCTTGGACCACAGGGCTCAAGGGCCCATTCTCTAGCCTCAGAGGTGCTCCCCGAGGAAGCCTCAAAGGTGGCCTCTGCCTCTCTCATTCCCTAGATTCAGTGAGGACTAACTCTTTTCTAAGGGGGATCACAGGAAGCCCCGCAGTGGCCTCCCATCCTGCCTTTAACCTTCCTGCACATATCCCCAATGGGAGTGACATGCTGCCCTGGTTTCACTGTGTCCACACCCACTGATACTTGAAGCTCCAAGTGCCAGCCAGACTGGTCATGCAGGCCCAAACCCCAGAAAGCTGCTGAGCCTGAGCCCCCAACCCCAGGATGTTCCTTGTCACCCTGCTGTCTGCTGCTGCACTCCTGCTGTCCCTGTCTCGCAGGATAACCAGGCCCCGGAGCAGTACCCACTGATGGGCCGTGTGGTGGCCTCTGGAGGGCCGGGCAGGCCTCTGTGATGCACTGTGGAAACATTGCACGGTACCGCCAGAACATGCAATGCAACTACAATGCACCGCAGCTGCCCGCCAGGTATGCAAGGGCTGTTCAAGGTGTGTGCGCGAGGGCAGGGCCGTCTGGCAGCTGGCAGCACTGCACCAGAGGCAGTGGGGCTGCGTGAGCAACTGGGCAGCCCTGGCCAGCTGAGGCTCCCCTAGGGCTTGAGCAAACCAGGCCAGCAAGAGCTGGGACTCAAGACGTGAGGATGGGCACTCACGAGAATGTTTTTGGCCCCCAGAGAGCAAAGAGGGTGTCCGCCTCAGTGAATGGGCCACATTTTGAGCACAGGCGAGGGTGTTCTCACAGAGAAGAGGCTAGCACCTCCGGAGGGGCCGCTGAGCCCCCTACTCACGTGGTTGAGGGCAGGGTCAGAGGTGGCCTCGCTGACATTGAGGCTGCTCCACAGGTGGCCGCTGGCCCTCTCACAATGACAGAAGGAATTCTGCTGCCCATCCGCTTTCCCAGAGAGCGAGGCATGCAGAGCTTTGCAGGCATGAAAGACAGCCTTCACCAGGGGGCTCCTGTGATGGTGACAGGTGTGGAGAGGCAGGGCACAGTGTTACAGCAACAGGAGAGGCACCAAAGAGGTGACCATCATCCTCCACACCTCCATGACACAAGGATCTGTCACTGCAGTGCTGTCATCACGGTTCCCAGTACAGTTTATCTTTCATTTGATGCTGTGACCAGAAACCCAGACTCAAATTCAAACAATCTGTGCTCAGTTTCCTTACCTGTAAGGTGACTATAATACCAACTGCTACTACCTATGGTGACATAGGTGCTGGCCTCATTATTGTGCCCATTCTCAGAAGAGTGGTGTTACTGTCTCTAGAGAAACGTGGGGGGCTGCTGTGACGGGGAGTGGGTTAGTTCCCACAGCATCACCGTGATCCGGAAACACGAAGGGAGCTGGAGGAACTGAATCCAGCGGGCTGGGATGTCCGCAGGCCTGGGTCCAGCCCTGCAGCTTGGGAGCGAAGAGACTCCAGCCTCCCTAAGGAAGCCGTGGGTGGCACACTGTGGCACACTTACACAGGGCTGGTGGCTTAAAATGGGACTACTCAAACGGAAGTGGAGCATTAGACCCCTGTAGGAAACCCCGGAGTCTAACCCGCTCGCCCCGCCTTTCCTCGGCTCTCTCCCATGATCCCAGGTGGCAGCCTTGGTTGGCACTCAGGACAGGACCCCTGGGGCCTTTCTGCCTCACAGCACCTTACAGTTTGTCTCAGAAGCACTCAGACCTAATCAGGAAGAGCCAAGTACCCATCACTATGGGTCACTGCCCCCGAGACACAGATGCTGCTCTCAAAAAGGAATGTCAGAAGTGCTCTGCTCAGGCCTTGTGCCACAGGCCCTGTAACTGTAAGGAAAGGCTGTCAGGGCCAGCAGGATGAGGGGTAGTTAAAAGGAACCAGGACACAATGTGGAAGACACAAGACAGCAGCCGCCAAGCTACACTCATCCTGGCAGCCTGTGGCACACGGAGGCCCCAGAAGCAGCGCTGACAGCTGTTTGATGACTGTCAAGCTGCACACACTTATACACCTCTCCTTGGTGCCCTCTCCCCTCCCATCTATTGCAGAGCTCTAACCCTGCACCCCAACAGACCTGCTCCCGCCCACTAACCCACACAAGGCCCCTGGAGAGAAGCAAGAGGCTTACGCACTCAGTCACTTGCAGGGCCTTGGGGATACGTTCCACGTCAGTGAAACAGGAGCGCACAGCTGCATCGTCTCCCTGGAGCCAGCCGATGGCCAATGTGATTGCGGATGTCCACCAGCGGCAGATGATGTCTGGACCTAGAGGGAACGGCAGCAAATGCTCCAGCACCCAAGGGAATCAGCTCTGCGGAGCCCAGGGCTCTGCAGCCACTGCTCCACGGTGTGAGGCAGTGGGCAGGGGGCTCTGTAGGCTTTTGGAAAAGGTCTGGCAATATGTCTCATTTCTATAGACCCCACTGGGGTAATCCATCATGCTAAAATTGGATTAAATACACAAGCTTAACATAACATTCACTGTATGGGTTACACACAGCCTAAACTTCTAATAGCTACAAGGACTGTGCCTCCAAACTGTCCATAGCAACAGACTCATTTCAGAGTAGTTTAAATTCTCTCCTCTGAGTCTCAGTTTTCTCAATTACAAAATTCTGACAGGACTCACAAAGCCAGTGGGGATGGTAACCTGAGAGCAAAGGCTGGAGAGCACACACTCTTCTGCTTCTCAAGATAGGCCATGAGGCCACGCTGCTGCTCAAGGGTCCTCCCCTCCCTAGGGACACAGGGCAGAGGGTAGCCTGGTACCCCCATCCTCCCCTCAGTAGCCCAGAAATTCAAGAAAGGGCGACTGATGTGCAATCCCTTGGCAAATGTAGGGAAAGCAGCAGTTCTGGCATCAGCAGGCTACACTATGACGCCTGTGGTGCTAAGGAGCCAGACAGACATTCAAAGACAAGCCTTCAGCAGGGAGGGCGAGACCCGCCTCCGTGTGCCTGGAAGGTGAGTCTCTAGCAGCCCATTCTGGGCATCCAGGAAGAGCCCTGACCTGGCTCACCAGGTAGGCTGTGTGGACACTCATTCACCCTGGCCATCCCACGTGGGCCATCATCTCCTGAGCCCAAAATGCCACCCAGGAGCGCTAGCTGGGTTGGGGCAAACTTGGGACCAGTGAAGATGTTTGAGCATATGCTTGTAACTATTCCTGGGTCCGGATGGGACGGATGAGACAGGAGGCCAGGTGGGACACCACACACACCCTCACCCCCGGTCTACAGATGCTCACCAAGGGCTGACTTGAGCACAGAGCTACTGGAGAATGGTGGGGCTGCAAACCCCACAGAGTCCACAAAAGAGTGAAGTAATTTCAGGTACTCCAAAGCACTGGAGAATTCACTAGAAAGAGAAGAAAGGATCCTATGTACAAGACATAGACAAACTCACTGAAGGCCCTGCTGTTCAGCTCTCCAGCCCTGACACCCAAAGGCCCATTCTCCCCACCATGCCAGGCGCCTGAGCTCACCCTTCACGTGTACACAGGCCAGCCTTTCTCCTTCTCCCCTCCCTAGCCAACACTGATACCTTCTCCTTTCAAGGCCCCATTCCAATGTCATATGCTTCTACAAGTTTCCTAACTCCCAGCTAGAACTGCCCTCTAAAGACAGGCCCCACACAAGGGTGATTCTGACAACTGTCTGCCTCCCAGGTCTTATTCTGTGAAGCAGAGGCCTACACCCACCATCTATGTAAGACTTAAACTGCCTGGCATGCTTACCCAGGGGCTGGGTCCCCCAGATATCTAGGTCAGAGGCCTCCACCTTTTGCTGAGCTCTCCGTGTCTCACTCCTATCCCATCTTGATAGGCCACCCCAAAAAGCAAAGCAAACCAGCAAATTACTGACTTGCTCCAATAAGGGGTTCCATTTGATGAGGGAAGTAACTCAATGGGGAGAAGGGACTTAACATAGTTCAGAAAAAAGACCTCATAGAGAGCCATATTTTTGAGAAATAAAAACAAAGGAATCGTTCTGTTTTCCTAGCTGACCTGACACCAGGGCTTGTTCCTGTCACCAGTGCACCCTGGATGGATGGGCTAGATGTGAGAGTGGCCTAGGGTCTTTACCAGCTCTCTTCTTCCTGGTCTCCAGTCTTCTTCTTGACCTGAGGTTTCACCAAGGACTCCACAGCTCGCTCCAGCAGGTTCTTGCAGAAGGCCTGGTGGACCTGGGCAATGGGGTCAGCTGAAGAAGAGAAAAACAAAGGGTTAAATGGGTTTTCTAACTTATGAGCCCTTTTGGCACCAAAAGTGTAGTTCAGTGGTACAGTGCATCGTTAGCATGTTAACATGGCCCTGGATTCAATTCCAGCACCACAAAAAAAGATGGATCTCACCTGGAAGCTCTCAGTCTTTACAGAGGAGGACAGGGAGAGGAACATGCCCTGTAATGGGGATCAATCTCTGTTTTTAGCCAAACTTCAGAACCACCCTGCTAAACAGCTATGAAATGGGGGGCACAGCCACACCCGGCCTGGACAGCTAAGCAAACGCTCTTGGATTAACACCCCGGGTCCTGCATGCTGCATGTCCTGGCACAGAGCTCAGAACATAAAGTTTGTGGCCGTACCTTATCAGAACCAGAAAATGGAAAGGTGGATTCTATCTCAAGTCCCAGAGGTTGTCTGAGAACAGCCAACCAAAGAGAAAAAGGCGGCAGCAGCAGCCCTGTGCTCCTGGCAACGAAGAGCCCACTCCTCTATTTCTCTGACCACGACATGGAAGCTGTGATTGGTAATGCTCTGTCTGAGCAGAACATTGTGATGCTTGCAAAAGCGGACCCTGTGATGCTTGCAAAAGCGGACACTGACCCTCCCCAAATCCCAGCATCACTGGCCCCTGTCCTCCCTGTACACACAGCAGACACATACCTTTGAACTGACCTGGTTGGGTATTTATGAGCACTTTCTGGGTGACAAGGCCTTGACATAGGAAAGAGATGGTGAACCTTTTCAAGACAAGTGCCAAACTGCAACACCAAACTCACTTACTTACCACAAAGTGCCAACACCACAATTAAACCTGAATGCGGAGCTTTTAGTTTAGAAAAAACAATTCATATACTAACATCTTTTGTCTTAAAAGGAAAACAATGCACATGCCACAGGTTCACCACCACTGACATAAGCCTGTGGAAAGTCTCTGTTGTAGACAAAACTGTCAGTGGGAACAGGGTTGAAAGACTTGAGATTGACTCCTTTAGCTTTCATTCATTTTTTGATGGAGAACATAATTCTTGTATTGAGAATAGCTATTTTTAAAAGAAGGCTAGAAAACCCCTTGGAACGCTTGACACGTTTTCTCACCTGCGGCGCTCGCCTCCGCACCCTGACTGTCCTGGGAAAGTGTAGCGGAAAGCTCACCAGGCACTCAAGGTCTCAGCACAGCCTGCCAGCCTCTGCCGCTCCAAGGCCAGCAGAGTCAACTCCAATCACTGTCAAACACCAGAGACAGAAAGCCTGCACCTCCTTCCAATGCCTGCAGCCCTATTCCTGTCACTACTCTACACACTTGATGGCTGCCTGCCGCCCACTGTTCCCTCACTGCTTCATGTGTGTCTCTGTGCTTTCCCAATGGGACCGGGAGGCCCCGAAGCCAGGAAAGGGTAAGTTCCACACATCTTTTGTGTCTCCAAAGCACCAGAACCACAGCCGAGAATACAGCCGGTGCTTAGTCACCACTGATCATGACGTGAGGACACAGGCTCTGATGGTCTAAGAGAGCAGAGCTGCAAACCCAAGTCTCCCATAGACAGGCTGACTCTGGCCAGCTTAGAACCTCAGAAGTCATTAACTACTTGAGCCTCAGGTTTTTAAAAAACAGATTATATAAGATGGACCCAACTTGTGTCTGAGTTTACAGCACAGGACCCTCCATAGGGATGGTTCCCCCAGCTGCCTCCATTCTGAGAGGCAAGGAAGGCGTGCTCACCTGGGTTCCTCTGGGCACAGTATAGGCTCTCCCTGGCCGCTGACTTCACTGACCAGCTCCGCTCCATGAAAAACTTCTGACCCAGGGGGTGGCAGAGCCAGCGCAGAGAGTCTGGGATGGTGCTGTGCTCAGGCCCACACAGGCTCTGGGCGCGACTGAGGAAGTAGTTCTGTGGAAGGACAAGGACCACATGTGACACCAAGGTGGCAGAATGCTGGCTGCAGCCATTGTGGGGTCATCAGAAAGCATCGGGATGGAGGCTGGCTGGGGGCTATGGCATTGGGATCAACAGAGAACAGGGCCTACACTGAACTCCACCACAGAAACGAGGGCAAATGGCTTTTTTGGGAGAGCCTGCTGCACCTGGCAATCAGGTCCCAGATTCAGGGCAAGGAGGGGAAGAGCGGCCCAAGGCACATGTGGGGCCCCTGCTGCATCATGTCCCACTGGGCCCACCCCTTCCAGAATCCAGTTCTGGCCTGCTGGCACTCAAGCTGCACCCCAAGGTAGGGGCTGTCTGCCAAGGAAGGGGGTCTCAATGGTCCCCTGCCCACACTTCCCCCTCAACTCTCTGAGTGTCAAGCTCCCCAAATCCTGGGACTATTTCTCATGCCACTTTAATTACCTGCCCTTTAAAGTATTTTCAGGTTAAACTGTATTCTGCTTTGACTAATTCTCCATTTCACCTTTGAGTAGAAAGAGTTTAAAAGAGGACCCAGCATAGAGCCAGCTGTCACTGTCACACCAGACACCACTGGAGCAGAGGGACAGCTCCTCCAGAGACCCTTCCTTGTATAGGGGAGGTGGGGAGACAATGACAACAATGTCCACACTGGGGCTCTGAGCACTCTTGGCTGCGTTCCAGAGCACCAGAGCACCCCTCTCCATGCCCTCCTGCGTGGCCAGCATAACATCATTTCAGGGCTCTAGGACAAGAACTGCAGAGACAATGTTGTCTGTCACATGTTTTCAGAAGTTCTGTCATTTTCTCTGAGTGAAAATATCCTTCCTCTAAAATCCATGATTTCTGACCTGTAAAGCTACTCTACATAAGCCATAAGCAGAGGATGAAGAGGGAGAGTCACAGATAGAGATCTGGACAGAACTCGAGCTTGGAGCAGGGGCTGCGGGACCACACCAGGCACTGCCTCCACAGAGGGCAGTCGGCCCATGGTCAGCTCCCGTCTCTTGGTTCTGACCTTTCCTGGCCTCTAAACAGCCATCAACTAATATAACAGCTTCAGAAGACTTGAATGCCAGGGTCAGAAATAGCACGACTACAGTGCACCAGGCAAAGATGCAGACAGGAAGACTGCCTCTCTCCAGGGGACGTGGAGACAGCTGCCTGAATCTGAGCGAGGTGATCCGGCCAAATGCTCTACAGACGCACACACTGAAATGGCAGCTAGGGAACGAGGGGTATTTCACTTCAATTTCTCATCACAGGGCCAGTGACCGCTACTGGACCTGAGCAATGGTAGGGGAGCAGCAGCCGAGTCATGTGGGAAGAGGCAGGTGTGGGGTAAAGAGGGAGCGTGGGGAGTTGGGGGGTGATCCCAAGGCCTCTCTCATGTCCCAGAGGCCTTGTAACAACGACCCCAGTGCTCTCTAGCCTGTTTCTCAAGCCTCATCAGCAAGTGAGCTCTAGGGGAAACCGAGGACCAGATGAAGGACCCAAGTGTCAGACAGACTCAGAAACAAAGCTTGGTTACAAAGAGGCACCCACAGAGGCCATTTAGGGATCATTAAGTTAAAATATAACCTATCTCAGGGGGTGGGGGGAGCCTGAGTTTAGTGTTTTGGACTAATCAAAAATATAAATCTGGAACAGGCAGAGCCATAGTCTGGCTTTTGTAAGGGAAACTGAGAAAATAGCTTTTGTTGCTCTTGTAATTTTCTTGGCATTACAGCTCTAAATTTATAAACATCAGTGTTCTCCCAGGCGGGGGGCCTATGGGACTCCTTGGTAACCCACCTGCTAAGTGCCCCTGAGTTGGTGAGACCCTGAGAGCCAGGCTGTGTGCCAAGGGGTCTGCAGTCTGCTCCTCCCAAGTGGACAGAGGGGCAGTCACCTCGGAGACTGAAGTGCCTCGTCTCCACTTCACTGAATATAAAAATTGGGTGGTACTATTACGCTTGTGAATATTTATATCCTTTGACCCAGCATCACCAGCTCTAGAGATTTAGCTTGAGGAAGCTTTCAGAGGTGTGTGAGAACATACCAAGATGCTCATGCACCAGTCTGAAACAGCAAAACTCATATGTGCCGCCAGTGCCCCTCAGCGTCACCTCAGTCAGTCCCTTAGTTGAATAAGGAGACTATAAAGGAAGATGGCAAAGATCTATCATTAGGGCGAAAAAATCAAATGGCAAAGCAGGGTTTGTGCCAGGCAGAGTGTCACACATCTGCAGTCCCAGCACTTGGGAGGCTGAGGCAGGAGGATTGCTGCAAGTATGAGGCCAGCTTGGGTTTCACAGTAAGTTCAAGACCAGCTTGAACTACATAGTGCCTCAAAAAAACCAAAGAACCAAACAAAAACAAGGTTTATGGCACAATCCCATAAAATAAATAATGTGTGTTAATACATGTAGGAAAAAGTTCTGAGGAAATATATTCAGGTATAAAGCTACATCAAGCTCTGCTCTTTTAGGTCTACAGAATATTTTCGGGGGGGTTCATGGGCAAGGACAATTTTGTTTTTTTATGGCAAGATCTTGCCATGTGGCCTCAGCCTCTTGAGTAGCTGGGACTACAGGCAAATGTGACTGTACCTAGCCAGTAGGGGAGGGGAAATTTTTAATGGGACTACTTTCCTGATGGTCGGTGGCCACACAAATGCCTATCTCAAATGGTCTCTCTTAGTCCTTTTTAAATCCAGTTGTGTCTTAACAATAAAGACAACTGAAATCCCAGAGGGGATCCTGGGATGACTAAATGATCCCTAAATTTACATGGCAAGGTAAAGAGCAAAAGTCACTTCTAAAACTGGAGGACTGACACTTCCAGATATCAAGACATTAGAAAACAGAGCTAGTGGGGCCACATGCAATGGGACAGACTAGAGCCCAGGAGAACTGCGACATAGATACTTAAATTCCTACTCAGTGCAATGGGGCAAGGACAGTTCCAAAAATAACAGGCACCGGTCAGTAAATGGCCATACGGGGTGGGGATCAATCGGGAACCCCTCCCTCCACCTAACAAAATAATTCCAGTGGACTGAGGGTCTAAAAGAGAAGAGCAGGAATATAGTGTGTAGGAGACAACATAAGGGAGTGCTCTTAACTCTCAAGTAGGGAAAACATCTGTTAGGACACAAAATGTCTAATTGTTAAAAAAAAAAAGGACAATCTGGATTTCACTAAACTCAGGAATGTGTGTTTATCAAAAGACATCATTAGCCAGGCATGGTGGCACATGTCTATAATGCCAGCACTCTGGAGGCTAAAGCAATAGAATTGTCACCAGCCTGGACTCTGTAGTGAGTTCAAAGGCAGCCTGAACTACGTAGCAAGAACCTGTCTCAAACAAAAAAACTAAACCAACAAAACAAAACAAAAATGATATCATTAAGAAAGAGACTACAAAGGGCCTGGGATATGGCTCAGTGGCACAGTGACTATCTGGCAATCATGAGGTCATGAGTTTGATCCTCAATACCAAAAAACAAACAAACAAACAAAAAAAAAAACAAAAGAAGAGACTACAGCTGGTGTAGTGGCACATGCCTATGATCCCAGCACTTGAAGGTTGAAGCAAGGGGATCATTTTGAGTTCAACACCAGCCTGGGCTACAAAATGAGCTCAAGGCCAGCCTTACTTGCATAGTGAGACCCTGTTTCAAAAAGATAAACAAAAAAGAAAAGAAAAGAAAGACTACATGCCTACTATCACCTCAGCACTGTGAAGGCTGAGACAGGAGGACCACTGCTCGTCAACTCTAGGCAACTCAGTGACTAGAGAGATGATCTCAAAATTAAAAACACATTTCAGTAGAGAGCGTCTCAGGGCAGCCTGGTCTAATCTTCACCATTACAGGGAGAATGAATACAAACTGGTAAAGTATAAATCCAACAAAGGATTGTATACATAATAAAAGCTCTGTCAATGTAAGGACAGACATTCGGGCTGGGAAAGTAGCTCAGTGGCAGAATGTTTTCTTACTGGCATGTAACATTACTCCATGTGACAATAAAAACCAGCCTAACACATGACACTGCTGCAAAAGATGCCAACTGTACAGTAATACTATTTGACTTCCCTAAGGCAAAGTTTAAACAGTGGCCAAACAGTAGAGTAGGACGCCGGTGGCCACAGGCTGAAGGACTCAAGGGAGGGCAATTTAATGGCTCTGAGGAGGCCTCAGGGAGGCTTCTGAGGTCTTGATTCTGTTTCTTTTTTCTCAGTAATGGGGATAGGAATGAGGGAGCACAAAGCTGTATCTCTTGCCCCTCACAGTTTATTGTGATACAGGGTATCACTAAATTGCCTGATGCTGTCCCTGAACTTGCTATCTTTCTGCCTCAGCCTCTCAAATAGTGGAATTACAGGTTGTGTGCCACCACCCAACCAGTCTCGGTCTGTTTCTGGATCTTTCTCCTGGTCAAACCGTTTATTTTGGCAAATCAGTGACCTGTACATTTGTTATATGTGTACTTTTCTATGGTCACAGAAACTGGCTGGGTGTGGTGGTACATGCCTGTAATCTCAGCTACACGGGGAATAGGGAGGGAGCTGAAGACTTCTGGGGGTGCTGGGAACATTCTCCTTCTTGATCTGCACAGTTGCTACACGCGTGACTTCCTTTTGTGTGTCTCCTTATGCTGTCACCTAGACTACTGAGAAGTACTTGAGGAACCTGATACATCGATATCAGCACAGGGCTCAGCACCTCTATACTGATGGACAGAAACAAAGGGAGACGTGACCATTCCACTGGAACACACCTAATGTGTTTAGCAGTCTAGCCAAAGTCGGGCACTGGGGAAAACACGCCTACATCAGCTAGAGTAGGGGAAAGCCTGGGGTCAGCAGACACTGTAAACTCACTGATAACAGCACAGGAATTAGCCAGCTGTGAATGTCCAAGGTGGGCGCCTCACCAGACATACTGGAGGTACCTGATAACTCCAGTTCCTGTCCCAGGTCTGACCTGAGCTCCTTGTAGATGGGCACTGATTTTCATTCCTGGATCCACAAAGCTGTGATCAATACAAGGTGCCCAATAGTGGAAACAGGAAATTGAAAAGTGAGATAATGACCCCCAAGTAGACTCATGCAGTATATCTCTGAACCAGTCTTCTTTCTGCAGGGTTCCAGGAGGTCCTGCTTGTATAGCTTACATCTGTCAGGGCCAGGAGGGGAGGAATCATGGTTGATTTCATTCACTGCCCTAGATGATTGTGAGGGCGGAGGGTGGAGTGCCTGCCCCTCCTGAGGCCAGGGACTCAGGTTTTGGGTGCAAGCACTGTGTTGGCTCCTGGCTGGGGAAGGTGTGTGGCACAGGTCCATGCAAGGACACGAAGGGTACTCACAGCCAGGAAGCCCAGCTTGCCTCCGCACCGGGTCTTGAGCCCCATGGCAGCTGTCAGATGGATCTCCACAAGCGTGCTCGGCGGGATCTTCTCCTCAGCACACTCCGCCAGGTTCACGGCACACAGAGCCATGTGCACATCTGAACATGCAGAGCCTGCTGGGAGCTTCCCTAGGGTAGACAGAAACGGACATTGACATGGACAGATCCCCCAAAGCAAGCGTTTCCCTGCCTTCTCTAGTGCCACTGGGGGGGGGGGGGTACCAGAAGAGAAAGCAGGTGAGGCTCATCATCATTCAGGCCCGCATGTGACACCAGGCTCTGCCACCTGCTAACTGTGTGCTTCCTCCCAGAGTGGGTGGGAACGCGGCACTGGCTCTGTCGTAATTGCTGTACAGGACTCAGTGGTGTGAAGTATGACATTTTCCACAGTGGAGTCCATAGCGTGGCCACACCCTACTGATACGGTACCAAGTCTCCAAAAGTGTCAATGGAAGTAATGAAAAATTAACAGAACAAAGCAAAAGCCAAAGCTTCTGAATTTTATTTGAATTTAAATTTCCTGCTGAAGCAGGAGGATCACTGCAAATTCGAGACCAGCCTGGGCTACAAAGTGAGCTAAAGGCCAGTTCAAACTGTATAGCAAGACCCTGTGTCAAAAAACGCAAAAACAAAACCAGAAACAAACCACAATTGGCCCACTGTCTCATTTCCTGGTCACACCTCCATCTGTGGTATCTGGGTCAATTCAACTTCTTTCTGGCTTAAGGTCCTGAAGCCACTAGGGATTCCCAAAACTTTCCTGAAACCATGTCCCCCACCCTACCACCCTGCCCTTGTTCCCCTAACACCACGCTACTTGACTTCCCTCTGACCCCTCCCTGCCCCTCGCTGGGGTGAAGGACAGGTAGTGTCCACCTTGACCTCCAGTGCTCTGCCTGTCCTTCTATGGGGTACTCTCTGGCTACCCCTTCTCATCAGCTTCTTAGGTTTTTTTGTTCTCCTCTGTAGGCCCAGAATCTGTTTTCTGGTCCAACTGCCTACAGAATACCTCTCCTTCTATGGCATTTTCTCAAGGGTCGCCCAAGAGAGACGCCTCTTTTGGGCCATCCTTCTGCCCCTCACAGCTGCTGTCCTCTACGCATCCTGACATAAGCCAAGGCTCTGAAATGTCTTGGCCTCTGAACAGCCCAGTGAAAACATGCTGTCTGCTGACCCCACCGTGCTATAAACTGTCATCCATTTGCTGGCTTGTCCACCTCTCCACCAGAGCAGGAGCTTACTGAATCAAACAAATTGCCCCAATGCATTCAATCTAAGATTATGAAATTTTTAGGTACCAACATTAATTTAAGTATCACTGCCAACTAATGTATGATGTGCATGTTTGTATGACACACTGAGAGTGTACAAATGTTACTTCGGAAAAAATGCGCACCTTAGAAATGATGAGCTGCAGCTATGAGTGTAGGCTGAAGGCTGGGCTGCAAAAGCAGTGTAAAAGGAGCTTCGGCCAGGGTGGAGACCTGGCACCCCAAAATGGGGGGAGATGGCATCTGGCACCCTCCCGCTAGCCAGGACAGAGTGGTCACTCTCTCACCTGTGATGTGCAGCTGGTGCAGCCTATGATAGGCCAGGGCCGCATCCCGTGCACTGCTCTTCGCCTCGTCCTCAAAGCCAGCTGCGGTGGCTGGGGTGGCTCGCCAGCGCTGGAAGACTTTCTTGAGCAACCAGCGCACCAGCCTCAGCTTTTGCAGGCTGTAGCGGATCACGTTCCAGGAAAGACTGCAGGCCAGGTCCAGGCGGGAAGTGGGCAGTGCTCGACCCAAAACTGACAGGCAAGTCTGTAGGTTGGCAGCAGCAGCTGCAAAATCCCCCTATAAAGCAGCAAGAGGATGTAAGGGTTACTAGCCTTGCTGGAGTCTTCCAGACTTCTACTCTCCCAGTCATCATCAGAACAACACATGTCCATTACGGAAAATCTGGACACCCATGAGGACAAAAGAGATTACTACCTGTGACCTTATTCCTTAGCATCACTATGAACAGCCCTCTTACTAAATCGGATCACACTGTTCTCTATCTTTGATCAAATGCTGAGTTCTCCATAGCAGCTTTTCCAAATAAGATGGTAATTTGGATTTCTATTAACAGCAATGCTCCTTTAGGTTTTTAGGTCTCCAAGGTGTGGACCAGAGGCCAGTAGCACCAGGCCCCTATCCTAGGCCTATGGGATCAACCTCTGGGGCCTGCTGATTCTGATGCCTGAAGTTTGAGAGCCATGGTTTTAGGCAAACTCACAGCTGAACTTCCCTAACCTAGGAGCTGGAAGAATGACTCTTGGCCAATCTAAGGGTCTAATGGCACATGTCTGGTGCAACACCAACACTGCCAACCTTTCTCGCTCTTTCTCTGCCTTTCCTGGAATAGGTGGCTGTCTCCCACACTCAAGTCTTTGGCTCTCACCCATTCCTCTTCAACCCAATTCTCCACAAACACTATCCTGGTATGAACCTCTTGGGAGCCCACCACGTCTTCCAGTCCTTCTTGTCTTTGAGTGACAGTCACCATCACTTACTTTCTTTCTTTCTTTCTTTCTTTTTTTGAGACAGGGTTTCACTATATAGTCTAAACTGACTGTGATCCCCCTGCCTCAGCTTTCCAAGTGCTGGGATTACAGGTGTGTACCACCTCATCATCACCTTCTAGTCTATATCTCAAATATTTCTTCAGTCCTGCCTTTCTTTTCAACTCCAAGTTGTTGCCTTCTTCTCTTACCTGGTCTATTTCAAGAAGCATTTATTTCTGGGCATTTTATGTGGCCCTCCTCTAACCTACCCACCCTTCATACAGCTAGCAAAACAAACCACACATGCCTACACCTGCTTCTAGGACACTTATCTTGGGAACAGGATCTAAAGCTTGACCCTGGGTGACGGATTCAAACTCGTCAGTCAGACTTTCACTGAAGACACTGTAACCTGCCAAAGAGGACAGCAGGCTCACGGTTTACCACTAGGACTATTCTGAGCACACACTTCCTGCGGTGTGCATGCTTAACTCTTCTTCAATGCTGTGATTACCATGGAATCCTTTTCATAAAATACCCTTCCTGGTTTCAAATGAAAACTTTCAGCTTTTTCTTGCTCAGAAATCTTCCCTGGTTCTCCAGAGAACTGGAAACAAAGGCCTAAATCAGTTATAAGTCAAAGCCCTCTCAAATTTGGGATTATCCATACAACTGGCCTTTGCCCCATCTCTGACATGCCCCGCACTCCAGAGACACCCATCACACTAAGCCTGTCCTGCCTGGAGCTCTCAGCTGAGCTCCTCCCTCTTCTGCCCTAGATGCCCACAGCACTCTACTCTTCCTCCCGTGTGCACAGCATAGCTATGTACAGATACCCTCTCTTCTGTTCCTTGCAACTATTCAGGCACAGTCACCACAGCACCTGCCACAAGACTTCACCCACAGTGGGGACTCAACACCAGCCACTGAGCTCTTGGCCAAGCCTGGGTGAGGGTGAGGAAAGGTGGATGACAGAACTCACCCTGCCAAGGTCCAGGTCTGCTTGCTTCCGGTGCCGCCAGAAGGTGACTGAGGAGCGCGAGTGTGGCCGCATCACTGGCTCCCCATGGACTAGCAGCTTCACAAAGACGCTCAGGACAATCACACCATTTACCAACCACAGGAGAAGTGTCGGCATCATCCAGTCAAACCAGCCCCCAGAACCTAAAGAGGGGTAGCAGTCCCGCTGAGCCTGACAGACCCCAGCAGTGTGACATCAAAGAGCCTTCTATCTCTTTTCCAGAAAGAGTGGACAGTTCTACAGCCAAGACACAAACCTTGAAGTGCGTGGCACCACAGAGACAAGTGCCATAAAAGTCCCAGCCAGAGGACTGGGACACTGGTCTCACAACTCAAGTGAAAAACACCGTATCTGCCCACAGCCAGGTACCACCCCGCGGCCTCCACTCCCCAACAGGGCACTTATAGCAGTGCAGGTTTCTGCTTTGTTTTGTTCTTTCCAACTGAACTTGGGTTTTACCTATCATTTCTAAAATGTAACTTACACCAGTCTCTCTCATAAGCAATCAGGGAGTAGGTGGTGGGGAGACCACTCCTTTGGGAGCTGGACTTTAACCACGTGGTTTGTACACTCCTGTCAGAGAAGTTTACTTACACACCCAAGTGGCACAAGGTGGGACCCCACCTACCTGATTCGAACGACAGCACACTGCGGCTAGAGCCTGAGTACGGATGCTGGTCTGAGTCTCGGGCCCCTCCCCACTGCAGCAGGGTGGTCAGGGGGTTAAAGGAGAGGCCCAAGAAGGTGAGAACACACAGCAGAATCCGAGAGCGGTCCACCATGCCCAGCGCTACAGGAGGAGAGTCCGGTTCATCTTTGACCTTCAAAATAGGGCCCCAGGGTTGGAATGAATGCTGCGTGGGATTTTACAGCATTTTGCATTTATATATGAATCAGGAGACAGATTGTGAGGCTTAAAATTCAAGACAACTGAGCTTAGACAAGGAACAAAGCTGGGGGGTAATCTAAGAAGTCCACAATCCACAAACCATTACTCAAACACTGCACCGTTCTCCCCCTTGCCTCCGAGAAAAGCACATATTCCCAGGAACAAAGGCAGAGGAATTTTCTTTTAAAATAGACCTCTACCACAAAAGAGAACACGCTGCATGATTCTGTTTCTGTGGAATTTCAGAACAGGCAAAACAAACCTGGTGACAGGAAGTGGATGAATCAATAGGGACCTGATGCTGGAGGGAGTATGAACCATCTACCAAGGTGGGGGTGATGGAAGCACCATCCATCTGGTTCATAGTGATAGCTGTACAAGTATGCATGTATACTAAAACTCCTAGCATTGTACATTTAAAATAGTGTATTTTGTTGAATTTAAGTTTTATCTCAACAAATATCAAAATCATGCTTAGCATGGATCTGTTTAAAGAAATTGCCTGCTTTAAAAGCAGAACAGTGCTTTCTTTTTGTTTTGTTTTGTTTTGTTTTTCTGCTTCACATTTTACAGAGGAAGAAATGGAGGCAGAGGCCCTGGGAACGTACAGGGTACAGGAAGGCTCTCATATGTACATAGCATTGCATTCCTTTCTAGCATTTTAAAACCACTTGAAAATTTATTCTGATGATTCAGAAGCCTAGCCAATTCAATTTATATGTCATATGGCCTACTGTTATCAAATAAAAACACAGCTATAAAATATTTAAATCATAGTTTCTTTAGTAAAACTAAGTATCTGATACCATAAACAGCACAGCCAAAAACATGTACTAAACCAAACTCTGCTTTTGGAGTAAGAAACCCAGAGTCAGTATTCAGTACAGGACCCAGTGGTCTTCCAGGAAGGTTCCCAGGAATATCATTAGGCTTGGCGCCTCTTTTAACTAATTCCATTAAACTGTAATTGCCAGGGGCTTTTTTGGACAACTAAAAGCCCTTGGTTAGAATGTTATCTGTTAGGCTGCAAATTGTAGTCATTTCCAGAAAGTAGACCCAGAGGCAGCCTCAGTTTAAACCAACCGATCAGCCTCAAAGCGGTCTTGCCAAGACCATTACAAGTGGTGAGGTAATGAGGCGCCGCCAGCAACTCCCTGAGCCCACTGCTTGACAGCTGCTCTCCTATCCCCATTCTAGGTCTGGCCCTGGTTTTTCTCTGATGGGTCCTTTCAGCAAGGAACAGTTAAACCTGAGGGACTGTGTCTCCCTCTCCAGAATTTGTTTTCTTTTTTACTCTGCAGGATCTAGCTAATGCCACAGAATTTCTATTCCTCTTGAGACTAGGTCCTCTTAACACCTATACCTGGCCTGGCCACCTCTCTGTGGTCTCCCCATTATTCTCTTAGGGAGATGGATAAGATTCCAGGGGTCAGAAGATTTCAAAACCTGTACCTTTGCATCATCCAAAAGAGGACTTCCTGGCTCAGAGTCAATGGAGTAGGGGGAGAAGCCAGCCTGCGATCCTGAGTCAGAGGCTGGAGGGGACATCAGAAGGACATTCTGATTAAATTCATCCATCTTCAGGTCCACGTCATTGTCCACGAGACTGCCTAGGTCAATGCCCTTCAGAAGCTCTGGAAAGAAAATCACAGCTGGGTTAGGACTGGGCTGGGCTGGGCAGTGCTGAGAGCAGGCCCCGTACAGATCCATGGGACGTCCCTATGCCCACTCCCTACTGACACTCCTTTCCCAATGAGCACTTACTGTTTTTCTGATTTGCAAGCTTTAGTACCATGTTCTCCTGGCGCAGTTTATGATTAACCTGCTGTAAGTATTTGATGTAATCAATAGCCTTCCTCAGAACTCCAGACTTGTGCATCTGGGAAAGACAACAAGCAAAACACAGTGAAAACCAGTGCAAGCTAGAGTGGAGAGAACCAAGTACAGAGCATGGTTGTGGGGTACGAGATGCCAGTTCAAATGCTAGCCAGCTAGGATCAGATACTCTCTATCTCTGAACCTCACTTTTCTCCTCCTTAACACAGGAAATAAGGATGGCAGGTGAGTCCCAGCCGGGCAATGAGGGCTAAATGAGGCAGAATGTGTAGAACTTAGCCCCAAGCCTGGCACAAAAATCGACACACAACAAATTCTAGTTACTGTTCCTACTTCTTATAATCTGAGCACCAAAACAAACTCTAAAGAAATGACAAAAAAACACATAGCATTGGCTTGGGGATGTGGCTCAGTGGTAGAGCACTTGCCTAGCATACACAAGGGCCTGGGTTTGATACCCAGCATGACAAAAACAAACCCAAACCAACTAACAACAACAAAACAACACAAGTATATCGATAAAACATTATTTTATTTAACTTTTTTTTTTTTTTTTTTTGAGACAGGGTCTTTTTTTTTGGTACTGGAGATCGAACTCATGACTGCATGCTTGCAAGGCAGGGGCTTAGGCCGCTGAGCTAAATCCTCAGCTTGAGATAGGGTCTAGTTCAGGCTGGCTTTGAACTTGCTATGTAGCTAAGGCTGGGCTTCAACTCATGATAATCCTGCCTCAGCCGCTTGAGTGCTAGGAATACAGGTGTGTGCCACCATGCCCACCTTTCTTTTATTTTTTGGTGATGGAATGTTTTCTTAAGTAACACTGTATACTTAAGACATACCTTTTGGATTGGTAGGCTATAAGGAAAACCAAACTTTCTACTACAGTAAAGGTGAAGGTAAACAGATAATAGTTTAAAAAAAAAAAATCTACCTGCCAAGAGGTACATTTATCTAAACACTAGAAACAAGTAAAAAATCAATTTCCCTTGTTTGCTGTTAGTCATAGACTCAATGTGCACATTCTTTCTCTTCTTCCCTAAAAGGTAAGATATTGCTAACTACCACTAGCCATGGTTAAAGTTAGCCAATGACACTCAGCAGCCCTAGGCAGAGCCAAACCCGCACACTGGGCCTCCTGGCCCCCACAGGTCATTGCTTCCATAAACCCCAATAAGTTATGTTAATGTTTTGCGTTCTTATTTTAATAGGAAGGCCATCTCTAACTCATTCTTGCACTCACTTAGCTTAAGCCTGACAGTTCCCTAACTCCTACAGCAAACACAAGTAGAGGGGCTGTAGTAGGGCATGGAACACTTCATTTGGCACCTACCTTAGCATCTGTCCCCATGACCAGGTCCTTCAACTCGATGATTTTGTCATTGATGGAAGAGCGATATCGCTTCTCAATGATATTATGTGTTGTCCGCCTCTCTCCCTCTTTGGGGGGCTCGAGCTGTTTGACTCCCCCAGGCACCTGCTTAATGGGCACTTTCTCTTGCCCCATCATCACAGGCATGGTAGTCAAAATGGTGCCACTGCTGCCCACCAGGGTCTAGAACAAGGGCAGAATCATGCCTTTGTTAGTCTCAGTCAAGCAACATCACACCACAGTCGCTTGCTCCTGGTGGTGTGGCATCACCTGGCGACACTATGTGGTCTGGAACCCTCCTAGGATAATTAGCAAAGGCCCCCAAAGATCCCAGGAGCTATGAAATCTCAGTTACTACCTCTTTTTAGAACTACTGTGGAAGAATCATATGATCAGACAATTAATATGGCTAAATATGTCTTAATTTTTGATCTAGGGCATGAGAAACATTGTAAGTTTTGCTTTGCTGTCCAACTGTTCACCACCTCTCAACCCAGAGACAGTGAACCAAATTAGGTAGCACCTGAGAAAACTTTCTCCTGGTATGAGACATATTTTTCCCTCTCAAATGACAATTAAGTAAATTACTGCATTTTTTCCTACAATTTGCCCATCAAAGAGCTCCAGGGCAGAACCAACACTCTAAATCAGAGCCATTTTATTAAATAAATATGCCAGCCATAGAGTCTTTCCCTTCTATTCCCATCTCTGCTTTCCCTTTTGGTTCCCATGTTTACTAATTTTAGTTAAATTTTCTTTAACAAATAGGTTCAATATCCAAACAGCTGGGGCTGGGGATTTAGCTAACGGCATAAGCGCCTGCCTTGCAAGCACGTGGTCTTGAGTTCGATTCCCGGTACCGAAAGAAAAAGAAAAAATCCAAATAGCCAATAAACAAAAAACTGCTCGACTTCTTTAGTCATCAAGAAGTAATTCACATATAATAAAAGCCACTAAGTCTTAACTTTAGGCCTTGATGAGGTTTTGCCTACGTATACAAGATGCGCAGCCACTCAGGCTAAGAAACTCTCTCCTCTCAGAAGGTTCCCTCATGCTACCTGGCCCCCCATCACGGCTCTGACTCTTTCACCACAGCTAAGTTCTAACTTTCTTTAAATTTTGAGATGGGGGTCTCATTGCATCTCTAAATTGTCTAGGTAGGACTCAAACTTGCGATCCTCCTGTCTCAGCCTCCCAGAGTGCTGAGATTATAGCCACCATACATGGCCTGTTCTTAAAACTTCACATTACTTGAATCATCAGTCTACTTTTCTTCTCCTTTTTTGAGATTCAGCTGTACTTTATGGAAGTCTTTTTTCTCACTGCTGGGCACACTTTCACTGTATGAATATACTCTAAGTTTTTTTTAATCTATTTTGTGGATGCACACTTTGGTTGTTACCAGTTCTTGCCTTTTATGAATAAAGAAAAAGTGAATTTTATCACTTTTTTTTTTTTAAACATCAGACTCCTGTCACAGGATGCTTAAAGAGGCTGCAACTCCACAACAAAAGGATGAATACCTTCTCTGCTGGTGGTCCTAGGGTCCTCTGGAAGCCATACCTCCATAGCAGGACCTGAAGTGAAGGTCCCATGTGTCCCTTGCCCAGGAACATTGGTTCCTCGGCTTTGTGGTCAGCACCTGCAGCTCCCAGGACTCCCATCTAACAGTGGAGGGCTTCTTCAAGGAAAATGAAACTAAAAGTGGGGTGATCCGACCAGAATAGTCAGCGCTTCCAGCATCTACTCTGCATGAACATGTCTGAGGACTAACACCACCAAAAAGGAGCTGGAAAGACGCAGTGGGGGAGAAGGCAGCGCTTACTGGTACTTGAAGGGCAGCCGTCTGGATGGGGGTGGTGAGGGCAGTGAGGGCTGGGTTCTGGACTGCAGCCATGACAGGGCTGCCATCTGTCTTCAGTGTGGTCAAAACAAGGGAATCTGTCTTGATGATCTGAGGCTGGACCAGGACCTGGATGAAGAAAGAAGAGGAAAAGGAAGTGAAGATTGTTTTTCTTATTTTGCATTTGTTTCTTACTACAGACCCTCTAAGCAAGAGAAGAAAATATAATTTTCATGAAACTGAGAATCAAAACAGACCATGAATTCTCACAGGCTGTGTCAAAAGCTGGCTACTTTGTACAGCCTAAACACTGGGCAGAGGGGAGACCAGGGATAGCTAAAGAGGGCTCTGAGTCTGTAGGCTTCAGGCTTCGAGGAGGGCAATGCCAGCTAGCTGTCTGGCAGGAACAAAGTGGGGCTAAGTTGCAGGGGAAGGCTGAGTTAGAAAAGTTTGACTTCAGACAGACTCAGGAAGGCCAGGAATGTGGCTGAGAAAAATGTTTTTGGGTTTTTTTAAAGACAAATCATAGCCAGGCATGGTGTACACACTTTTAATCCCAGCACTCTGGGAGGCTGAGGCAGGATCACAAATTTGAACCTAGCCTGGGTAACTAAGGGATTTAATATGATCCTTAACAAACAAAAGAAGGGCTAGGGATATAGCTCAGTGCAAAGGCCCTGGGTTCAATCCCCAGTGCTGGGGACAGGGAATACATATTACTTTGTTAGTAAGAAAATAAAAATGTTTTCCTGACTATAAAAGTATTATGAGGCTGGGGGTTTAGCTCAGTAGCACAAGCACCTGCCCAGCAAGCACAAGGTCATGATTTTGATCCCTGGTACCCCCCACCAAAGTAATATGAGCTCCTTCCTAAAAAAAGTAATAAGGCTTAGCAGAAACAGGGAAAACAAAAAATTATGGTAAAAAATCATTTGAGAGCTAGAATTTGGCATATTTCTTTCCAGTTTTATAGTCATCATGTGTCAGTGATCACTACTCCAGCTCTGCCCAAGCATGTATGGGTATAGGCCGAGATCTCTGCATGTGCTCATGGGCACCCCAGGACCTGGATGCCCCAGCAGCCCTACAAGATGCTACATACACCTGCTGATTTATGCTTCTTAGTGTGCAGAACACACCTGCAACCACAGAGCGGCTGACAGCCCCAACCAGTACCTCCCTGAATCCATTCCAGCCACGTACCGGGACCTGCTGCACCTGTGGTGCAGCAACCGTCTGCACAGTGGCTGGGGCGAGGGTCTGCAGTGTGCCATTGGCTGTTTGTGTCAGCACCCTCTGGGCTTGTACCGTCTGCACCTGCTGCTGGATGGTGACTGGCTGTACCTGGGATGATGTCACCAGGCTTTGGACTTGAGGCTGAAGAACTTAGGGCAAGAGGAGAAAGAAGTCACATGGTTGAGGAATGCAGCCTGTCATGCTGGTAGCTGCAGCTATAACCAGAGGATGGAGTGTCTCATAAAGATTCCAGCTCCCCACCTGCTGCTGAAAAGATGTGCACAGTCATTTACAAGCTGGTTTAGAAAGGAACAACATCTTACAAGGGCTGCATCAATTTCTGAGGGAACAAGCATGAACTGTTTTATTGCCCTGGGTGCTGGGGTGGAGGTAAGGGAAGCTAGTTGGCAAATGACTGCACCCAGTGACAGAGTTATTACATGTTGAGAATCAACAACTCCCCAGGTTTTTATTTCTTCCCACCCTTTCTGCATGGAAAATGTGCAATGTTTTGCCTTTCTCTCCTTCCTCCTTGAAATATCAAGTCTTTCAAATTTGGAGTAACACACTTCCCGCCCAGGGCTCCCCACGGTCAGTGGGATGAAGGACATCGTAGGAAGATAAGCACTTTGGTCACTCAACACACACTAGAGGCCCACTAGGAGGCCTGGCACTCAAGACACGGCACCTTTTTTTTGTGTGGTAGTGGTACTGGGGAGTCAATCAAAGCCCTTGCACATGGTAAGCAAGTTCTTTACCAATGAGTTATGTACATCCCCAGCATTTTTTATTTTGTCACGGGATCTCACCAAATTGCCCAGACTGTCTTCTAACTTGGAATCCTCCTGCCTCTGCTTCCCAAGTAGCCTGGACTGCAATATATGCTACACAGCTAGCTTGCAGCACCTGTTTTAAAAGCTATACTCATCTCCACAATGTTTGCTCAGGAGCCGTTTGCTGAATCTATGGTCCTCACCTGTGGGTGCCTGATCCTGGTACTACTTAGCCAAATTTTTAGACCTAATTTTTCTCAAGACTGCACCTGTAATTATCAGGATGCTTCTGTGTCTATAATACTGGCTCGACTCTGGTTAAGTATGTTTCAAGTAGGCCCAACAGGTATTAAGGTCTTTGAGCAAAACAAATATGAAACAACTCTGTACCAGTTCGTACAACCAAAAACCATAAACTCATCCAGACAGGACCAAACTGACAAAGTGTCACCCTCAAGGAGGACCAAACCACCCACAGTGGCTATGAGCAGGCACACAACTCTAGAACCAACAACAGTTCCACATCTGAAACTGAATCACCTTGAAAGCTGGTGGCTGCATTCTGGTATATCAGGGGCTGCTGGATTATCCTCGTCTGAGGAGTGGTACTGAACGTTGGGGTGATCATCACTGTCTGCTGCTGCAGCTGGGCTGGAGGCTGAGGCTGAGGCCGAGGCTGGAGGACAGGTGTTGCCCTCGGTGGGGTAGGAACTGCAGTTGGAGGGACTTTGACTTGCAGGGCTGATGCCTGGGGGGAGGGAGCCGAAGGAGAGAAGGAAGATATCGGGACCTGGCTGAAGGACCGCTGCATGGAGGGATCCACGGCTCCGCCACTGCTGCCCCTGCCACTGGTGCCACTGCTGGTGCTACTGCTATTGCTGCTGTTGCTGCCACTACCACCTCCTCCACTGCTGCCACTACCACCTCCGCCAGGGAAGGAGTTACACAGCTGTTCTGAAAACAAGTCAGGGAACTCTCCCACTTGATTGCTGACAAACTGCAGCATCTCTGTGAACAAAGAAAAAGGAATAATTTTATTGCCACACAATATATTAACTTTCAAATTTGCTTAAGAAACTGAGGCACAGGGACTGAGGCATAGGCACAGGCCGCTGGAAAAGCACTTGCCTAGCATGTGTAAGGCCCTGAATCCCAGAGAGAGAAAAAGAATACAAACAACAGTCATCGTCCTGAGGTTTAGGAGCACACCAGCCTTAGGCTGGAAGGCCACCTCCCATCTCGGCACTGTCCCTGGTGGCAGCACAGGAGCCATGTGGGCCTGCTGTACAGGGCCAGACCCCACATGGCCCTAACCCCTCCTCTTGCCACTCGGCAAGCTCTGGACCTTCTCTCTAACCATGGCACAGCACTGGCTGTCACTGGTGTCCTCAAAAGCCCCCAGGGACAATGAAGTTGATGGTCCCCAATCAAAGATTTTTAGAGGTAGCAAGGAGGGAAAGATTGTTTATGAAGTCCAAAACAGAGAAATGATTTGACCAAGGTCTCTTAGCTTAGAAGGACACTGCCAGGATGAGAGCCGGTTCTCTGGCACCCTGTGTCAGCCGAACTGTGTCAGGAGGGCAGGACAGAGCAATCAGCCCCTGTGCAGGACCCCATTCCATCGGGGCTGCTCTGGCCAGACCCCTTCTCTGTGGGCATGGCGCCTGCAGGGCCACGAGGCTTTGTCTGCCCGGAGACCTTACGGTCTCCCTTGAGATCGCCAACCCCTCAAGTCTCAGCCTGAAGACCTCACACCTCTCTTCCCTGGTCCACCTTCCCAAAGGCCCAGCCTACTCCACAGCTAATAACGAATCTTCGGGGACTCCTTCCTTTTGTTTTCTTTTTCTGGCTGACCCTGGGGTCTCAGTTTTGTTCCACTTATTTTCAGATCCATAACTGTCCACCGTCCCTATTCCTCCCTCCTTTTCCCACTCTAACACATTCCTAAGAAGCTATAGCTTGTTCTTATTTTTATCAGCTTCTTTTTTATTAATATATGTTTGTGACTTGTAATAACCACATTAGTCTTGGGGAAATGGTACATATACATGCTACCATCTTAATCATTTTCACTTCCCTTTCTGTCTTCCCCAACCTAGGTCCCCTTTCTATTTCTCTACAGAACTACCTGTTTCCTGTCATTTATTTTATTATTTTGCTCTTTATTTATATTTTGGGTTTCTCAAGAGAAATCATGTGCTCTTTAACCTTCTGGGTATGATTTATTTCATACATAACTTAACTATAACTTAAGAATTATAGTTTCAATATACATTCACTTTCCTGCAAGTGACACGAAATTTCCCTTTATGGGTGAGTAGTATTCCACTGTGTATATATACACACACAAACAACATACATTTTCTTTATCCATTTATTTGTTGATAGACATACAGGCCTCCCCCAAGATTTTTCTATTAAGAGTGTGCTGCCATAAACACGGCTATGCATGTACTGTTGTAACATGATGTCTAATTCTTTGGGGAAGATGCCTAGAAGACATACAGCTGGGTCAAACGGAATTTCTATTTGTTACTGCTTGTTCTTAAGCTGTGGTCCCCTTTCTCCAAACATCCCCCCTCCCATACTGGGGATCGAACTCACAACCTTGCGCTTGCCAGGCAGGCACTTGTGCTGTTGAGCTAAACCCCTGGCCCATCTCCAAACTTTTAAGGTCACAGGATGCAACAACGAAAATCAGCCAACACAAAAAAGCACTATTTCCATTCATTTCCCAAACCTGCATCAGGCTCTTCCCTCTCAGGTTTTTGATAATGTGGACAGGGGTAGAGTGTGAGTGTGAGTCTGTGTGTGTGTATAAGAGGTATCTGGGGTAATGAAGAGAGTTATATGTTGGGCAAGCAGAATGCTACTGCAAGCTTGTAGCATAGCCTCCATATGGGCTAACTGGAGCTTAGCAATTCAATTTCAGCTCTGTAAGCACTGTCAGTTCAACCTGCTAAGCAAACCAGGGTTTCAGCAGACTAAATTCCTACAGTGGTGCATTGTATCAGTACCTTGTTGAGCCTCTGCTCTGCCCTCACTCAACCTGTGTGTATGGAAGGGGAAAGTGAACAGAATTACAGATACTACAACTTGTACCAATCAAGTCCAATTCCAGACTATAAAAAGTTTTAGAAAATGAAAACCTAGCAATTTTTCAATCCTTCTAGAACCACCACACAATTCCAACTCTGGGGCATGAATACTGGCAACCAACTCTGCTTTGTCAGAGGCCTTCAGTGATACCTGTTTTCTCCATGGAAAGCTGGGGAGGACAGAAAACAAGGGTGGCCTGGGTGTGAGTCTCAAGAGGCAGCCCGGATAGCTGTGTGAATGTGGGTAAGTCACGTCTCCCTATGCCTTGATTTCCCCACCACAGAAGGCTGTCTGGAGAACACACCCTGGGCTTCTCCACTCCCAGGATTAATAAGATAATGCATGCAAAGTGTCGGGTGAGGGGCAGGCCTTTATGAAGTTCCTGATTAGCGATACATCTAGCGCACTTGCTGCACAGGCACTCGGACCTGCTTATTTCATCTCGTCAAGTACTCTCAAAAGTCTTCTGCGGGGGAAGGCATGGGCTGGTGTGCAAAGGTCACAAGGCTTAGTTCACAAAGCAGGGGAAGAGTGTGTAGGCTGATGAAATGTGACTGCTTTAATTTAAAAGGAAAAAAAAGCCTCTCAGCCCCCACACAGAAAGCTCCAGTGGCGCCATCTCTAGTCAGCTAGGCAGCTGGGCCTGGCTGAGTGGCACAGAGGGGCATGTTAAAGCGAGCATCTGCAGAAGAGCAACGTGAGGCTGTGCAGACTGCTCCACCAGGCAGGGTGCAGTGCGCAGAGCCCTTTGGGCCCCCTTCTGACCTGCAGTGCCAGAGGACAGGAGGCCTGGCACACCGAAGAGCAGGTCCCAGGTGTGGTCTCACTCTATAACTCCAAGCTCCGCCTGTGGGAGCATCATAATGTCTTTTCACTGTGCTGTGCTCTGATCATTTGTGTTCTGTGATTACACAGGCTCTCAATTCAGCAGAGGGCCATGAAACCCAGAAAAGGGAGACCTGGGAGAAGGTTTTATGGAGCTTTGAAAATGAAATTCAGGTTCTTACTGCTGCCCACAGAGCCCAGAGCCAGATAGACTTCCCAGAAACTGGGCCGACATGCCCAAGTTCGCCTCACTTCCCTTTCTGTTTTTAGCTGATTCTTAAACTTATGTCTAAGTTGCTTAAATAAAGTATGTAGGGCCCTAAGAAATTTATCTGGGTTCTGTCTCTTTAAAAGCAAGCAACCAAAATTAGAGGCTCTGCTTGTCATCCATGCAGTAAGTATTCCTGTGCCACATCTGAAGAGATCTTAAGTTCACACGTACTTTACAGAGCGTGACCTATAGGTGACAGAAACCACTCTGTCCAGCTCAGTCCTATAGCATCTACAATCCTATAGCATCTACAGTCCTGTAGCATCTACAATCCTATAGCATCTGAAATCTGGCTGGATTAATTTTGCTGAGGAATAAAGGGCCCAAAGCTCCCAGGTCAGGTAAACATTTCTCCAAATTACACAGTTAGTTAATAATTGTTTGATAGGTATTTGCTAGATACTGTTAGCTAGCCTTGGTGGCAGTAGTGGGTGGCGGAGCATGTGGCGGGGGGAATGGTTTATAAAGGTCATTTATTCTTGTATTTTGTATTTACTATGTAGCTTCTGTTACACAGCTATGTTTTCAATTTTTTTAAATTGTAAAACAAATAAATCAGAAAAGTTTAGAAAATGAAAACAAAAAAATAAAGAGCCAGCAAGGCCACTATCCTGTGATACCCACCATCAATGTTTTGATGTGTTCTTTCAGACCTGCTCCTATACAACATTTGTTTGCACATGCAAATATGCACGTATGTACAAAATGGTTTTCAAAGATGGCTCCCACTTAACATGCTAAATGTACCTTGCTGCTTGCTTAATAAAACATGAAGAGCACTTAGTGTTAACCATTAAGAATGTATCTTTCAAAAAGCCCCACAGTACTGAATTGTATAGTACTGAGTACACTAGAATTTATTTAACCTTTCAGCAATGAGATGGTTGCTTTCAATTTCTCAGCATTATTAAGTTGTTCTCCATTTACCTAGCTATCATTCTTAGAATGAATACCGCTGGGGATTTAGCTCAGTGGCTTAAGGGCCTGCCTGGCAAGCGCAAGGTTGTGAGTTCAATTCCCTGTATTAGTAAATAAATAAATAAATAAATAAATAAATAAATCCATTCCTGAAGTATGATGGCTGGAAAGGGAAAGGCACACGTGCTTTTGGGAGGACCATAGACTATGTCCCCACCATCTCCTCACATCTATTTCCACCTAAAAGTGGACAAAACCTGACACAGAATAGCTGTCTTGCATGACCAACTACCAAATAAGGCTGAATGACTTTTTATCTCAATTTTACTGCCTATCCATATTTTTTCCCTTATAAATGTCTACTCTTGATCTTTTTCTACTAATTGTCCCTTTACTAATCTGAAAAAAAACTTTCATATATTATGGATACTTGTTCTTTCTTGTATGTTTGCAATTATTTTGTCCATTTTGGTATTGCAATTAAGTGTTTTCATGTCCCAGCCTTATGACCTGGGTCAAGTCTTTCTTCTCTAAGCTGCATTTTTCTCATCTGTAAAACAAGGCTAACTGGTATAGATAACTCATGAAGCTGTTAATATACAATTCCTGTAGAATCTAAAACAGGGCAACTGGCCTTTGTATTTACTAGTACATTCATAGTGTTTTTTTTAAGTCTTGCTTTGAAAATGCAAATTTGTCTCAGTACATCAGACATATCAGAATAACCTGAGCATAGCATAAATTTTACATTTGTTTTTTGCATGAAAGAAACACTAGTAAATGCAAAAACTTACTCCTAGCTGAAATAAGCCATGTAGGAACACACAAAATACACAGACACACACATCCCTCTCAGATACCTACTACATGCTTTATCAGGCTACTGCCTGTATTATGAACCACACCTATTTAACAAAGGTGTCAGAACCTTCTATCAGATTGCATTCTGCCTTCCAACTCTTCACAGTAACACTTAAGCTGCAACCATAAAAGTGTAATATTGTATTATCAGGTCTCTATCTTTTGAAAAAATTCTTATGTTTCACCTGATGCCCGAGTGTTGGATCCTAATCCCCTTTCCCCTACAACCTCCTCTTCTATTGCATGGTTCTCCATAGCAGGGTGACTTTAGGAAACCAGATGCTGCAACATGTACAACATGTACAAATTTATGTACAGAACTGACTACACATAAAGCTTAATATTATATAGTGAAATTACATACTTTTTGTGTGGGACTACTTGTTTTTGTTCATTTTATCTTTTATATTAGAGCTGCCCAACAATCACAATAAGAGAGAAGCAAGCAAGGTGTGTGATATATGCACGCTGTTTGGGAATGAGGTGGTTCATAACCAGTAACCCAGAGAGAGACAGAAGGAAACACATACTTAAATTCCCAACAAGCATCTTATTGGAGCACACAAAACTCTTTACACTGAGAATCCTATCTCCTCTCCCAGCATGTTTTTCTAATAATTACCCTCCCCTCCCAATCAAATGTATCAAACCTAAGAGTCATTTATGAGAAAGCATTTCTCCAGGAGCACTAAGTCACCCAGAGGGATAGTTAAGAAGCAAGGC
Organism: Hydrochoerus hydrochaeris; assembly: GCA_004027455.1. Classification (NCBI taxonomy): domain Eukaryota; kingdom Metazoa; phylum Chordata; class Mammalia; order Rodentia; family Hydrochaeridae; genus Hydrochoerus; species Hydrochoerus hydrochaeris. The sequence goes on from PVLA01000974.1 coordinate 85,432, forward strand.
TCTTTTCTTTCTCTTTTTCTTAAATCCATTTTATTTCAAGGAAAAAAAGGAGAAGGAGGAAGAAAGAAGAGGAGGAGGAGGAAGCTGCAGCAGCAGCAAGGCTCAGTGACCATACCATCCCATGTAGAAACTCTAAAAATGCAAGCCAGTCTTAGCACGCAAATTGCAGTCCCAAATCATTCCACTCAAACAGTTGGGACACACACCCTTAGTATGAAGCTCAGAGCACCGGAACAGTGTTGACAGGGGGAGCACCATGTACCTCAAGGGGCTTCTGGGTCACTTTCCTGGGAAAAAGAGGTCTGGAGGACATGGTGAATGACATAAAATTGTAAAGTGGTGATTCAAGCACTACACCTCTTAAGCAATGCATGAGAGAATTCTTTACTGGTAAGGAAACCACAAAGGAAACCTTGGGGTGGGTGCTTCTCGGATGCTCATGTTTCATAACATACACAAATATGTCACTTAATCTTCTTATATACCAGAGTTAAAAATAGGGAGAAAAAAAAAGTACATGGGGAGCCCAAAACATTTATTTTGGGGGGGACACTGAGACTGAACCCAGAGCTTTGTCCACACCTGGAAAGCTCCCTACCCCTGAACTACACCCCCAGCCCCAAAGCAACTCTTACCCTATTTCTGGCTCTTCCCTCCTCTCCCCAGGCAGCCCTGGAGGGCTCCAGCTCTAAGCTACCACAAGGGACCTGGCCCATGCCCACAGCAAGTGATCTTGAACACCACCTTCAATGGCTTCCCTTATTCCCTCTGCCACAAGTTAATGGTGAACTTGTTAGGCCTCCTCCAAGTGTAACAGATTTATCTCTTTGTTCTACTTCCATACCCTAAACGATTTCAAGCTCAGCCTCCTACCCAGTGACAACCTTCCCTCAGTGTCTTGTTCTGTCCAACAGCTTTTCAAGTCTAATCCAAGTTTAAACACAAGTTTCAGATCTTCCTAATGACTGTTCCCACTCACCCCAGTTCCCTGTCTGTTCCAGAAAAAGACCTTCTTGCTTTTCTGTGCATGCCTTTGAAGACGAAGCAGTCTGTCTAGGAATGTGAGTGCCCAACCCCACCTTCCTTAGTCTAAGCTCCACTTAGACTACTTCAAAACTTGTAACACAATTACTCTTATCAAGGATGCTTCCTTGAATCAAAATGTGATTTGTTAAGAAAAGTTATCTAAAATTTGGAATAAACAAGTAAATAAAGTTTTTGCTTTCTGTTAGAGTTAGTCTAGAGCACTGTACTATCTGCCTGCCTAAAGGTCACCTGATGTTGTGCAGAAATGCAGCCTTGTCTGACTCTGTTTACTACTGATTAGAGTTCACATTCTGTTAAATTAGATGGTAAACTGCAGAAAATTGTTAAGTTATAAAAGATTCATCTGGTAAGAGAGATAATCTCCAAGGCCAGCTTTTATTTTTAATGACCTTTAGGACTTTAACCAGTTTTATTTCTAAATTGCCACCTCATTTCTGCATTCTTTTTTTCTACTATGTCAATACAAGTTCTTCTTTGACCCTACTTTGTCATTCTGCTACTTTCCTCAGTAATAATGTTAACAAAGTTTTGATGATTCTTCCTCATCTCTTTGTTATTGTTGTTTTTGAGACAGGGTCTCCCTATGTAATTTAGGCTGGCAACTTACTAGTGATCTTCCTGCCTCAGCCTCCCAGTACTGGGATTACAGGTGTATACCATGACTCCCAGTTTAAAATTTGGTAAGTGGTACAGTAGTATAAGAGTGTGGTTTTAACTTTTTTTGGAGGGGTAATACTGGGAATTAAATCCAGGGCCTTTGAACTGAGAGTTGTAACCACAGTCCTTCTTAAATTTTGAGATAAATGCCAGGCGTGGTGGCTCACGCCTCTAATCCCAGCACTCGGGAGGCTGAGGCAGGAGGATCATTGTGAGTTTGAGACCAGCCTGGGCTACAGAGTGAGCTCAAGGCCAGCCTGAACTGCATAGCAAGACCCTGTCTCAAAAAGACAGGAAAAGAAAATTTTTTTTTGAGACAAGTTCTCACTAAGTTGCTAAGCTGTCCAGGCCAAGTTGAAACTTGCAATCCTCCTGTCTCAGCCTCCCAGAATGCTAGGATCAAATTTTATGCTTCCACATTTCTATGGTTAAGTTATAGTTTTGCATGATTTTCTTATGTCTTGTCCCCTACAACTGACTGGACAGAATATTCTACTTATAGAACTCTCCAAACACCAAGTACGTTGGTAATAAAAAAAAAAAAAAAAAAAACTAACACCAATCCACTGAGATGCTCTCAAAAGCAATCATCATAAAAACCTATAAAAATTATAATCATGCTCTCTGAGCTAGAAACTGGAAGAGACACAACATCTCATAATGGAACAAGATATATGTAAATTTTAGATTATTCTGGAGAATTTGGACAGATGCATGCTATTTCTGCAAAACTCACTACTTCTGGGAGAATGGGCATAAAAATCAAAAGCAATATAATGTGTTGAGCACCCACTGTGCACCAGCCCAGAGATGATAAAGCAGTCCTTGACCTCAAGGAATTGGTGAGAGTCACTGCAGTCTGTGGAGGCTGTTGCAGCAGACATACACATCTAGAAGGCACCAACAAGGAAAGAGAATAGGGAAAAAAAATCACAGGCTCAGCAGGTGCAGCCACTCCCTGAAAAAATGACTAAGACTCAAGGTACACTCTAGGCCAGGGAAACAGAAGCCAAGGCTGGGAGGCACAGGGCTGCACAGTGCGTCAGGTCAGGCTGGGTGGGCAGCCAGGGTAAAAAAGCAGAGTGGTGTGGGACATGGTGGTAAACTTGACCATGCTTCTTATTAAAAAGAAAAGACTCAAATGAAATAAAGAACCGGCCACGTACTTGGTGGTCATATGTTTGCTTGATGTTTATGTGAGGTCCACAGTTTGACTTCCGGCACACTGCTTAGGGAGGTGGCACACAGCAAGGTGTCTCCCACTGCTCTAAGGAGAGCCCTCCAGGTCAGTGGCTGCTCATTCTGGTTTGTACAGGGGGTTACTGCTCTGCTTAGAGACCTATAATGTCATAAACTAATTAAGAAGCATTCTGAGCAAAAACTTACAGCTAGATTCTAATTTAACAGGCAAATATTAGAATGCCTAAAACAACGAACTGAGGGGCTGAGGATTTAGCTCAGCAGCATAAGTGCCTGCCTTGCAAGCACGTGGTCCTGAGTTTGATCCCTGGTACTGATAAAAAACAAACAAACAAACAAAAAAGCAATGAACTGAGATAACTTTCTCAACTGATAAAGAATTTCCTAAAAAGTGGCTACAGAAAAGATCTGGCTATGAATGTGGCTGTAAAAACTGATCAATTTGCCACCTCATTTCTGCATTCTTTTTTTCTACTATGTAAATACAAGCTCTTCTTTGACAGGTCATCTCTTAGCATCTATGCAGAGAAAGGGTAAAAAGGAACCATAAAACAATAAACCAAGGCTTACTCTGCAAGGCCAAACTGAATGATGACAATCTTAATTTCAAAAGACATATTCTCTCTCTCTCTCTCTCTGTCTTCACGCTGTCTCATACACACTTTTTTTTTTTAGAATGGTGTCTCTCTCTATTGCCCAGGCTCGTCTCAAAACCCTGGGGCTCAAGCATGCTCCTGCCTCAGCCTCTTGAATGTTGGAACTAGAAAAACAGGTCACCACACACAGCCAAAGATAATATATTTATTTACAAAGTTTAAATGTAATTTTTAAAACAACTGTAAAATAATTCCATTAGCACTGTCACTTCACTGTTTTTGCTTTTAACACCCTGTACTTTTGCAAATGCTGTGTTCTTCAAAAATCACACTGTGAGTAGTCTCAAGCAATCTATTAATGAATTAACATGTGTGAAGCACTTTGGGTAGTGCTGGGCACACCGGGCTCAATAAGTGGTGCTGGCTATGGTTGCTGCACATGGTCTCAGGCATGGGGGATGCAGAGGGCAGACAGGGATGGGAGTTTATCTGGCTCTCCCAAGCACCTGACTGCAGAGGCTGCCTCCACCCTACACCAAGGGGCTTCCTCTCTCCACTCACTCTGGCTATGTAGCTTTACAGTGGGCTAGGTTCAACCACATTGCAGTGGAGTCCCCATCCACAGAAGGGCACCTAATGCTGAATTTTTTAAACTTTATTTATTTTTTTGGGTACTGGGGATCAAACTCATGACCTCGCACTTGCCAGGCCTAATGCTGAATTAAAGGCAGATTCTTGGTACTCCACACTTAAAAGGTTATCCATCTTGTTCCATTTATTAGACTAAAGTGCTCACTCTTAGAAAAAGACAAAGGTTAGTGCATGTATACAAACACACATGCACTAGTAAATAAATTATATTTTAAAAAGAAAAATACTAAGACTAGCCAGGCACACAGTGGCACTTGCCTATAACCCTGGCTAATCAAGAGGCTGAGTCAGGAAAATCCAAGTCTAAGCCCTAGATCAGACAACTTAGTAAAACTGTCTCAAAAATTTTAGAGGGACTAGGGATACAGCTCAGCAGCACAGCACCTACCTGGCAAGCACAAGGTCCTGAGTTCAATTCTTGGCACAAAAAAAAAAAAAAATTACAGAAAGGAGGGGTGTGTGTGTACACACTATGAATGTAGTCTGGCATTTCCTGAGTTCAATCCCCCATATCACAAGAGAAATAAAAGAGAGTGAGAGAGAAAGGGAGAGCTATTACTAAACTGAGTATGGCAATCAAGAAAAAAAAATCCGAGCCAATTAGTAATAACAAAAAGTGATTGTTCGGCCAGGGATTTAGCTCAGCAGTGTAAGCGCCTGCCTGGCAAGCGAAGGTCATGAGTTCAATCCCCAGTACCAAAAAATAAAAAGTGGTTGTTAATACATAATGAGGTCTTAATATGTATCAGCAATCAATATCTGTTTAATATAAAGTGTTTCAGTATAAACACATAAGATTTCTGCATGTAATCTCAATACTCTGTGATAGGTGCCATTAACATCCCCACTTTACAGAGAAATAAGCCACTGAGGTTAAGTCACTTGTCCAATGTCACACAGCCAACTGGGATTTAAAGTCAAGCTCTCAGCCACAAGACAACACAGATGAACTGTTCCACTATTGCATGGACACCACCAAACAGAGCCTGGAGTGGGCAGGTGCCCAGTGCGTGCTTCATTTATGAGTGAGCAGAGAAAACAGCAAGCTCAAGAAGGAAAGAAAGATGTGTCATCCCAGGACTTATTGTCTTTCTTCACCTGCCTCCACCCTGGGATCCTCATTGTTCTTTCACTCTCTTGAAACAGGAGACTGAAAGTTGAGCAAGATGCAGTGAATGAGACTTCAAGGACTGATCTTGTGTGATCCTGTTCTGCAAGGGTCTCATGTTTCACAATGACAGGTGAACTACTGTCAACAAAAGTCAGGTAAAAGCCACTTCAGTTGAACTAGAGGCAGAGTCTATACAGCAAGAGATCTCAAGTCTTTACAGTCCTTTAAATCATTAGTAAAAAAATCAAAGTTCCAAGAACCCAACCTACTCATTACCACACCCTGTAATCTTCCTGAGAAAAATAATTCTTGCAAAGTAAGTTATTACATCATCGAACAATTTCCACTCAACACCTATATATACTATGTACTGTATCCTGGGAGCTTGAGGGCCCTAAGGGCCATGGGAGAAATGCAGCACAAGTCAAGGATGGAAAAGTATTGGTTTGTTTTCATACTACTCCATAAATTTTAAAAGATAAAAACAGAGAAGTCCCTCACAAAGAAAGGGCTGTCAGAGAGTAAAGAAATCACTGATCTACCTTGGCAGCCAGTGAAAGGCTGAGTCTAGCCAGGCATATTACAAGTCTACCCAGCCAGGACAACTTAGTAAGACCCTGTCAAAGTCAAAAATAGAAGAGGGCTGCAGATGCAGCTCAGTGTGAAGGTTCTGGATTCAATTCCCAGTACAAAAAAAAAAAATTGAGCCTGTAAGAATGAAAAGAGCTTTTGAGTTAGTGAGAGGGTCCTGAACACAGGAACTGGTTTTAGTAAAATCACAGTACCAGTGAGAATATGAAACAAAATAAAGAGATGGAGATGCCTACAGTTAAACAGTGAAAGGCCTACATGTCATCCTAGACTCCAGCTTTTATTTCAGAAGCAGAGAAAACAATGAACATTTGTCACTCATCATCCAGCCTGACTCCCACGAGCACCCTGCTCTTCCCTGGAAAATGCCCATTGGACAATCTTGGTGGGAGGAAAACCTTCCTGCCAGTCAGCTCCCACCAGCAGCACAACTCTGGAGGGATGGTTTGGGGAAACAGGGACAATACAGAAATCATCAAAGCAGTGGAGTCCTAACTAGGCTGCTTCCCAGGCTTACCCCTGCCAACATTCTGCTGCTGCTGTTTTGCACCTTCCTTCACGGTGGCCCATTTCTTAATCCCAACTCCTCAGCTTTTCTGGTAATCCCTGCAATGCTTTTCCAAAAAACCTGTTGTCTGTTTAAGATAACTGGAGGTAGTTTCTCTGATTTTGCACCAAGAATCGTAGCTGATAAAGACACAGTGAAGCACACCTAACCAAAGCTGTGTTTGTGGCCAGGTGTGGTGGCACACACCTGTAATCCTAGCTCCTCAGGAGACTGGGGTAAGAGGATCACAAGTTTGGGTCCAGCCTGGGAAACCTGGTGAGGCCCTGTCCCAACATAAAAAACAAAAAGGGCTTTGGATACAGTACAGTGCTAGGGCACTTGCCTAGCATGTGTTAGGTTCCGGGGTTCAACCTCCAGTGCTACTAACAAAAGAAAAAACTGTGCTGAGAAAGATAAAAGAGGTATCAAGAGGAGTGTGTCTGCAAAAGCAGAGTGATAGCCAAGTCCTCCCAAAGGGTACTGGAATTTGTTCTGTTTGGAATGCACCTTTTCTCCCCTTCTGCCCCTCATCTTTAAGACTCCAGTTTACAAAGACCTCCCATGCTGTCTCGCTGTCTCGGGGCAGCCTCCTCCATTGTTAATTCCTTGTTGAATGACAACCTGGACCTTCCCCATTCAGATCTTTGGGGATGTAACCTGGGGGTTCAAAGGCACACAAATTTGAGAACCCTCGGCCTGTACTCTGGCACCACACTGAATCACATGCTCCTAGAACACGGCAAATTATACCCCATTTTGTTTCAATTCTGCCTCATCTTTTACCTTCTAAAATTCTGTTTACCTACCGTTAACAACCTAGCCCTAAAGCCAAAATCTCTATTTAGATTTTCCTAATCCCCTTCTTTAGCACTTTCAAATACAGAGTTTGTTTTTCTGTTATGGCTGCTGTCAATTTTTCCAGTATTAAGACTGGCTGTTTGAAGCCAGGTGTGGTGGCACATGCCTGTAATCCCAGTACTCAGGAAGTTGAGGCAGGAGGACCACTGTGAGGCCTACACTACAATGTGAGCTCAAGGCCACCATGAACTGCATAACTAGACCCTATCTCAAAAAGAAAAAGAAAAAAAAAAAAAGACTGGCTGTTTGTAGGGCCAAGGACAGAATCTGCAAAAAGAAGGCCATATGCTAGCTCTAGCAGAAGAAGTATGATGGGAGCCTCCCTTTCTTCTACTTCCATCCAAAATACCAATAAAATGTTTTCAATGAAATGATGGAGAGACAGCATTTAGATGTCAGCTCCTGAAAATAGGGACTGTTTCACTCACATCTAATACCCACAAAGTGCCTGTTCCTGTGCTGTCCATTAATGGCTAGTCATTCATGATGGAATGGACGGAAGGAATGACTTTTTAAAAAAAAGAATTTAAAACAACTTCTGACCAGAGAGGTTCTTGGACAATTAGGCTTCCTAAGTCAGGGTACCTCTCATCTCATACCCACACACTCAAGTTCAAAATTTTATCAGCATGGGAAACCTTAAATTACTACTTCTATTTTTCATCTATGCACATAGAAAACAGATATAAAAATAAACTATTGCCAGGTGTGGTGGTGCACACCTGTAATCCCAGCATTCTGTGGTGGTGCACACCTGTAATCCCAGCATTCTGGAGGCTGAGGTACAAGATCATTGAGAGTTCAAGGCCAGCCTGCCTCCATAGTGAGCTCAAGGCCAGCATGAACTATAAAGTGTGATTCTATCTCAAAAGACAAAAAAAAAAAAAAAAGCCACCACAAATTGAAACAACAAACCCAAGTATCTCTCTCAAAGCATGGTTAGGAAGACGTATGTTACCACGAAGACATCTGTAAAGTACAAGGTACAAGGCCTCGCAAGAAGACTGGCACTTAGAAAGCAGCATTGTTTCCCCTCCAGCTTTAGGAGGGCAAGAGCCTGGGCTAAGCAGACAGCAGATCAAAACAGCAGCTCTACATCTGGCTCAGCAGCTCGGAATTTCATTACTGTTTCAAACCAGAACCTGAGCCCAACAAACCTGTTCCACTAAGCCAGATGCAACAAGATTGTAAGGAGGCATTTAGACACACATTTATTAGCAATTCCCAAGGCCTGAGAGAGGCAGAAAAAGCTCCGTTTATCAATTTGCAAGCTTCCCACTAGTTCAGGATCAATGCCTAAACAGAAGTTCCCCAGGGAGACTTACTGAGGTCTAGCCTCTGGGACTCTGCTTTCTTTAAAAAATTCCATCATGATAGCAAAGTTTAACCCAGGACACTATATATCATATGCTCAAACTTCTTCTGTGTCCCACCAACCATATCTACAAAAGCCTTTTCAAAAGTGGGGGGGCATTCTAAAATTATATTCTAAAAAAGGCCCCTTGGTCCCGTAGTCAACCTGTAAACAATGTTAGTTCCTTTTATGTGTTTTAATGATCTTGATTCTTGCAGTATCTGTGACAATATCCCCAATTTGAACTTTGCAGAGAAAGATAAGGCTCAGAAAAGCCATGGGACCCAGGGACATCACTTTAAATGCCCAGTCATCAACACATGTCCACTGACTGTGTGTCACAAGCAGAGATCTTGTCTCTGCAGATTCAAGGTCCATTATACCACCTTGCATTTGCAACTTGGAAGCCTACTTACATCAGACAGGGATGTGACATAAAATAAAGGAAAGTCCCTGGGCTTGCATTTGGATTTAGGCCACCACCGTACCACTTACTAGCTGTGTCATCTGGGCCTCAGTTTCTCAATCTGTAGCATACTGGAGAATTGGAGAAAGGATTAAAATCAAAAACCTGAGATAACACAGGCCATGGGCAAGGAATGGGAACAATGCCTAACACTCACAGCCATTGCACTCTAAGGGCAGAGATCCTGTTTACCTTGGCAAAAAAAAGGCCCCATGAAAAGAAAGGTTTGAGCAGACTCAGTGTTGGGCACATAGTGGATTCTGCCCACACGTGACTGCAAAACCTGGAGAAAAACTGCAAAGTAGAGGTGACTGCAGAGAGAGTTAACAATAAAGAAAAAATCATGTTTATTTAGCACAAATGTCACCTCCATGTTAAGATCAAGGTGAAACAGTCCTGCTTCATTATCAAATACACACATGTACAAAGAAACACAATGGGAAACCACTACCACAAGCTGAAGTCCAACACTGTCTAAGAAATAAACAGAACATCCACCAAGCAGCTAAGAAAAAGCATCAAAAATGGGCTGGGGTTTTAGCTCAGTGGCATAAGCGCCTTCCTGGCAAGCGCTAGGTCATGAATTCGATCCCCAGCACCAGAAAAAAAAAAAAAAAAGTATCAAAATTGATTTTTTAAATCAAAGAAAAGTATTGTGAGAAATGAGACCATTTATAACAAAAGGGCATTTCCAATACCTGCAGATTTCAGTGGAAAGTGACATAAAGAGAAAGGAAAGCAACTTCTCATCACCATTTACAATGGCAGAAAGCCCAAGAAATTTTTATGCAAAGATATACTCAAAACTTAAGGCATCAAGAATGCCACCCTGAAACTACAGAAAAATAATTCAGACTGAACAGAGTCCCAGTGCTGCAACGTAAATCAAGAAACCATTCGCCAAGTTCCCCAAAGCAGAGAGCTGAAAATAGACACCTAATGGTAAGAAGCAATTTTACAAGTGCAGAGGGCAGGCACACTAGATGAAGGATCACTCACATTCCAAAAGAAGCCCAGAGTGGCAGAAGTGTAAGACAACTCCAAGGTGAAGATCCTGAGCAAGCAACAGGGTCATCTGAGGCACTGGAAGGGATCACCCAGAAAGCTGCTTGTTACTGCCCATCCAGTGGTCCCCGAGTATGGAAACGTCAAGTGAGGAACTAGGAGCTGAATATAGTGGCACATGCCTATAAACTCAGCTCCCCAGGAGGCTGAGACAGGAGGACTGCCAAGTTTGAGGCCACCTTATTTAACTTAGCATGACCTTGTTTCCCAAAAAATTTATTTCTTTATTTTGTTGCCAGGAATTGAACTCACAACCCTGCCCTTGTCAGGCAGGCACTTATGCTGCCAAACTATATCTCCAGCGGGTACTCAAAAAAATTTAAAAGAAGCAGAGATGGAGCTCAGTAGTTGAATGGCTGCTCGGGATGCATGAAGCCTTGAGTTCAACTCCAGTTCCACTAAATAATAAATGAGTAAAATCCGTATTTATTATACTTATAAATACTAATAAATATTAATATATGATTAATATGGAGTTATACCATAAATCCATATTTATTATACTACAGTTTTGAAGCAGGTAAAAGAAAAGATTTATTTGTGTGGAGCTGGGGTAGAGAAAGAATCATAGTACTCTGGTGTTTTATATTTTGAATCATATAAGTGCACAGTATTTTCAAAAATTAAAAGTACTTTCTAAGTCATAATTCGCAATCACTAGAGTAATTTGTGGCACGACAGCGTTAAAAGTAAAAGGGCTAGACTGGATATAGTTCAGCAGTACAGCACCTGCCTGGCAAGCACAAGATCATGAATTTGATTCAAATTCAAGCACAGCACCAAAGGTGAAAGTGCTATCAACTTGTAAAAGAGGTTTTAGAAACATATCTGTGAACTAATTCCAAAATGACTTGTTCTGAGTGATAGTATCTATGCTAATGAAAGATTACAAACAACCAAAATCTTCAACAGGAAGATAAATATGCAAGTATTTGCCTGCTCAGACAGATTACATCAAATTATATGACTATTATATCTCAAAGACTTCAACATAACGCAACCTATTATGTGAAAATGTGACAACTATGTGCACATTAACAAAGTTCAGGCAAAAGTCCAGAATGATATGAACAATTTGATATTTATTAAGTTCGAATTAAATAAAGCTGATTAAGTATTTCCTTTTTGCATTCAGGAGGCTAAGGCAAGAGGTTCTGGAGTTCAAAGCCACCCTGGGCTGCACAGTGAGACCCTGTCTCAAAAAAATTTTTTTAAAAAATTTCTTTCTAACTACTGAGAGAAAAGATCTTTTTGAGATAAAAGCAAAAGTACACTTTTTTAAAAATGCTAAGATCAAAGCTGAGTGAAAAAAGGACATTAAGTGTTCAGTAAGAGGCAGGCAGTACTCAAGAATCTTAGGCTGAAAGCCTAGGTGTGAAAGTGGAGGATGTTTGTCAAGAATGTTTGCCAAGGGCGAGACCAGAGGTAAGGAGGAGGAGAAACCCAAGGGGACTCTGGTCCAATGGCCTGAGCTATCCCAGTAAACATAATTGGATCAAACCAGGAGCTAAAAATGGGTGGAAAATAAATAAGCTATGGACAACAGTAGCTCCTTCAATCTAAACATTAGCAACACTTCAAAATATTCAAGCATTAAAACACATGTTTACAAGGGTACCCACGGGTAAAACATAGACCAGTAGTTCACCTCACAAAGCAGTTTTCTAAAGCATCATTCACTAGAGAAACAGGAAGTCAGTCTCTGCCCTGCTCCTTGCCTCTGCTTCCCACTGTGTGCTGACCATACCTACCCCCAACACCGGCTCCTGGCTCACCGACCTGGCCATGCCAGCCTTCTCAATTATGTAGACACCAAAATGGGGCCCACTCAACATCCTAAACTTCAAAAGCTTCCCTTTCCACACTAGGCACAGCTTTACAGAACCCTGACCCAAAGAGGAAATCAAGTGTCTGGAGGAAGAAGCCAACCGAAGCCTAAGACATGGAGGCTCAGAAGGACTGCATGTATACAGATGTCAGACATAGCTCTCCAGAGCTCCACTAAGTAGGAACAATGACTGAGAATCCAATCACATCAAGGGCACTGTTATGGAATTCAGAACACCAAGAATAAGGACAAGATCCTTCCAGAGGAGAAAACAGGTCACACAAAATAGATTAAGAATCAAAACGGTATAGAATTTCTCAATTACTAGAAACCAGAAGAGAACAAGACAATGCCTTCAAAGTTATGCCCAACATAAAACTCTAAACTCAGCCAAACTATCAAGTTGGAGGTTAAAATGAATGTATTTTTAGAGCTGGGGATGGTGGTACATGCCTGTAGTTCTAGCACTCAGGAGACTGAGGCAGGAGGAACACTGCAAATTTGAGGCCAGCCCAGGCTACACAGTGAGCCCAGACCAACCTGAACTACATAGTGAGACCTTATCTTTAAAAAAAAAAAAAAAAAAAAGATATTTTTAGATAGGCAAGGCCTCAAAACATTTACCTACAGGAGCTACTGAAGGATGTGCTCCACCATAACAAAGAAAAAACTATCTAGAACTAAGAAACAAGTTTTAACATTATTCCCCAGGGTGATAGTTAACGGAAGTCCCAAGATAAATTCAGGAGAGCAGCCTTAACGATCCAATGAGGCAAACAGGCAGGGCTCTAGGAAAGAACTAACCACCATATTTGGAGTTTCTTGAACAAGATTTAGGGCTGAGTTAGTTACAGAACGCATAAAGCAGAATACATAGGACCATGGTAAGCCCTAGGGAAATTCAAACAACAACAAATGTAGGTCTACCCAAGAGAAATGAACACACCTTGTTAAAAAGCTCACTTCCTCTTAGTTCCTTACACTTTCCTTACTTCAAAACTCCTAGTTCTCTCATTTTTATAACTCAGCAGCAGTGACTAAATCTCAATTCCTATTGCAGTTCTGACCTTCTTCTGACTATTTGCGTTGCATTTCCTACTGGATGATACTTCTCTACCTCAATTTCAGCCCATTTTTTAAACAATTCCCCAAACCAGCTCTTCCAGCTGCCCTGGGAACTCTCTTCCAAAGCCCCAGGCTCAAAGTCTTAGTGGAGCCTTAGAATTTCACTGATGATCTGCCTTCAGGGCCAGCTCTTCACTGAGACCATGACCTCATACCTGGATGGTTGCAGCATCGCCCTTGGTGTGTCCCTCTTTCAACTGGCTTTCTTACCTATCAGTACAGATACATTTTCTTAAAACTCATGATTAATGGGTCATGCCTCTACTTGAAAATGTTCAGCAAGTCCCTCCCCATATTCCACAAAACGCCTATATCTACAGCACAATTTGGGTCCAGCTCACCTTGCAGACTTCATCTTCTATTGTTTTCTTATAGTACCACATTCCAAGATATCTCTAGTGGTCAGTTATTTATTTATTTATTCATCCATCCATCCATCCATCCATCCTTCCATTGAGGTACCAGATATCAAACCCAGAGCCAGAGGCCTTTTAATATGTTCAAATTTGAGACTGGTTTTGAGACTTTGGATTCTTCTGTATTGGCCTCCCAGAGTGTTGGGATTATAGCCCAACTGATCATCTTTTACTTCAAAGGTACTCTGGTCACTTTCTTTCCATATTTGTCAAGCTGCTCCTGCCACCCATCCTTTTAGCCCCAGCAAAAGGTTACTTCCTTGACTTTTGTCTTTCCTGATCATAGTGGAAGAGGATTTTAACCCTCCCCTTGCAGAAGACATGGCATAGGGCCTTCCTCACACCACAAAAGTGTACCACACAAAAGTAATGTAGTTACTCTATCCAAGTGAGACCCTGTGCCCTGGGAAAGTAGAACATTTTGGAGCAGAACAGGGCCTGGAAAGCAGCTAGTATACATACTTTGTTGGATGGCCACAGAATAGTCTTACAAAAAAAAAAAAAAAAAAGCCAGTATTTAATAATCTAGAAATTCCACACAAAAACCCAGATCTAGCATTTGTTGAAAGATATGACACCTCTTTAAAGAGGCACTCTTAGAGTACTTAGAGCAGGCCACTCTATATAACATGGCTCCATTAGGCTGGGGATTTAGCTCGGCAGCATAAGCGCCTGGCCTTGCAAGCGCTCAGTCGTGAGTTCGATCCCCCATACCCAAAAAATAATAATAATAATATGGCTCCATCAAACTGGATGTGGTGGTGCATGCCTGTAATCCCAGCATTCAGAAGGCTGAGGCAGGAGACTGATGCAAGTTCAAGATCAGCCTGGGCTACAAAGTGAGCCTAAGGCCAGCCTGAACTGCATAATGAAACACTGTCTGAAAAAGACAAAAAATAAAAAATAAATAAAATAAAATGGCTCTATTTTATTTTCATAGGGCCTTGCTAAAATTGCTCATTTATTCTGTTTTCTCATTAAGAATTCAAGCTCCCTGAGGGAGAAGAGATCTTGCTTGTCTTGTTAAAGGTTCCTGCTGCACTATATCCATCACACAGGTACTTGGATGCCACTACAAATGTGCCGAATTACTAAATAAAGGTGTCCACCTTGAACTCAGCCCCAAAGGGAACCAATGAATTGAGGCAGACAGAATGAAGGTTTCCTCCCTGCCTGTGCCTCCTGGATGTAGCAATGAGACTTCTAGGTTGCAAGTAATACTTATCCCCCCAATTCACAAAGGAAGTAAGTGTACTCACACAAATCTCCCCCTTCCTCATCAGACTGGCACCTAGATGCATCTGGGCTGATTACCCCTGATGCAATCTACCCAGAAGACTATGTCTAGTACAATTTGACATCCTGCACAGCCCAAGGTCACTGTATTCATGTAGGCATTCCACAAACAACTTAGTAAGCACTCTCATTGTGTCAAGCACTGTTTTAGGTACAAAGGAAGGTCCCTGCCTCACAGCACTAACATTCTGGAGGGAGAACAGATGGGAGAGTGTATCAAGGGATACTTGTATCTGCATACCACTGGCCTCCAGCCTGTTCAGTCTTTTTTAGCCTCAAAGATTCAGGTTAGGGGCCCTTTTTAGTGTAGAGTTCCTGGTAAGCCAAGCTCTCCCCAAAGATTTTCACTTAGTATACTGTGCAACTCTAAACTGTTATATATTCAGCACTATGGTTACTCATCTCAAATTCATAAGGCCATAAAACCTTGTCTATTTTTTTAATGCCTCCCTGCAACTCAAACACCATAGCCAGTATTAAAATACTTGTTAACTACTACCTTTTTTGTTTCCTTTAGTAGTAGGTACTGAACCCAGGGCCCTCCAAATGAGCTTTTTTACATTTTGACAGGATCTTGGTTCAGCTGCCAAGGCTAGGCTGGAACTTGTTAACCTCTAGCTTCAGCCTCCCAGAGTGCTGGGATCACAAGTGCTTGGTTCTAGCTAACCAGCTAAGACAGGAACATTTCCCAAATGTGGTAGCAGGACTGAAGCCACTGAACCACTGTGGTAGTTTCAAGACTATACAATCTATAAGGACAAAGTTAGTATCAAACATATGGTAAGTTAACAATCGTAAATTAAAACAAGAATCAATTATGGACTAGAAGTACAAAATGTACACGGGTTTTTGTGCGCTTGCTTTGGACATTCTTTCTGGCTGTGTAACCCTAGGTAAGTTAATGAACAGCAATGGGGCTCTGCTTCAAAATCTGTGAGAGCAGCTCACAGAAGGCTGAGGCAGAAGGACGCCAAAAATTAGAAGCCAGGCTGGGCTACATAGTGAGCTCAAGGCCAGCCTGAACTGCATAGCAGACCCTGTCTCAAAAAAAAAAAAAAAGTCTAAATCTAAAAGAGAGAGGAAAGACTACTGTTAATTAACAGTCATATCTACCTAACAGAATTCTTATGAGGATTAAGAATACAGTATTGATGTGCACAAATGAACTGGGTGTGGTGGTTCATCTATAATTCCAGCACTTGGGGAGGCTGAGACAGGACTGCAAGCTCAAGCCCAGGAATTTAACAAGACCCTGTATCAAAAAATAAAGAGCTGGAAATGTAGCTCAGGGTGAAGGCCCTGGGTTTAATCTCCAGTGTCATCCACCCACCACACACACACACACACATACACACACACAGTGTTCAGGTGTTTAATAAAATATCTGGCACATGAGTGATCAAAACATAATAGCTTCTTTTGTTATGTTCTAGGACCTCCTTGCCCAGATCTGTTAACCAATCTCTATACTTAGCAGGACTTAATTGTGGAAATCTGTGGTTAGAAGTGGGACATTCCCTAGATGACCAAAATGGAATGGCTCTTTGTACAGAAAAGAATCTTCTGCTGCCTGTTTCTCCATCTTTAAAATGGGAATGTTAGTCATCCTATCTGCCTGCCAGACTGCAAGGAAAGCCCAGATGCTAAAGCACTTTGTAACTGAAAAGCACGATGCTCCTGAGTTATTGCTTAAGAGCATGTGTTCTGGACTAAGGTGAGTAACCTAAGCAATCATCTGTAAAATAGAAGCAATACGAATGCCTATTTTACAAGATTGTTGTGAGGCATAAACAAAACAATACAAAGTATCTGGGAGCTGTAACATCAGAAGTACCCAACTATTACAAATTACTATTAAGTTTAATAGTTATTGTTAAGATTCAATGGACTCAGAATTCCCAAAGGTGTGGTGGAAAGATACCAATACTGAAGAACTGGGTTCTGCAACCAGCGTGGCAACTGGGCAAAGTAGATCCTCTGCAAACCTTCACTCCCAAGGCCAAAAAATGAAAACCATTGTAAAAGGGGATCTTCTTTCACTCTGCTATTAAAAACGACGGAACAAAGGCCACCTGCTCCCCGGTTCGTAGCCCAGGGGCCACTACTCAAAATTCCTGCTGCTCAAGTCTTCCCTGTGGGACAGCAAGAGAGCCCCTGTCTCCATCCCGAGAGACGCGTCCACGTTCCGCCGCCACCACTCGCTACATCAGCAACTCGCTCCTGCAGCTGCAGCCCAAAGTTTCCCAGGGCGGCTGGCCACCCGGCTGTCGGTCAATCCCGACACGGCCAGGATGGGGCGCCCAATCTAGGGACCCAGCCGGGAAATCCCGAAGCCGCTCAGGTGGCCGGGCAGGGAGTGACAGGTGAACGCGGCGACGGACAGCGCGTGTGGGCGCGAGAAGGCGGCGGCGGTCGCGCGCTCTACTCCGAGGCCGCTGCCTACGCCGCCCCCAGCCCCGTTCTTCGCTCCCGGCCCCGCTGTGCCGGACGCCACAGCCTACCGGAGCCCAGTACCCGGGCCTCTCGGCCTTCGCGCCGGAAGGACTGGGATCACCGGGGCAACCGGGCGTGCGGGGTTCTTCCCGCGCGAGCCTTGGCTTGGCGGGGTGGGCGCACGCGCACCGCCGCGCGCCGCCGTAACCCCTTCCTCCCCGCGCGCCCTCTGCACTCCCACCCACCCACCACTCACCGTCGATGTCCCCCAGGGTCAGCTCATCGCCCAGCTCCGTGAGGGTCTCCATGGTCTCCAGACCACCCAGCTCACCGCTCTCGTCCATCTCCCGGTTCGGCGCAGAGGGCCCCCCTGCTGTCCCGCTCAGGGTGACGCGGGGGCGTTGCCGCCGCCACCGCCCATGACACCCGACAGCTTTCTCCGGGTACCGCCTCACCGGCTCTTGCCAGCCGCCGCCATGTTTGCGCTGCGCCCCGGCGCTGCGCGGAAGGGGCGGGGCGGGATTCCCCTTCCTCGCCCGCGCCCTCTGCGGTCCCGCCCCCACTCCGCGCGTTCCCTTGTTTGTTGTCAATGGGACCAGGCTAATGTTAGCCAATCGGCGCTCGCATCGGCGCGTGGGGTGATAGTGCGTCACCGATCAGCAGCTCAGATTTGCATAGCGAAGCCCCGCCTGTCGCGGACTTGGAAAGACTGAGGCAAATAGCCGCTGGGTCCTCAGCCCAGCCTCCTACGCTTGCCTTAAAGGAGCCTCTCCCTTTTGCGTTGGATGTAGTCCACAAACGGTTCGTCTATGGACCTGGAATTGAAGGGTTAAAGAGCCGCCGTCCCCTGGACGACCACCGGCCGCCCCTAACACCAGCCGTGAGTACATTACGTCATCTTCCCAGCTGCCTCTCCCTCACCCCCTGCCCTGCCCGCCTGGTCAAGTGGGGAGTCAGATTTAGCCCCCAGTACTGGAGACCGACTAAGTCATGCTCTCCTCCAGCCTTCTTAAAAACACAGAAATGAAGACTGAGAGGGCAACGAATTATCCAAGTGCAGCTAACACTTCAGTTTCGGCGGCTTTGCACCATTGGACGTCTCTCCGGGAACCGCAGGACCTCGGGGGGTGGGGGGTGGGGGATTAACAGCTGCCAGCGCCCAGGGCTTTGTAAAAATTCTGCGAGGATTCTCACTTCTTCTGGCCGCCACTCAGGCTTTTTGCAACTGGTCACGTTGTGCAAAGGTGCAAACTTCAAGAATCTATCCTAAGAAATAAAAGGACTGCTCAAAGAAATGCGGAAATACGTATGTTCAAAGACGTTTGTTGTCAGATGCTCTGTACCTGAGAAAAATTGAAAAGTCCAATAAGGCCCTGATAAATTACATTCACATGATGGGACACCATGACATTAAAAATTATATATAAAGAGCTGGAGATATATAGCTCAGTGCCAAAGAGGTTTAGTGCATGCAAGGTCCTGGGTTCCAACCCAGGTAACAAAACCAAAAAAAAAAAAAAAAAAGGAAAAAGTACATAAATGTGAAGAAAAGGCTTTCATAACATATCATCAAAAGGCGTATGTTGCCCATAATCCCAGCTCCCAGCACTGTGGGAGGCAGAGGCAGAGGGATCACAGCTTTGAGCCCAGCAGCCTGGACAATTTAGCTATTTAGCAAGACCCTGTCTCAAAATCTTAGGACTAAGGAGATAGCTTAGTATAAAGATCCTAAATTCAATTCCCAGTGTCGTCCTCTGTGCCTGGCTTTAAAAAAGTAAGTTTCCTACAAGTCTGAGAGACAAATGTTGCTCAGGGGTCCCTCAGGACTTAAAGGACACCTGCTTAGTTACTGTGTGTTCTTGAACTCCTTAAGTAACTGTTCTTAACCTCTGTTTTGTTATCTGTAAAATGGAAATGAAAGCTGAGGGTGCACCCATAATCCCAGTGTTGTGGAGGCTGCAGCAGGAGGATCATGAGAACTTGTCTCAAAAGGAACATAAAATGGAGATAAAATAGTACCCTTCAACTGGGCATGGTGGCAAATGCCTGTAAGCCCAGCACACAGGAGGCTGAGGCAGGAGGATTGTTGCAAGTTCAAGACCAACCTGGGCTACAAAATGAGCTCAAGGCCAGCCTTTACTGCACAGTGAGACCCTGTCTCAGAAAGACAAAAAAAAAAAAAGTACTCTTCATAGTTGTGAAGATTCATGAAATTATATTGCATGTTGGTTTGACAACATTTATGGACCTCTCTGGCAGATGAACAGTTTCTGCCCTCTTAAGAACTTGGGGTAAGGAGCTGTAAACATACAAATAACAGATGATGGTTCAAGTGACCAAGGAAAACAGAGCCGACTTGTGAAGTTAAGACTTGTAGAGTTTGCCTAGCATGTGCAAAATCCTGAGTTCAAGTGACATTTAAAAATGAAATCTACAGCTCTGAAGAAGGAACTGGTGTGGTATAGTCAGGGTTCAGATAATGTGGATAAAAGCCTTGAGGCAGGAGCTGCTGCCAGTATGCATGTGGCAAAGTTCAGGGCACGTAGTAAGGTGCCATAGAACACAGGAATTATCACTAAAAAACTGAGGAAGGTCCAAAAGCTGGCTGTCAGTTGTGCCTGTGGGCGTGGTGGGATGTGGGGTGGATTGTTCTCCTTTCCTTTTTTTATTGTCTGAATTACTTTTTATGCTGAGCATTTATGGTATGAGAAATACATTGTGTCTTACTCTGGGGGAAAAGCAAAACAAGAGTACCCATTGTTTTTTACACTAAGAAACAAAAAACAACACCTGAACTCAGCTGCCCTGCTGTGGACCTGCTGTGGCACCAAGCTGGACAGTGCCGTCTTCATCAGTGGTTCTTGGGAGCTCTATCGGAGCTCCC
This sequence comes from Hydrochoerus hydrochaeris, assembly GCA_004027455.1. Lineage (NCBI taxonomy): Eukaryota > Metazoa > Chordata > Mammalia > Rodentia > Hydrochaeridae > Hydrochoerus > Hydrochoerus hydrochaeris. Next base: position 105,557 of record PVLA01000974.1, read on the forward strand.
TGCACTGATGGTTGCTGTCTGTCTTCTCCTTTGGCAGGACCCCCAAACAAATCACTTTGATCAAGTGCCTTTCTACTATATCTGGGGTTTCCTTGAGCACTGGGAGACCAATGAGGTAGGCACAGGGCTTCCCACTCAGCGGCTGTTTGTGGCTCCCAGCAGACGTGCCCAGAGGTCTTGGTGCCTGGCAAAGTGGCCTGAGGGAACAAACCTGAAGGCTCAGGAGAAACAGAAGAATGGTGCTGCCCTGGATCCAAAGCCTAGTAAGACAGAAACATGCACCCTCTGGCCTGGATCCCACCTGACTGAACATCTTTCAGCTGGCACCTTGCTCTGGCTGGGAGGACAGACTGGCTCTGTGAGATGGAGAAGCCATTGACAAGTCAGGACTTGAGTTTTTCATCTGAAAAGGGAGGGGTTGGACTAGGTGATCATTCTGGCACCGGCTATAGGGCCTAGGGAATCACACATACTGACACCTACACTTTGAGGCCTTTGCTTCCAGCACCTGTCCCCTTCTTCCTCCTCCCCCAGTTTTTCAGGACTGAATTTTAGATATCACTTCTTCCAGGAAGTTCCTGACACACTGACAAAAGAATCTGACAAAGAGGTTGGGTTAAAGGGTAGGAAATGACAAGTTTGGTTTGGGATGAACTGAAGCATAAGCTGTGGGGTGTATCAGATAGTGACTGGGCAGGTGCCATTAATTTGAGATCTTAGAGGGAATGGCTGTCCAAGAACAAGAAAGCAAAAAGGCAGCAATGAGGCCAAGCTTTATTTTTTGACAGTATTGAGGACTGAACCCAGGGGCTTTGTCCTGAGATACATCTATAATCCTTTTTAATTTTTGAGACAGGATCTCATTAATTTGCTACTTGCCCAGGCTAGGCTTGAACTGGAGATCTTCCTGCTTCAGCCTCTGAGTGCTGGGATCACAGATATACACCAGTACCATGAGCTGCCAAGGAGAAAGTAAGGAGGAGGAGTCAGACAGAAAGCAGGGATTGAGGGCAAAGCACCAAGACAGTAAGTTCATGAGTTGTCAGCACCGTCTCTCTGAAGGCAAGGGTTGGAGACAGCAGAAGAGGATCAAGGCTGGGAGGGAGAAAGGCTGTGCACAGGGATGATTTGCCCCCAAGGAGCATCAGGAGACACTGTTACTTGTAATCACTCCCAGTGCTGCTAAATATCCTGTATCACTCAGGACAGCTCTCCTCACACACCAGAGTTATCTGGCCTAGAATACCAACAGTGCTATTGTCAAGAAAACCTGCCTTAAAGAATATTAGGGGGCTCCCAAACAACCCAAGGGTCCTACAGTTTGGACCTGGAGACTTGGCAGACTGGAACAATGTCCCAGACCACAGTGACAGTATTTGTGTTGCCATCATAGGGCATTCCTGGCACTGGTTATTGGACTGGCTCCTAGATCACCTCCTGCTGCTATCCCTAGTACCTGCTGCCACCAAAGCCATCAAGAGCCACACTGACGGGGTGCATACAGTTGGTGGAAGGTTCCTCAGATAAATGAATCCTAGTTGCAGGCAACTGGACAAACAATTGCCCTCAGGTCTTTAACTCCTCTGAGGTGAGGGGTCTCTTCTGTCTGCATAAGGCTTATAATGGGGTTCCCTCAGAACTTGGGAGGAGTGCTGTGAATTCAAGGCCAGCCTGGGCTACAAAATGAGTTCAAAACCAGCCTGAACTGCATAGTGATACCCTGTCTCCAAAAAACAAAAAACCAAAAAAAAAGGGTTCCCAGAACAAATGATCAACCACAAGAAAGACAAGGAGAGAGCAGCAAACGGGCTGCCACCTTTACAGGTGGCAGATGGGAAACCCTGGGCTTATCCATGGTGGAGAGGACAAAACCAGCCAACATGGAGAGGCTGAAGGTGTACGGGGAAAAGCCCAGAGGAAGGGTGGCCAGACACTAAGACAGATACACAGTGGGCCCTCAGCAAATCTATAGAATGAACAAAGAATCTCCAGAGAAGGGCACCTGTCGCCGAGAAGCCATTTAAATTCCAGGCACCATCTAACTACAAAGGACATTTCTGCAGGCTCTTATCCTCTCAAAGCTCCTGAGCACTCAGAGATGAGGACCCAAGGGTCTGAGTGGACTCTGGAGTTGACAAGAGCAAGGGAAGAGCCTTCTTCATCACTCTGAGGTCCTGCTGATGACAAAGTCCCTAGAAGTCACTTAATAGGACTCCTACCCAAAGCTGGAACTACTTCTGCACTGTCCTGAGACATCCTTTGGCCTCTCACCATTCCCAAGAAACCCTGGTCCACAGCCAAGCAGGCATGGTTCTTAGCTCTTTCTCCATTAAGGGAAGAAATGCCTTCCCTGTGAAGTCAGCAGCCATAACCATTCTCCAAGAAGGGGCAGGGAGGAGCCTTGGTACTGCTGGTCAGTCTCACCTGCGGACACCAGGATAGCCTAACTAGCTGATAGATGGGTCCTGATCCCTCCCTTTCTATAGCCCTAGAGCTTACAGACTAGCAAGCCATTTCCTGTACTCCTCACAGGAATGGCTGAAAGCCCATGAACCGGGCACAGAGCCCAGCTCTCTCACGTGAAGCCTACCACCACCCGGCACCACCTCCCTTGTCCCAAGAGGAAATGGGGCTGATGGGCAGTTCTGATGGGAAAGCATCAACAGACCTCCTCCCAGTTCTCTTCCAGTTGCTTCTCATCCCCTTACTTCTCCTGAGTGGCTGCTAAGGTACAGGATGTTTCAGGTCCTTCCATGAACTCTCCCTGAGGCCTGGCTTGTCTTTGCTATGCTGCCCAACAGGAAGCCAGCCTCAAGAAAGCAGGTTAGAACCATGCATACCTGTAATCCCAGGACTCTGGGAGGCTGAGGCAAGAGGATTGCAAGTTTAAACTCATCCTGGGCCACTTAGCAAGACCCTGTCTCAAAAAAATAAATAAAGAAGCCTGGAGATATGGCTCAGGGCAAAAGCCCAGAATTCAGTTGCCACTACCAAGGGTGGGAGGCATATATGAAAAAATAGGTTAGGCCTGGGCAGAGGGTTCAGACATCAAGTTCATTTACTCCTGAAGCTACAGGGGGTACACGGGAAAGGGATGGGTTAGGCCAGCATCAGTAAATTTGACAGGCTAAGGCTCAGGTTTCATTTGGGCGCTACCTGGGGCTGGAGGCTGGGTGTGGAGGGGTCTGGGGATGGTTTTGTGCTCGGCTCCTTTAAGAGGCAGAACCTGGCATGACAGGCCGAGGCAGAGGTAGAATTCCCGCCGAAGCTCCTCCCTCCTCTGTTCAGGAAGGGCTGGACTGAAGGGCAGCAGTCCCCTCTCCCATGGTGGAGGAAGGCAGAGCTACAGAAACCAGGCTGCCATCTTGGGCTTAACCTTTCCTGCAGCTTCCCTGTCTGTCTGGAGGACTCTTTTCACTTGCTCCTGAAATGGGAGCTTGCTGTCTGACCAAACTGGCTCAGGGCAGCCCTACCATTGCAGACCATACACCGACAGGTTAAGGGTCTTCCCTGATGTGCTGACTGCTCCCTGGCTGCTCAGTGACTGTCCTCAGCTATCCAAAGTCTCTCCGGATGACTAAACACCTTCCTGGGACACTTCCAGGGCTTCTCTTAAGGCCAATCCCTGGTCAAGGGCAGTGCTGAGAGAGAAGGGTCCAAGCCAAGCTGCTGCTTCTCTGCCGGGCTAGACCCAGTCTCCTCAGGATAAGGCAGCAACATCCTCCAAACTCTGGCCATTCCTGAGGCTGCTTCCCTGCTTCCCTCAGAGCCTGCCTGCCAGCTTTGGTGGGCCCAATGGTTTGCTGGCTTTTATTGTGTTGCTGAAGAAGGGTTGGGACCTGAGCTGCCAAGTAGCTCAGTGACACAGTGGAACTAGCTGTAGGCATGGCACCTTTACCTGTGACTCAGAGCCTGGTTCTACTGCTTTTCCAAAGAATGGTGGCAGCCAGCTGGCAGCCCTCACCCACCAGGAGAGTCCAGGCTGCCCTCCTTCCTTCCCCAGCAGCTTCTATAGAGTCCTTGCCTGCAGATGGTATCTTCTAAAGGTCCCTTCAGTGCCCCCTCCAGACAGGTTCCGGAAGGAAATCCAGCTACCTGAGCTTCAGTCCTTTTGGCTCCTGAGGACCCAGCAAATGTGGAGTCCCCAACTGGAAGGGGCCAATGCTCACCACCATGGTGGATGCTGTCACAGCAGAGCCACATGGCACTTCTTCCTTCCAATGGGCCTCTTGCTGGGCCCTTGGTTTCTGAGCTGCTCCAGGGCTACAACTCAGACTGCGACCGCGAGATCCTCGGACCTTTGCGGATCTCTTTCCGCCTCTCCTCTTTCTTCCTGCGCTTCTCTTCTTCCCTCAGGGCCTTCTGGAAAGGATCATTGCTGGGAATGAACTGAGGAGGAGAAGAGCAGAGTGCTGTAATTCAGTCTGCCAGTAGCAGTCTCCTTTGAGCTACGCAACAGGGTATAGAGACAAGGTTACCCAGACACAGCCCCACCCCCGAGGAGCTCCAGACCTGCAGAGACTTACCTAGGCTGAGTGGGCCTAGAAAGACAAGCAGGAGTCTGCTAAGCCAACAAGGAACAGAAGGGTGTTCCAGGCAGAGGGACAGAGGCTCCAGGAGGTGCTGACAGACAATAAACAAACTCCTCTAGAGAGAAGGAGTTGAGTGGCCCTGGGCGCCCCTGTCTGTCACACCCTTGAGGAGGAGGGGATGAGGCCAGAGTGACCTTGCCAATAGGCAGGCAACAGCTTACCAAGAAGCAGGCTCTAGGTGAGAGGGCACACAGGAACAGAAGTGGAACAGAGATTAAACTAGCAGACCTCAAGCAAGTGGGAGGAAGCGATAGGAACACCAGGTGTGTGGGGTGGGAAGAGGATAAGGACTTTGGCTGAGGCATCTTCAGCTATAATCCCAGGCAGGCCTTTGGCTCTGCCCACCCCACCTTCTCCAGGGAAGTCTTACCTTGGCTATCGCTTCTGCTAGTTTATGAGGTCAGTTACCCTTCATCCATTTCTAAACACCTAATAGCTTTACTAGAATGTCCCAGATGCTCCCTGGCTTGTAGTTCTTGGATTCCCTGTGCTTTCCCCCTCCCAGACCTGTGCACATGCTGTAGCCTAGGCCCGCAAGGCTCTTCCCAGCCCTGCCATCTGTCAGCCCCAGCTCTGCTGTCACTGCCAGTGGGACCTTCCCCAGGCTGCCTCCTCTTTGGCCCACGCTCTTCAACTTTGTGCTGATTCCTTCTTACATGTATCTCTGCCTTGTGATCACCTACTTCCTGCCTATCACCCCACCAGACAGCCAGTTCCATGAGGACAGGAGGATGGTGTTAGGCATAGGTTCAAAGTCCCTAGCATTGTCTGCCTGCTTGTACTTTTTTTTTTTAAACCAGGAATTGAACTCACAACTTCACGCTTGCACTGTGCCACTGAGCTATATCCCTTGCCCTGTCTTCTTCTCAGCAGCACTCAGTCTGTGCTTTTTAAATGAATGAATGAATGAGCATGTTAGAATATGAAATACAATAATTCAAAACTCAGGTTGTGAAATATGCCCCTTTTCTGTGTTCACAGGGCAAATTTGACAAATGTGTGATGGAGGTGGACATTAAAAACAAACTAAGAGCTCCATCTTGTGGAGCAATCTACCTATCAGGTTGGGTTGAGTCATGTGGCTAGAAGATGAGGGAAATCACCAAAGTGTGGTCCAGAGAGGGGAGGTAACACACTTACATCACTTAAGTCATGCAGCAAGTAGGAGGCTGACCTAGACCTAATCTGCCAAGTTCATGTCCCTCTCCCCACGCTTCCCCTATGACACTGCTCCAATCCCCTGAACAAATCCTGATTTGACTAAAGGGAGCTGAGAGACACCTTAGGCCACAGAGGGCCCCAAACTCGCTCTGACTGAGGATTGTCAGGTCAAGAGTCCTGGTCCCTGCAGCTCCCACTGGCTTAGTCCAAACTTAGCTAGGTCAAAAGAGAAACGTTACCTTCCTTTTCCTAGTCTTTTCCCTCCTGGCACCAGCTCTTATCCCTTCTCTCCTCCACCAGTGGGGCTCCAACAACTCATCCCTTCTCCAGCCCCCACACCATCAGTTCTTCCCTCCCTGATGGGACAGTTCCATCACACACCAACCAGCTGTCCTCCCTCCTCTATGACTAAAATCTGAAACCAGAACCCCCAACTGCCATCTGCTGTTGGCCTGTTCTTCTCAAAACTAAAAATTTTCAAAAAGGGTGTCTAGTTGTCTCAACCACATACTTTCCTCCCATTCTTCTGAAACTCAGTCTTTTGCCCCCCACCACTCCCATCAAAACCACCAATCACCAGCAGCTGATTCTAAACCCAGCAACTGATTCTCCATCCTTGTCTTCCTTAACTTCCCAGAAGCAACTGACAAGTCTCTGAGAAACTGCTCTCTTCCCAATGAGTGCTCCTTTCAAGTTTCTTTGCTAGTTCCTCCTCATTCCCCAGCCTCTAAAGGCAGCCCAGTCTCCAGGCCCAGCCCCTCAGACTCCTCCTCTATCTGCCTAGGCCTACAGCTGACCTGTCCATGGCTTTCTGTGCCTTCTGCACTGGCATGACTTCCACATTTGTAGCTCCAGCTGCCACTTTCTCCCTGAGTCATCTATCCACTCGCCTTCTTAATATCTTCATTCAAATGCTCATCAGGTACAGAAACAAACTCTAGTTCCCTCTCCAGCCACTGGAGAAAATGCAGCTCCAGCTTCCTGGCCAAAGATCTTCCTTAATGCTTTTCTCACTCTATCCTCATCTGCTTCCTCAGCAAATGCTATCGGCTCTGCTGCCAGATGAGAACCAGAATGGACCATTTCTCCCCTGCTGCACTGTTGCCCCAGTCAAGCACAGCAGCTTCCTCTCCTGGTCCTTGCTTTCATCTAGTCCCCAGTGCCACACAGCAGCCAGGTGATGCCTTTTAACATGACAAGGCCCCCCTGCTCTCTGTGTCATTCAGAACTAATGGGAAGTCTTCATAAAGGCCCTGAGCTGAGGGTCTTGGGATCTGGCCTACATCACTGACCTCATCGCCTCCTCACCCTGCCCATCCCCCAAAGATGTCCTGATGCACGTCCTTTGCTGCCTCTGCGCCTTCACCCTGCAGCACTCTTCCCTTAGGTCCACAGCTGACTCCTTCTTCCCTCAGGTCTTCTCGGTCAGACTGTCTTCCATCCATGTGAAATAGCACCTGTACCCCTGCCTGACCCAGGCACATGCCACTGCCTCTTTCTCCACAGCCTTTGCTGTATCATATATATCAGAAGTATAACTATCTTAACCATATATGCACATATATATAAAATCATATATTTTTCATTAACCATCTCTTCTCCAACATGAACACCACTCTAGGAGCACAGGGCTAGTCTGCCTCCACCCCATGAAGGGAGGTCAACAGATGCTCACCGATGCTGAATAAATGAATATGCTATGTATCTAACCCTTTGTACAAGCACATCCTTCTGAAAGGCCCTTCCTCCACTGGTCTATCTGGGATCGATTGCTCTCTCTTTTTCTTTGCAGTTCTGGTAAGGGAATCCAGACTCTTGCACAAGCCAGGCAAGCCTCTACCACCAAGTTATATTTTCAGCCCTTATTTTTTAATTTTATTTTGAGATAGGATCTTACTAAGTTGTCCAGGCTGGCCTCCAACTTGCGATCCTCTGCCTTAGTCTCCAGAGCAGGTGCATGCTACCACACCTAGCTCATGCAGCAACTCTTAACTCATTCCATTGTATTACCTGCCAGCAGATGCTGGGTCAGGTTCCCTTTAGGGGCCAATAGCTCATTACTTTCCTCCCCACTGGCACAGTGATCATGCTGGAATGGGACTATATTTCCCTGCTGCCTTCCCTGGCATATTGTGACCACTTCAAGGGCAGGGACAAGAACAGCCTCCTGGTCAGGGACAGAGGTCAGCATGTCAACCGACAGAAAATGCCTTTAGTGATGGTGCATAAAATGTAGGCAGACTCCTAGAAGACTCCCAGCACAAAAAGCAATGTATGAACGGAGCTGAGCAAACCTGTAGCTGCTACAGTTGGAGAGGTCTGTGCTGGCTATCAAAATTGGGTGGTGGGCTAGGGGTATAGCTCAAGGATAGAGCGCTTCCCCAGGATATGTGAGCCCATGGGTTCAACCTTCAGCATCACACACAAAAAAGTAGAAACAAATCTCAGGATAGACTCCAGCCAATGAAAAGGAAGGACTTTATACTGCTTCTATGGTTATATCCAAGAGCACACAATGCTGACATTAATCTAAATTTATCCACGCTCTCAACCCCATCCTGTGTGAGAGGGACATCCACGACTCCAGGCCAAGAGCCCGTTTCACAGCAATAAAGCATCCCCATGGATGCCCCTTGTTGGGAAAGGAAATCTGCTATGGCCTTGAGCATCGGTGCATGTGCTGGCAGAGCACCCCAAGAAACAAGGCCCTGACTGTTCTTAACCAGGAACATTTATTAGGGTTTGACTGCAGTAAGCAGTCTGGGGAAACATGTTGCCTTAGTTTGCATAAAAGGGTAGCAGCTACTTCAACATAGACAAATGGTATTCACCATTGTTACACAAAGCAAAGCCACTGAGCTTCACAGGATCCTCAATACTGGCTCACTGTGGCCAAACTAAGGAGAAATCTAAGCTGTTGCACAAAAATGCAGGCCTGACTGTTATTCTTTACAAGTCCTGCTTTCAAGGCAGGCTGCTGGCTGGTGACTGCAAACCAACAGACAGAAAGTTTTGGGAAGCCCCCCCACCCTGGCTCCACACTCAGTAAGAGTGGTTCACTGTGACTAAACTGTGAAAATAATACAGTTTATGCTAAACACCTGCTTTCTTCCTGGGAGTCTGGAATTCAGGGAAATTCAGGCAAAGGGTGCCCTTATAACCAGCTGCCAATAAAACACTGGGCATGGGACTCTAATAAGCTTCCCTGGTAGATACTTTACATGTGTTGTTACAACTTGTTGCTGGGAGAATTAAGCCTATTATGTGTGATGGGCTACTAGGGGAGGACTCCAGAAGCTGGTTTCCCTGGAATTTGTCCCACGTTTTTACCCTTTGCTGATTTTACATTGTATTCTTTCTCTATAGTAAATCAGCCATGAACATGGCTATATGCTGAGTACTGTGAATTCTGCTAGAGGATCGTCACAACCACAAATACAACTATATATTAAATCCTGTGTCACCTTTTAGCAAAACACCAGTCCTTGGGGGTGGTTTTGAGAACTTGAGACAAAAGTATCTACAGGCAGCAGCAGCTTTCCAGCCTTAGGACAACACTGGAACACTAACTACCATACAGGCCAGTCAGACAATGATCTGAGTGAAAAGCTGTCACCTTTGCCTTACGTGACATTCCTAGCAACTACATATGTTACATTCTTAACTGTTATCAATTCTTGGCCATTTAGTCCCCCACTCAGAAGATTAAAGGGCAGATAAAAGACAAACCTCTGGTCCCAACCAGTTATTTGTTGATTTTATTTTTGTGTTTGAGACAGGGTCTTGCTGTGTAGTTCAGGCTGGCCCAGAACCCACCATGTAGTGCAGGCTGGCCTCAAACTCATGGAGTTCCTCCTACCTCAGCCTCCTGAGTGCTCAGACTTCGGTGTATGCTGCCACACCCAGCTTGGGTGACTTGTTGGATGCCCATACTCTAATGATACTGACTAGAATCAAACTAACCAACCTGATACACCCATATCATTACCACTGTCACCTAAATGCATCACAGTTCTAGACATGGCAACATACCCACTATGGACAGGCACAAAACATAAGACTGTATTTCTGTTTAGACTACCAGAGTCTTGGGTTGGAAATGGCCTGAGATCAAAAGGATTATGATCACTTGGTTGAGAACACTGCTTGCCAAGTGCCCTACAGTGGCCAATGTGGGCAAAGATGGGAGATATTAACAGGTCTGTATAAATTTGTAAAGTACCTTTGTTCCACTAATACCTGACCTATCTGAAGGAAGGGTCTATGCAAGAGGAGGGAAGGATTGGAAAAAATGTGATATTATACCTACTGGAATGGGATAACTTGAGTCCCAGCACCTACAGAGGGAATGCCTTAGACTCCAGAAGGTACAGGAAACAATTAATGCTCTCTTTGTCCCTTAGATCCAGCACTGCCACCTGGCAAAACAATCCTAGGGTCTGCCCAAGATCAGTGACAGCTGCCACTGACAGTCTGGCCATCTGCTGGGTGTGTCATTCCCATCCCTGTGATGGGCAAACTCACATGGACACTGCCAATACTAAACTATTTTCCTCTGCCTGATACCATCAAAGGTGGCTCCTGAAAGCTACTCTGTCCAGACACAGTGGACAGCACACCCTGTTTCAATCTGATGGATGCAAATTTTTCTGCTTCTCCTGGTGCCTGAGCAGCCTTAGATTATACCATGTAGGGCAACTGAAACTGAAACTGAGACACTGCCCTTGAGGTTTGACCAAATAATGTCCTGGTTGATTGAAAGTGAGAGACAATGGGCTATGGAAGGCTTGCTTTGGATCCAACTACTTGGATCCAGCCCAGGCTGGCCCCCTGTTAACTATTAACAGTAACATTCATGGAAGACTGAAGATTGGCAGGTAAGCCTAAACTCTCTCATGTGGGTTGTAATAGATATTAGATTGGTCATGGATCACAGCCTGATTGTCCAAATGAAACCCATGGGTTCCCTCTAGTACTTATTCACAGTTGGCTGAGTAGGGGACCCTGAAGGACATGGTTGAGGTCAATACTATAGACTGACCTCAATCCGCTATTCAGAATACAGTTAACAAAAGTATGCTTAATAAATAAAGTATGCAACAAATTAAGTGGATTTCTTCATGGCCTCCATTGGTCAGATTAATTAGACTAAATAGTATATTTATGTGAAAGTTTGAGTTAAACCAAATATGTAGGTCTTGGGGAGATCACTGGGGAGACAGTTCACCATGGACCTGAGCATCCCTGCACATTTTTGCTTGATACACTGAGAATGCAAAGAGCTCTGGCCACTCTGGGCAATATTTTAGGACTGTTTGCAAAGAGCATTGTTTTTGTTTTTGTTTTTGTTTTTTGTCTTTTTGAGACAGAGTTTCACTGTGCAGTTCAGGCTGGACTTGGACTCACTTTGTAACCCAGGCTGGCCTCAAACTCGCAGCAATTCTCCTGTCTCAGGTTCACATGCTGGAATTATAGGCATGCACCATCATGCCCAGCCTGCATGATGAGAACAGTCTTGTAGGATGAGTTCTTGAAGAACAGGTTTGCTTCCATTCACTATCAAAATGATGAATTTCCTAAGCTTAGTGGTCTTCAAGACAAATTCAAACCCAATGCATGTACAGCCTCTGCCTAGGCCCCTCCCTGTCACTCCCATTTGGGTACCAGGAAAGAAGGTGAACCAAGATAACCAGGCCAGCTATCTGGCTACTAATTTTGCTGTAATAAAGTCTGATATCTTTGACATGTCAGCATCCATGTAATAGAAGCAGACTGGCTTGTCAGCTTTCTAACAAGTAGAGTAAAACTCCCAGACCCCTCACAAACCTGACATTTATCTGTATACTGGGGACAGGTTCTGGACTCAGACCCAGGAATGTCTGGTTCCAGCTTCAAAGGCCTGGTGTTCCACTCTAAGTTCTAGTCCCTGGGTTCTCAGCTTCCCACACCAGGCAGAAGCAAGGTAGACAGACACATGCCCCAGCAGCTCACCTCTGTGCGGTCTGTTTTAAATGGGTTCTGGAAGTCAGAGTCTTTCTCACTGATCCCCAGCTCCTGGGCCATCTGAAAATGAAGAAAAGCTCATCATTCTGTCTCTGCTTCCTTTTTACCAGAAAGCCACTGCCTCCATGCTGGGACTCAGCACTCCATACATGGGATCTCTATGGCCCAAAGTGCCTTGGGACTCATCACTAAAAACAGTCAAGCACTGACACATGGGCCCATGGCAGATGTGAGGCTCCTGGCCCACCACAAGATCAAAGGCTCCCACACCTCCTCTTCTGCGATCCTTACCAGGCTGAGGATGGGCGAGTGGGGCCCCTGGTCAAAGATGCCTGTCTGGTTACAGAAGCTGATGCTCCAGCGGATAAGGAGGTTCCAGTTGGAGTTGTGGTCAAAGTAGTGGTGCACAATCCTTGGGAAGCGCAGCACCACATCCCCGAAGAAGGCCGTGTTCTCCACCACATGGGAGAAAGCTGCAAAAGGACATCAGTGAGTAGCCCATGTAGCTGCCCTCCTTCCTACTGCCCATTTGACTGGCCCGAGGCATCCTCCAGAGAATGGAGGCACCCACCAAACATGACCAGAGGGGAATAGCATCCACTGGCCACAGGGTGCCTACTGCGTGTGCACTGTGTGCCGGTGCCTGTGTTCTCAGCTCATGGATCTTTCTAATGACCTTTAGAGGGAAAGTGGCTGCTGATCCCATTCCACAGTCAGGAAATGAAGGCTCAGCAGCTAGCATCAAATCTGCACTGCAAACCCTGGTCTGTCTGTCCAAAAACATCTCACTCCCCAGAAGACATGTTTGCTATGGAGACCAGAGAGGTGGGTTGAGCTGTATACAAAGACTGATGTCTCATGAGACTTTCCTGAACCTGACTCCCCAGGTACAGTATGTTCACGAATGGCCTCTGTGTTCACATAGTGTCTGTGAGGGATCAGTTCTGTTAGGAAGGTCAGTGAAGAGATCGGGATTGTAGAGTTTTTTAAAAATATTCTTTCCATTTTATTGTAAATTCTTCTTTTTTTTCTTTTCTTTTCTTTTTGAGACAGGGTCTCTCAATGCAGTTCAGGCTGGCCTTGAACTCACCTTGTAGCCCAGGCTGGTCTCGAACTCGCAATGATCCTCCTGCCTCAGCCTCCCGAGTGTTGGGATTACAGGCGTAAGCCACCATGCCCAGCCCTGTAAATGCTTCTTAAATTCCTATTTTGACATTATTCTAAAATTACATAATATAATACAAAATTCTGTGCTTGACCCCTTCTATTACAATCTTACATAACTATTGAATCAGGACATTATCAGCAATAGAATTATTAACTAACCTACTACAGGCTTTACTTGAATTTTGCCAACTTTTCCACTACTATCCTTCCTCTGGCCAAAAGGTTAGTTTAGACAGAGAGTAATGAGTGTGCCTACCATGGAGCCAAGTCACCCAGACCCAGGAGAGCATGAAGAGTAGCTGTATACCCAGTTCTGGAGGCATAGGTCCCAGGCAGCCCTTCTCAGCACTGGTCAAGCTTTCCAGGGAGGTAAGCAGACCCCAAAGATATGCCAGGTTGGATCTGAGACACTTAAGAGAATGAACCCCTTAGCTTCAGGATAATCTTGAACTTTAGGGAACTCAGGAGTCAGTGTGGTTAAGGGGGAACAGCCTGCCATAGCAAAATTAAAATATCATTGGAATTAGCCAGGTATGATAGCTCACACCTGTAATCCCAGCACTCGGGAGGCTGAGGCAGGAGGATTGTTGTGAGTTCAAGACCAGCCTGGGCTACGAAGTAAGCTCAAAACCAGCCTGAACTGCATAGCAAGACCTTATCTCAAAAAAAAAAAAATCATGGAATTAAACAATTTTATATTGTTAGATACTATATTGGCTGATACAAATTTATAGCCTATGAAGAAACGGGACAGATACAACATAAAGTTAAAAATATGCAGGTAAATTTTGGTCTGAAATCTAGTGCTACACAAGATTTCTCTGCTACATTAAGTCATCCACTATAATTTTTTTTCAGTATAGAAATAGTAGATGGTCTGCAACTGTCTAACAATCTTCCATAAAGTAGATTGTTGGTCATCATTCATGATTTTGTAATTAGTACTGTGTGTGCTTATTTTGCCACTTCTTCCTCGGAGGGTTAAGCTATATCAGCAGTTTATGTTCAACAACTAAAAAAATAATAGGGAAAATGATTTCAATATGTGCTTCAGTGATGGAGGTGACTAACTCTATTAACAAAAATTTGCAGAGAATAGGTTTATAAGGTTATTTAGTCAATTCAGAGACTTGGGAAGTCCTGTGTTAGGATCTGGCTGGCAGAATTAACTTTTTGAAATTTTTTTTTTTTTTTTTTGTCTTTTTGAGACAGGGTCTCACTATGCAGTTCAGGCTGGCCTTGAGCTCACTTTGTAGCCCAGGCTGATCTCGTACTCGCACGATCTTCCTACCTCAGCCTCCTAAGTGCTGGGATTACAGGCATGAGCCACCACGCTTGGCTGAAAATATTTTATACACAGATATTTGTATTATTAAATTTGGAGCCACAGTCAGAAGATTTAGACCACAGTTGGCTTTGTATTTCAACTTAAAAGATAATTTTTTTTTTTATTATTGGTACTGGGGATCGAACTCATGACCACATACTTCCAAGGCAGGCGCTTGTGCCGCTGAGCTAAATCCCTAGCCCAAAAGATAATTTTTTTTTAAACAGTCAAAAATTCTTGCTGTTGTAGTCTGCAGCCTTTAAAATGACTGTGTTGCTTTTAGGATACTAAAAAAAAGTTCCAAAAGTTGAGATGACACTGTGGTACAGCAAGACATAAGTCATAGAATTAACAAAGAAAGTGCTATGCCCTCTTCATGGTAAGTTTTCTAAATGCAGAGACACCTGGCTACGGCCACAGAGACATTTCTATTTTGTTTTCAAATGAAAACTTGTTTCTTTGGTAATATTCATAAAGGAAATGATTATTTTTTCCTCTTACCTGACTCTGTAGTCATAAAATATAGCATGGGTATTGGTGTTATATAACAAACAATGGACTGTAACAAGCACATGGTTCACAATACAAGATGATAAGTTCTTTATATATCTTAATGGTTCTTTTCTGTTTATAATTTCAAACTTCATAAAGCACACCAAAAATTTCATAAATTTGTTTTCAGTGAACTGCTCTTTTTGCTATAGGAGGTCATTAGATACAGTATTTATCCTTATAAATGAAAATACCAAATCATCTAGGATATTGAAGCATTTCAATTTGCAGTGTCTTACTGCCCAACATTTAACATACAAAGAGATGGGTTGGGGATCTAGCTCAGTGAAACAGTGCCTGCCTGGCAAGTGTGAGGTTCTTAGTTTCATTCTGGTTAAAAAAAAAAAAAAATGTGTGATAGTGCACACTCAGGAGACTGAGGCAGGAGGATCGCTGCAAGTTCAAAACCAGCCTTGGCTACAAAGTGAGCTCAAGGCCAGTCTAAATTGCATAGTGAGACTCAGTCTCAAAAGAAAAAAAAAAAAATAATACAAGGTTTGTTTTACTGTTTTTTATTTTTTTTGGTACCGGGGATCAATTCACGACTGTGCGCTTGCAAGGCAGGTGCTTATGCCGCTGAGCTAAATCCCCAGCCCAAAGGTTGTTTTAAGCCTTACTTTAATGTAAGAAATATTACTAAAATATAACCAGTTAATGAGGAAAGGGATTATCATTGCTGAAGAGAAATTCTGCAAGAGTATAAAAGGACATTTAATATCTTTTCATCTTATTTATATATTTTTCTCAACTTACCTAAAAAAGATTTAAGGGGGTTGTGGCTTTTACTACGGTTCCAAACAGCGGTGGTAATTACACCCCCTGGCTCAAGTTCTTTGGCAGACCTTGATCTTCTCTTCTATAAATGGGAACAATTTCTGCCTTCCTTCCATAAGGGTTGCCATGGTGACTCACTGACCCTGTCCTGGCCTCTGGAGTGGTGGTGGGCAGAGGCTCCTCCCTAGTTCCCTGCCTTAAGCCCAATGGAATATTTGTCAAGAGAACAGAAACTGGCTCTGGAGGTCAGAAATGCCTGGAGAACAGACTCTGCAATCATCTGCCTTACAGGACCTAGAAGCTGCCATAAAAGGGTGCTCTAGGGATGAAAAGAGTAACAAGAATAAAAGGGAAAGAGCAGTTAGAAAGGACCAAGTTGGAAGAGGAGAAGGAGAAGGAGAAAAGGTGGGTTTGGGAAATCATACCATCCTTCAGCTTCTCATCCTGGGGGAACGGCCCATCTGGAAGCACATCAGCAGCCAGGAGCACTGTCCGGGAGTCCTCTAGCACCTAAGAGGACCCCAAATGAGGTCAGTGGCTTTGTAGAGTCCTTTACAACCTGGCTCCCGCCTCATTTACTTGAACCCCACTTCAATTCCTGTGCATGTAGCACTGTCCTCACTGAACACCATTCTTTTAAAGGACTCTTCCTCATCTGTTATTGCCCAGATCAAAGACTGGGCTTGCAGTGAGCTGTCTCCTGCTACCACACACCTTAAAGAGCCCCTTGAGCATGACATCAAGAATCTTGTACTGTTGGTGGACATCATTCAGCTGTGCCAGGTTCTTCAGTGCCGACAACTGCTCCCGCCGCTTCACCTCAAACATCTTCTTGTCTGGAGAGCACTGAGTTAAGGGCCTGGCACCAACAACTTTGTGTAGATATCCAACGGCCCTGTTCTTGAGTAGTAGGTTCTCCAAGGACCACGAATGCCCATGGCGTGAAAGCCATGGGCTGTGAATAAACTGAGAAGAGTATGGGCCCAGCAGTGTATCATCCACCCAGTTTTCTGAGGACGTCACACCCAATAACCTGAACCCAACCCTCCAGGACCTGGCTTCTGCCTTCCATCTCTGGTCTGCCTGCCATCTCTGACAATTAATCATTGTTGTAGAACTGTGCCACTCTGCTCATGCTACAGCCTCTACCCTTCTCTACATTCTGTTCTCTCAAGAGCTGGCACAGTGTTTGCCCTATGCCTCCTGCATCCATGAGAGAGCAATGATCACTGAGTACAATGACCATCTGTTTGAACTCTCTCTCCTCCAGTTCTGTGGGAGCTGTAAAATCACTGGTCCTGACTCATCTTTATGTCCCAGAGGCCTGGCCCAAAACACTGGGATCAAGATGAGCCAGTAATCCAGTGCTCCTAAATCTTGCCTGAAGTCTTACCCACAAGGTGCGAGGCACATGTACTGTCCTAGCTGAGCCTTTGCAGCTCTGAGAGATGTGCTTGGCCTTCTCCATTAACATATGGAGAAACAGACTCAGAAGAGAACATCTTGCTCTAGGTCTGGCTTCTTGGCCTTGTTCTGCAAGTTGGGTCTGCTCATTCTTGGAATCCCCTATGGTGAAGTAGGTACAGAGAGAACTCATTTACTGACCCCCTCAAGACTGTATTACCCTTACCCCAAATCCCAAAAGATACAAATCTCTAGGCTTGGGTCCCTCGAAATGCCTGTGGTCCCTCTTCCTGACAGGAACAAGACAAAGAGGAAGGCCAGGAACTGAAGAAGGTCCATATCCAAGACCCTGGAGCTAAAGGGATAACCCAAAGAAAAGGATTGAGAGCCAGAGGCTGATGTTATGTAACACAGAGAGGGCAGTGAACAGTAACTTCCTTTGACATGGCACAGCCTCTAAATACCAAGAGCCCACTTTTGGAAAGCCCTGAAGATCCAGCCCTTGGTCCAGGGTTGTGACCAGCAGGCACACAACAAAGACAAATAGGATGGCTGGATGGAAGAAAGAACATAAATGTTAGCAACACAGGCACGCTTGGAGCACAGGAGTGGGGACTAGGGGTCTACATTACAGCCATGCATTACCCTGAGCAAATCATATTTCCTCTCTAAGCCTCAGCTTCCTTGCCTTCCCTGCTGCAGGGAAGTGGTCTAGGTGAAGCACTGTCACCTAGATGAGGCCTGGTCAATAGTACTCCCTTTCAGTCACCTCCCCTGGCCTCACAAGGTCAGGTGAAGGCAGTGAGAGGGGATATGAAACTTCTGTGGTTTTCCTCTCCTAGTTTGCCTTCAGGAAGAGACACAGGGTGAGTAGGGAGGCAGGGAGTCTTGGGGTAAGATGGCCGCTACCTACCTAGTTTGGAACCATAGGTACCATGTACAACCTGTTCCTATTCAGGTAAAATCCCACAAACTTTTTCTCAGTACTGGGGAACTGAACCCAGGGTCTTTACAGTGAAATACATACCCTTTTTTATTTTCAGACAGGATCTCACAAAGTCACTAAGTTGCCCTGGCTGGGTTGGAACTGAGATGCTCCTGTCTCAGCCTTCCAGAGTTCTGGGATTACAGCCAACACCCAGCCAATGTACAATTATTGCGTACCTACCACATTCTAGGCAACACGACTAGAGCAATAAGAAAGTCAAGCAAGGGGCTGGGGGTTTAGCTCAGCGGTATAAGCGCCTGGCAAGGTTGTGAGTTCAATCCCCAGCACCAAAAAAAAAGAAAGTCAAGCAAAGATCCCTGCACTCATGATACTTATGTCCCTAGTAGAGGTAAGAGACAACAAACTGTAGAACAAACAGAAAGATGAGAGGGAGTCTGTCAGGTGCAACATTAAGAGGTAGGTGAGGCTTTATAATAAGATGACAGCCACCCAATTTTATGAATGTGAAAATTATGGCATATAACAGTGAGGTGACTGTCCAAAGTCACACAGCCATTCCCAGGCTCAACCAAAGGCATCTGACTCTCACATCAGTGCTCCATCTCCTCTTTTTCCTCCGTAAGGAGAATTGAAGCCTGAGACTCGGGAATGCTAGGAAAACATTCTACCACTGAGCTACATTCCCTACCCTTCCCATCGCCTTCCAAATTAGCAATATGTCACAACTGACCACTGATCTACCAGAACATCTGATCTGGCAAAGGGATGGAGGGATTGCCAGTTAGTGAGAGGCCCGCAGAGATCATCAGAACTCCCGACCCCCAGGCTGATGGAACCGAATCCTAGAGAAGACATCCAAGTTCACCCAGAAGCTTTCCACCTTCCACCTTCACGTTCCAGGCCCAAAGGAACCAGAATCAGGCGACAGCAAACCTGGGGGGGGGGAGTACCAAGGAGGGTACCAAGCCGCTGGCAACGACTGAAGCAGGGTAAAAGTAGGAAAGAAAAACCGAAGTAGCAGACTTGGGGGGGTTGCGGGGGGTACACTCCGGCTTTCTCTACTGTTACGCTGTTTTTCTGCCACTCAGTCCTGCGCCTTTCCTGTGCGTCCCGAGCTCTTCCCGGTTCCGCAAGAAACTCTGAACCCATTCTGTAGAGGTGCCCTGCTGGTGAGGGTAGCGGGCCCAGGTCGCGGACCTTTGGGCCTCTGAGAGGAGAGAAAGAGACTTTACAAAAGAAAAGAGGGTTCCGGTCCCGAAACTCCCTCCCCACACGCTGCACCAGTTCAGGGGCCCTCTATCCTCTCACTTCCCTCCTCAGGAGCCTGCAGACCGGCGGTCCTGCCATCACGTACCAGGACGGGCGGTGCGGGAAGGGGCGGGCGGGTACTGCCTTGACATACACCTTGACTCGAGGGTCCACTAGACTACACCACAGGTAACTGAACCCCGGGGCACCTGGCGAGCGGCGCGTAGAAACCGCGGAATACTGCCCCACCCACCGCCCCGCTCCCGTCCAATGAGTATGGGCCGCGCGATCTCTGCGCTCCGATCACTTCACTTCCGGCCACGCCCCCACCGCTCTGCCCCACCTCTCGGGGCTCCCAAACTGGTGGCGGGTGCTCTCTAGTGGAACTCTCGTCGGCCCCAGCAAGCGTTCTGCCCACCCGGAGCAGCGACTCCCGTGGGGGCCCAGGGATGTGGTTCTGGATTAAAAATTGCTTGGAGGAAGTTAAACGACTTTTGGGGCCTATGCCCATTTTAAAGTGCGCATCAGCAAACTGGACCCCATCTCCACCCGCTCGGGCGATCTTCGACAAGCTCACCGCGAAACAGTTGTCATCCTTGACCGTTTTTTCAACTGCAGTTCGCAGCACGAGTTTATTAGGTAATGATTAGCTCTTTTTTCTTTTTTAAAAAAAACAACTACCAGAGCCTGCGTATGGAGTATGGGAATCTTCTCCGGTCCACCACCTTCTAAACCAAGTTTTTGGTCCGTTGGTTAGGAAGGGCTTCAGCCCCAGTTTCGCGCCGGGTCAGGACAGCCAGAGGAAGGACACCCGGGAGGAAGGGTGGCGTAGCCACGTAGGGGCCCGGCAGCCCTCCACAGGAGCAAAGGAGCTGAGGCCCAGTGGGTTGCACTCGGAACAGGGGCAGGCACAGCTGTGGAGTGCAGCCTAAGCGCCAGTGCCAAGCAGACATTAAATAGGAACTGCCCACGCGGGCATAGAAACGCAGACTGTCAAAGCATGGTGGCACATGACTATAATCCCAGCACTCTGGGAGACTGGAGACGGGAGGATCTCAAGTTCAAATCCAGACTGGGTAATTTAGTGACTTTGTGAGACCCTGTCTCAAAATGAAAAATAAAGGAGGGCTAGGGAGTTAGCTCAGTGAAGAGAGGCCCTGGGTTCAATCCCGAGTACCCAAAAGGAGAGAAAAGAAGGATTTAATTTAAATAGTGAAGGGCTGAGACTGGGGCAGATTCACTTATCGAGGAAGGCTGAGAAGGATTTGACCTTTCTGCCCTGGGAATTATACTCTCCCCAGGGGTACAAGAGGTGAGGTGACTCAGAGCACCTGGATTGCAGCAGCCGGAACGTACACGGGTATGGCCTGACCTGTTTTCTCTGGGTACAACTGAGGCAGCCAGCAGGCACTCCTTCAGTGTCACTGCCTTAACAAACCTGCTCTCGCTTTCCCCAAGGAAACAATCCACTAACTGGCTGAAAATCCAGCTCCAAGGAGACAAAATGAATTCAGACTGAACTGTTTGTATCATTTTAGTTCCCAATTCCATTTGCACAGTGGAATATACAGCTCCAGAAGAATGGCTGTGATTGTCATCCTTTTCCCAGCAATTATGCCCTAACTTTATCTCCAGGTCTCACTTCTCCTGGTTTCTGGGCCTTCAAGTCCTGAGGCTCAGTCTCTGATGTGGGACAGGGACACAGCCACCCCTCCCAGGCATCTGGTTATGAAACATGAGAGGAAAACAGCAGAGAAGAGGAGCCAACCATGATGGAATCACACTTCTGAGCCCCTCAAAGAGCAAGAATGTCAGATAGGAGCAGAGAAGCTCCTAAAAATAGTGGCATGGTTTCTAAACTTGGGAGCTGAACACCTGGTGAGGCAGCTGCTCTGGAATAGGGAACTGTTTCCCGGGGGGGAAAGGAGAGCCAGGGAGGCAGCTGGTATGGGTGGGAAGCACCCACCCACACTCGGCAGTGTCTCTGAAGCATTCCAGTGACCCCCCGGGGCGGCTGACTACTGCTACAGCCCCAGACTTTCTGAAGGACTTGCCTGTCACCAGCCCTTCCCATTTGGGCTGAGAAGAGAAGCATGATTCCCTGGCCTCCCTGGCCTGGCTGACCTTGCCCAGGCCAAAGCTCCAGTGTGCAAGAAAGGATACAGCATGTCCTGCAGGGGTGGCTGGGCTGTGGAGGTACTGGAAAGACCCTCCAAGGAGGCCTGCAGAGTCTGGGTCATACTGTGATCAGCGAGGAGGCCCATGTTCTGGACCTTTGGTGGGAAAAGGGCAGGAAAGGCAGCTCACACTAACTGCCTCCCACACCCTGCACTCCCAGCCATTCTGACAGCTCCCACGCTCCACAAAGAAGACAACCTGGAGGGTCAAGCCTCACAAGGACTCGTGTGGCATCCCCTTTCTACCCACCTGCTGGAAGAAGCTGCGCAGGGCCTGGAGTGTAGTGTCTGAGAGGGCAGACAGGTCAGCCAAAGCCACATCTTGGAGAAAGTGACTCACTTCTTCACGGGATAGAATGCTGCTGCTGCTATATCGCACAAACTGGCACGGGAAGAAAAGCCTCACATGCCCAGTGATTTGGAGGAGATACCATTTCCTATGCCCTCTGTGCTCAGCACTGAGCTGGAAATACTGTCCTAAAGTCCATAGAACCCTGCTTTCAAGCTCTGCACTGGTGGGCAGGGTGCAGGGATACGATTGTTTTCCCAGAAAAAGGAGCAAACACGGCAGACTGAGACCCTGAGAGGGCTGCCATGGTGACCTCCGGCCTTGGCTTCCTCCTTCCCCAGCCTTGTGCTACACTCTTACGGCCACATGAACCGAGCAGCCTCTGTAACCAACCACCTTGAACTCTTGTTCTGCTCTTCTCACTTTACTGCCTGGAATAGGTTTCTTTTCTCTGCCTACTAATCCTTCAGGCCTCAGCTAAAACCTAACTTTCACTGCACAGAAACAGTCACTCTTTTCTTTGAGTCCCCATATCAACCACAGATTTATTTGTAGACCCACATCTTTCTCATTCAGACTCACTGCTTTGATATTCAATGGGCACCAACTATGTGCCAAAGACTGCACATTTCCTTCACTCTACCACTGGAAACATGCTAGTTAACTGTTCATTTCCTTGTCTATGTCCTCTAGACTGTAGGACCCTTAAGGCAGAGCATGGCTCGTCACTAGCTCTGTACCTGGCAGAGCAGGCATGTGGTGGCAGGGTCTGGTCAACATTTCATGAAATAAAAGGTGTGGAGGTCTCCAGGGGTGAGGAGAGAATGTGCTCACAGGAATTCTCTGAGCAGGTGTCTTGTAGGAGGAAGGCCCACCCAGTCAGTCTCTCTACCTCCTTGGAGGATTACTGCTAGAGTATGGCGTCCCCAGCCTCTTCAGCACCATCCAGCTCATACCCTTCAGGCCCCCCTTTTTATACTTACCAGGGTCATAAGCTTCAGTATCTCAGGTCTGAGGAAGGCATTGTCTCCAGCATCCAAGAGAGTAGATAGCAAAAACCGATGCCAGGGCTGGGAGGTCACGTGGAATGCTATAGAAAACACCAGTCCCCAGGTAGTTAAGCCTGCTTTTCCAAAGATTGGTGGGGGGGTGGGGGTGGTTAGGCTCAGCAGCCTAAGTGCCTGTCTGGCAAGTGCTCGGTCATGAGTTTGATCCCTCGTACCAAAAAAAAAAAAAAAAAAAAATCCTATGAGAAAAATTAGAGCTACACAAAGACAGAGGGACATGGCTAAAGACAATCTTCTACAAGAAGGGGCTGCTCAGCTGCAGGCAGGGTGTTGGCCAGGTTGACCCTAAGAGGCTTCTTCCTTCCTTGGGCTTCTATCCACCTATGCTGACAGCTCAGTGAAACAGTATATCCCAGGATGGTAGGAGGGAGGCAACAGGAAGGGTTCTGCCACATAAGTGAATTGTGACCATGGTTGAGTAGGTCACTTGACCTCTCTGAAACTCAGTTCCCTCATCTCAGTGTATTGAGAAAAATTAAATAAGATGAGTCTGAATCACACAATGGGGGATGGAAATCTGGTACAGAGAGTGGCAAGGGCTGGCTCCCTCCAGTCTCCCCCATGGGAACATCAGAGGAAGAGGGAAATTTCTACCAATGTCTGGGCTCCGAGCATGCAGAAAGTCGAGCAAGGCCTCCAGGCAGCCAATGCAGGCCTGGAACAACAGAGAGTCCTTCTGCAAAACAAACACAAAACCAAAATTAGAAATTACTCTCCAGATTAACCAAGAAAACACACATTTTGTTTTTATTTGTGTTTCAGAATTTCAGATTTGGGACATGGCCTCACAGGTAATTAACAGATATTTGTTGCTTTCATCTCACCACATACAGTGCAGTCTTCATCCTAAGGAATCCATTTCAGGAGAATATTTTGTTTCACAAAAGGAGATGGCCCCTGGATTCCACCAAGATTCACAGATTACAGACACTGAAACACTTTACAGATTATCTAAATCAGTGGGTCTCAACTGTTTTTTAAAAACAGCAGAACCTTTCATCAAACAAAACTTGATACTGTAATAAGCACATGAAAAAAATCTCATTATATAAAATCAGTCATCAGAGAAATGCAAACTTAAACTACTATGAGATACCATTATATACTCAGCAATGGTAACAAAAAAGACATGGAAGGGAAGAAAATGATCAAAATATGTTCCATGCATGTAAGAATCTGCCAAAATGAAACTCATCTGCATAACCAATTTTTTTTAAAATGGTGAAAATCCTAGCATGGTGGTGCACGCCTGTGATCCTAGCACTCAAAAGGCTGAAACAGGAGGATTGCTGGGGTCTGAAGCCAGCATAGGCTACAAATGAGTTCAAGGCCAGCCTGAACTACATAGTGAACCCTGTTTCAAAAAGATAAGGCAAAGAAAAAAAATAACACTGAAAATATCAACTGTTGATGAGAATGTGGACAAACTGGAACTCTTATATATTGCTAGTAGGGTGGTAACAATCAGATGGTTTCTTGCCAGGCATGGTAGTGCACACTTGTAATCCCAGCACTGGAGAGGCTGTGGCGGGAAGATCACTATGAAACTGATGTCAGCCTGAGCTACAAAGTGAGTTCAAAACTAGCACGAACTATATAATGATACCCTGCCTCCAAAAAAATAAAAAAATAAAGAAGTTGGATAATTGGATGGTTTCCTACAAAATTAAACATACACAAACCATAGATGGCAGGCAGAACTTTAACAAGGCCCATGACCTTTGCTCCCAGATGTTACTCTGTGATTATATTATGCTATTTGGAAATGGTCAAATGGGATGGGCCCTAACTAATCACACAAGCCCTTTAGAAGCACTTCTCTTTGTTTAACTGACAACAGAAGGTCTACAGAGATTTAAAGGGTGAGAAACACTCGAGGTGCCAGTTCTGGTTTAGAGAAGGAAGGGCCACGGGAGAATCTGAGTGACTTTTTGTTTGAGACAGGGTTTCATTACACAGTTTAGACTGACCTTTACCTCACATGTAGCCCAAGCTGGCCTCAAAATCACTGTGCTCCCCCTGTCTCCTGCCTCCCAAGTGCTGGGATTATAGGAAAGCACCACTATGCCTGGCTTGAGTGACTTAAAGAGCTAAAAGAGGCCACTGGGAATAATTCACTTTCCCCAAAAAAGCAGCAAGCCTGACTAATACTTTGATTTCAGTCTTGAAAAATCCTAAATGGAGAACCTGGCTGAGCCTACCCAAACTTAGACTTACAGAACTGTAAGCTAGAAAATGGATGTTGTTTAGGCCACTAGGTACTACTTGTGGTAACTAGCTACACAGCAATAGAACTAACACATCATCTGACCTAGCAATTCCACTCTAGGCTATTACCCTGGAGAAATAAAAATAAAGATTTGTACTTCAGTATTAAGAACAACTTTGCTCATAATAGCCCCAAATCTGGAAACCTCAAATATCTATCAGTAGATGAATGGAGAAACAAACTAGTACAGTATATCAAGGAATACCATTTCGCCACTAAAAGATACAAGCCAGACATGATGGTGCACACCTATAACCCCAGAACTTTAGAAGGCAGGAAGATCACAAGTTTAAGCACAAAAAATTTAGCAACTTAAGAAGACCTTATCTCAAAAAAATTAAAAGGGACTCAATGTAAAGGCCATGGGTTAATCCTCACTACTGCAAAAATAAAAAGTAACTACTGAAACGCACAACAATATGATTGACTCTTAAAAGCATTAAACCACACGAAAGAAGCTAGACACACAAGATTCCTTATTATATGATTCAGTTTATATGAGATTCCAGAAGAGGTTATAGTGTAATAATAGAAAGCAGATTGGTGTGCTTGTCAAGGATCAAGAATGGGGTGAGGGAGTTAACAACAAAAGAGAATAAAAGAAATTTCTGGGCTGATTGGAAACATTCTATTTTATGATTGTGATGGTGTTTATAAAACTATTTGCCAAAACTCATCCAACAGTACAGTTAAAATTGATGAATTTTATCACATGTACGTTACAGTCCCATAAAGCTAACTTTTGCTGAGAGTGTCAGTGTACACCTGCAATCTCAGCACTCAGGAGCCAAGGCAGGAGGACTGCCTTGAATTCAAGGCCAGTCTGAACTACAAAGTGAGACCCTGTTTCAAATAAATGAATGAATGAATGAATGAATGAACACTGACTTTTAGAAAGGTAAAAACAAACTAACAAAAATTTTATGCTCTCTTCATGCTCCTCTTTGGGAAGAAATATAGCCTAGAAGGTAAGCAACAGTAAGTAGACTTGAGATTTCCCAAATCCTTGCTTAGCTTCTGACCGTCTGTGTGACTCTAGACAACATACCTAACTGCTGAGTGGAGATAAAAAAAGATTACCTCAGTTGCTGAGAGGGTTACATAAGAAAATGGATATAGTGTTGGCAGATGCTTGGCACAAAGTTAGCAATAATGAGGAATATCTTTGTGAAACACATAAAGGGAGAAACACTCTCTTTTTACCCTCTGAACCTCTTCCAAAGAATTCCAAAGGCACCTTGTGTGAAATGGCTGACCACCCACCTCATTTTATAACCTGAGGCCCAAGGAGAAAATACTGGGCCTGAAGACACCTGGGTGGCAGTTCTAGAGCCAAAACCAAACTCTCCTGATTCCTGGTCTGACACCCTTTCTTTTTTTCTAGTCTAAAAATGAACTGTGTGTGTCTTTTGAGACAGGGTTTCAATATATAGTTCAGGCTGGCCTTGAACTCACTTTAACGTAGGCTGGCCTCAAACTTGAAGCAATCCTCCTGCCTCAGCCTTCTGAGTACTGGGATTACAGGTGTGTGCAACCATGCCCACCCAAAATGAACTCTTTTTTTTTTTTTTTTTTGGTACTGGGGATCGAACTCATGACCTTGCACTTGCCAGGCAGGCGCTTATGCTGCTCAGCTAAATCCCCAGCCCCAAAATGAACTCTTAAACAGTGGATACTTTTAGCCTTTCTCATACACTCAAGACCACAGTCATGGGCCAGGATATCTCACAGCTTTCCCATCTGGTAAGGAGCTGCTGTTCTCTTACTGTGTCTATACAACCAGCAAGGGCCCTGTAGACAGTGGGTGAGGAGCCAGAGTCCTGGAAACAGTATTAGGAAAACCAAGGACTATTGCTCAGGTAACAGTGGCTCCAGTTCACTAAATATACTTTTGGGGACACTGACAGAACTTGAATTTTATGGAACAAAAGATTTAGGTTTGGGCCAAGGATTTAGCTCAGCAGCTCAAGTGCTTGCCTGGTAAGCATGAGGTCCTCAGTTTGATCCCTGGTACAAAAAAAAAAAAAAAAGATTTAGGTTTGAATCATGACCTAATGGTACAACAAATGCATTACTCAACAGCTGTTTGGCTCACACCTATTAATCCCAGCAGTCTGGAAAGCAAGACCAAGTCTCAAAACATTTTAAAAAGGGCTGGAGATGTAGCACAATATAAAGGTCCTGGGCTCAATTTCCAATATTGCAAGAAAAAAAAGCTAAAAGTTTCTACCTTACAGTGGAGTTAGGATGAATAAATAATGTGCAGTGTGTCAAATCCTTTGAACGCAGTAAACACTCAGGATATGATGTTCTCTCCCCATCTCAGCCTCCCACTCTCATAGCACCCTTCACCTGACAGCAGCATCTGCTCATGCAGAATGATCCTTGAGAGCAAAGTTTCCATCTGTAAAACCAATTAGCTCCCTCAAATTCCAATCCGATAACAACACATTCCACTCCCACCCCAAGCAGAAAGCCAAGTCTGAGAAGGAGGGGTGTGTGTTTCTTCCCTGCTCAGGCCCATCCTTTTTCTTCACCCAAACTCCTCAGGGAGGTAGCAGCTGGATTTGAATCAGAGAAGTAAGCCTGAAAGAGCACTGTTATGATTTAAATATGGCCTCCAAATTTTATGTGTTGGAAATTTAATTCCCAAAGGAACTTCTTTCATTTAGCTTATTTACCATATGTTAGTGGTAAGTAGTGGGCAGGGCTTTGAGGAAGTGATTAGTCCATTTGTTGATTAATGGGTTAGTGGATTATCACAGGAATGGCTTTGTGTTTCCTATGACCTGTGAGTGCCTAAATGGTTGGAATCATGTCACATTATTTCTGTGTCCTCGTGTGGTCATTCATTCATTCAACAAACATTACTTCATGCCAGTTTTCTCCCAAGCTCTGTTCTCTTATTAGGTATAAGGGAGTCACTCCTTCCCCAATAAACACCTGTTCTGATGTTAAAGCAGTAACTTCATCCCCGTTAGAAACATAGGTAAAAGGCCTTTCTTTCACTGGCCTTCCCAAGGGGAGATTTATCTAATAAGCAGACCCTAGCATGATATATATTTTATCATCAGGGCAGGATTAAGGTGTTAATGATGATGCTACCGTAAACATAACCTCTCAGGATCCTGATCAGCTAGCTAAGTAATATTGCATATTCTCCCCTCAACCTCCTTGGTCTACTGAGGGGAAAACGTGGTTAAAAAGCCCATTCTGGGTAGATAAAGTAGGTATAATAAAATATTAATGGGAATTTAAGTAGTAGGTATAAGAATATTCATTATAAAACTGTTACCTTTGCTATTGTTTGAAACACACACACACACACACACACACACACACACACACACATCCCTTTCTGATCCTAACCCCCGGTTACATTGTACTATGGCTCTGACCAGAAATAAAGCTAATGTTTTTGTTCCTATCTGATTTCTAAATTTCAAACTGATTCTGAGCCCAAAAGACGCAGGAGACACAAAAGTGAACTGCACTACCCAGTCCCTTCCCAGAAGACCTTATAGCCTGGTGGAGGAGATGCACTTACGCAACTAGAAACATAAATCAGAAAGACCAGAGTGGTATGACATGATAAATCTGCGATCCCTGAACAACCAAAGCCTTGTGCATGGGTGGGGCATACATTCAGCAACCACCAGCCTATCACGAGGTCCACCTTGGGGCCTCCAACACCACTCACAGGCCCTGACACTGCGGTGAGAAGCTTAGTATGCGGTGGCTGGACAGACAATGATCTCCAAGCATCCTCTGGGCTATAAAACATTAATCTGCCTGAGGTTAACATCTGTTTTGCTTCCCAAGGGTCCATTCCTTTTTCTTCTGGTAGTAATTTCCCTTTGGAGAAGCATTGCCTCCTCAGGTTAAGTCCATACGGGTTGTGGAGAGCTGACCACACTCCCCAGCCTCCAGGAGAGGGTGTTAACCCAGACCAAGTGGGTTAGAACACCCCAGATTTCTGGAAACGCATTCTTTGTTTCTGCTGGGAGGATGTATCAGCCTGGAGCCGCTGTTGGTCATCTTACCATCCCACAAGGACAAAGGTGACAGGGAGGAATGAGAGCCATGACATAGATATAGAGTTCTAAGGGTACTGTCTGGGACTTACCTAGGCTGTAACCAGTAGTGACCCCTAGACTTCTTAGGAGCCAGTTTGAGTTCTGTTTCTATCAATGTGGTTTTGTGTGTGTGTGTGTGTGTGTGTGTGTGTGTGTGTGGTACTGGGGATCAAACTCACAACCTCCTGCTTGCCTGGCAGGCACTTACACCACTGAGGCAAATTCCCAGCCCTGGCCTATTTTTTTTTAAGACAGGGCTTCACTATGCGGTTCAGGCTGGCCTTGAACTCACTATGTAGCCCATGCTGGCCTCAAATTCACAGCAATCCTCCTTCCTCAAGCTCCCTACTACCGGGATTACAGGCATGTGCCACCACACCCAGCCTTCAGTGTGGCTTTAAAAGTCTACCAATCACCCCCTGGGCCTAATGAGAATAACAGGGTCTTGACAGCCAGCCAGCACTTCCATTGCGGTCCTGGGAGAAGCAGTTCCCACTGCCTGGAATCCACTTGGCAAGGGTCTTACCTGCACCAAGAGGTTCTGCAGCCCAACAACCAAGTACAGCACTTGTGATGTTTCCAGTGGAGCTAGCACAGAGGAGCAGGTCCCTGAGGACACCAGGGCCACCAGGGCAGAGGAGAAGCTCTGTTGCAGGGCTGTCCGCAGGAAGCGTAAGATGGCAGCTGAAATAAGAGACTCCTCACACCCAGTTCCTGCCTCCTTCCCCACCTCCCACCCATGTGCCATAGGAGAGGAGACAATATTGATAATTATGGGGTGACCGGAGGCTGGTCTGGGTGGGTGGTTCTATCTCAGAATTTAGGGGAGAAGCTTTTCTTCACTTGCTGCAAACTCCAGGGCCCACACCTGACAGAAGTGCAGCCCTTTTCTTCGGAAAGCTGAGTGTCTTCACTACTTGGTCCAGTGCCACGGACAGAGTCTGGTGAACCTAGCATGGCAGGGGTATGGGGCTAAGCTCCACATTCTGAGTCCTTGAGCAGGAAACAGCCTGCCCCATATCTCTTCTGCCCACTGCTCCCAAGTTACACTCTGCACCAAGGGGGAACAGAGTAGGCAAACCCAGGCTTCAGAAATGTACCTGAAGAACTAACTCTTCTGCTGAACCTTCTCCCATCCTCAACTGCCTCTTCACCAGGAAGCTTCCCCCCAGCCTCATCTATGGTTCAGTCTTTGACTCTACCCACCATCCACCTAACTTAGAAGACCTGATATCAGGCAGGTGAAATCAAAATCCTGGCTCTGCCACTTGCCAGCTATGTGCCCCTGGGCATGTCACTGCACCTCTCTAATCCTGCCTCACTTTCTTCACTATCAGATGAAGACAACGGCACCTGCTTCTACTCCTGCCACAGCTACTGTGAGGAACAGTTGAGGATGTGTCAATGAACATGCATCTAATGTCAAGCAGTGTACAGTAGGAGTGGTAGAGTTAAAGCTACCACTGTTTGCACTGCTCCCTTTAACTCTATAGACTCTGGTTTCTGTCATAGTCTGGCACAAAGAAGTTCCTTAAAAATTCTATTGTTGCAGGTTCTAGGCAAAAGAATCAACCTGTAAAAGGTATGGCAATATCACACTAATATAAAATGTTAATAATAGAGGAAAGAGTGTGGGAGACTATATGGGAACTCTTAATTACTTTCTCAATTTTTCTATAAATCTAAAAATGTTCTAACAATGAAATCTATTGAAAATAAAAAATGAATAAAACAACAACAACAAAAAGTATTGAGATATGAAACAGCACAACCAAGTGGGAGAAGAGTAAATACTTGGCCAAAGGGCAGGGAAGGACAGTGGAGGTAACAGGAAGTAGGATGCAGAGGGTCAGATAGAGAAGAGACCAAAAGGGCCACCCAGGAGTTTGGAGAGAAAGTGTCCTTTCCAATCTTGTGAACCCAAGGCCTTTACTTTCCCCACACTCCTTCAGCACAATGTGAGAGTACCAGGGAGGCTAGGAGATGTTTCTGTCTGTGAGGAGCTGTGGGCCTTGAGGAGATGCCTGGCTGGGAAAAAGCCCACAGAGGAGCTCACACAGCACACTGGGATGACCAGGTCCTGCAGGAGGAGGAACCGGGAGACAAGGAGGTACTCTGTGGACATGTCCACTGCTCTTCTGTTCCCTCTCAAACAGTAACAATGACAGTTAACAATGTGTAGCTCTTTATAACTTGC
This sequence comes from Hydrochoerus hydrochaeris, assembly GCA_004027455.1. NCBI lineage: Eukaryota > Metazoa > Chordata > Mammalia > Rodentia > Hydrochaeridae > Hydrochoerus > Hydrochoerus hydrochaeris. Next base: position 136,809 of record PVLA01000974.1, read on the forward strand.
CACCCAGAACTGCAAGGTCATGGGCTGCTCCTGCCTTCCTGTCCAATCTGACCTGTTCCTTCACCTCTACTCTCTAAGCACATGTCCTGACTTTTTTTTCTTTTGAGATTAGGTCTCACTATGTAATCCAGGCTGGCCTTGAACTTGCTAAAATCCTCCTGCCTCTGACTCCATGTGTTGGGGCCATAGACATATTCCACCATGTCTGCCACCATGTCTGGCTCATGTCCTGAGTTTGAATAGATTCATGCCTTTGCTCATATTGTGCTCGCTACTTCGAATCTCAGCCCACTAACTTTGCTGAGTACAAGCTTAGTTACTTTACGGCTTTGCTTAAAGTTCTCTGAAAAGTAGGACAAATGCTGTATTTATTTTTCATTCCACTGTGACACAAATAGTGTCACACAGGTGATCCACATATGTTAAATAGATTAACTCAAACCAACCTAACAACACCCTGTGATGTTTTTCCCACATTGTAGATAAAGAGACCGAAATTTTGAGGTAGTTAAGTAGCTTGCTAAGGTCATACAGCTAGTAAGCTACAGAACTGAGACCAGAACTCAGGATTTTCATCACTTCTTTGAGTTTCATCCTGTGCCTCAAAGTCATGGAGCTAGAGACTAACCTGCAAGCCACCTTTGTGCTGCTGGGCAGACAGGGAGGCCGTGAGCAGCCAGGCAGAGCAGAGCAGTGCACTCCTGGGAGAGCCTCCCTCTGTCCAGGCAGAAGAGCCTGTGTCTGCCCAGGTGAGCACCAGCGTCTTCTCCAGAAGCTCTATCAGGGTTGTGCTGCTCAGGATCACTGCAGCCGCTGCCGGGAAGGGATAGGGCAGAAGACACAGTTACACAGGTGCTCTAGCTTAGTGTCTCCCTGTTCTGTGCCCTGTGGAGCTTCATATATGTAAAAATAAACAAAAGGATCCACCTGTGGCCTGAAGCTCCCAGAATCACTGCAGGTGAGAGGGTCCATGACTACCAGTCACACACACTCCCCAAGCTGCATGTTAAGATGAAAAAATTGAGGGCAGTGAGGCCCATAGGTGCTGCCCAGGACTCTTCCTCTTCACTGTCCCGGCCTCAGTACGCACCTCTTTTCTGACTGTTGGGTGTAGTCTGATGAAGGCTCCAGTACAAGAAGTTGAAGGAGGGCTGCAGGATGTCCACATCCACAGGGCTACAATTCCCACATAGCTTGCTTACTGTAAAAGATGAGAGTCCCCAAGTGGCATACTGCACAGCACCCCATGGTCTTAATGCAATCACACTCCTTACAGATGATGGCAAACAACTGCCAATTTCAGATTTCTGACTTGGGGAGAAAGCAGACACTAAGCCCCCCTGACATTACAGACAATGGGAAAAAACAGCAAAACCTGAAGGCATGTTCACACCCTCTGTCTTAGTTACTTTTCTCTCATTGCTGAGATTAAAATACCTAACACGCAAAGTTAGAGGGGGAAAAGTTTACTTAGCTCACAGTTTGTAGAGATTTCAGTCCATAATTGGCTGGCTCTAAGGCAGAGTGGCATGGCAGATAGGCATCACAGATGAGAAACAGTTCATAGTGGGCAGAAGGTAGCAAAGCAAGCAAGTGACAAACTACAAGTATCTAGCAGCAAGCCTCTTTCTGTCCCTTATATTGCATCCAGGCTACTCACCCTTAGGGCAGATAGCACTCACACCCTTAATGCTACATTTCAGCATGAATCAATCACACACTCTATCCAGCCACCCCTGAGAAAGTCCCACCTATAACTTCATGAGGCTTTCAGGGAACATCTAAATACAAGCCATTACATCTTTCATCTGGACAAACACTGGGTAAGGTGCCCACAGCTACACATTAGCCAGCCCCTATTTTATGGGCTGAGCTGACCAAGGACATCCTCTACATGTGTGTATGCCATCCAACTCTAGGATAGAAGGGTCTACAGAGAGCACCAGAGCCAGACTGCCACCTTAGCAGGAGTCCTTGCTCCCTAAGACCATCTAGCCTCACTGCCCAGTTCTCCTAGCAATAGAATAGTCACTGCCTTCCAGGGGAACTGCATGATAATCATGTGCAGTTCCCTGCACTTAACATATCCTATCTCACAGAATCACCTCCTTCTGGCTAATTCTGACTCCTAGTCAGCAATCAAAATTCAGCTCCAAGTCCACTCCCCCAGGAAGCCTCTTATCACCCTGAAGGCAAAATGAGATGCCTCTTCTGCACTCCCCAGCTCTCAACAGAGCAATTACGACACTGAAGAGTAGTCATCTGTAGAACATCTCCCTCCTGGGAATTACCACTCCCCATCTCCCTAATCCCATCCCACTGTGAAACCTACTTAAATCTCTCTCCAGCTTTTGGCAGCCACATCACACTCTGGCTTCTCACTAGCTGTGGTCAATTTGAGAAGCAAGTCATCTCACCCTAGCACCTTCACTCCTGAGCATGAATCACAGTGAACTGCAGACCTCTCCTCCCAGTGCTCTCAAGCAGAAGTGCTAAGGAGTACATGTACATGTCTATTCCATTTCAGCCTGTTAGTCCTCCTCAGAGGCCCTTTTGAAGGCTGATTTTGTCACATATAGATTAATTTGATGCCAGCTTTGGTCTGACAGACAGGCAGTGATGAACAGCACCAGGCAGAAACAGGGGCTGTAGCTACCCCAAGAGGCCCTTTCTGAGCCTGAGACTAATCTCTTGATGAAGACTGGGCCCTGAGCAGGGAAGATACCCCATCTTCATCTGTGGCCAGAGGACCTGAATCTACAGACACTGAAGAAATATCATTTTTCCTAGTTATTTTAAAGTTTCCTCAAAAATTTTCCCTGTGGGAGCTGTGTATGAAATACTGATTACATTCACAATCAATTAAAGGTCCCACTAAGATCTGGGTTGTGGGTAGGAAAAAAGCCTAGACAACTATAAGCCGGATCATCAGTTATGAGCTGGGTCATTAGCTGTGGGATGAGGTAGGGGATGAGCCATGAAACATGAATTGATACAATGAAGCCTGCTGTGTGCCAAGTACTGTGTGGCATTTTATACTTCCAAGATCAGTTATTCCTAACTTATCCCTGTTACCAGGGAAGTTATACCACCTTAGCTAGGAGGGGCTTAGGTTTGGTACAGGCAAGGTAACTGCCCAACATCACACAGCTAGTGACTAAAATAAACCCCAGGTTTTTCACAGCCCTAGTGTTTGTGCCTGTCACATACTGATTTTTCTTTAATGAGGGGAAGGTCTCCCAAACACTCCTTGAGGACAAGAAGAAAAGCCATAAGAGGTATCTCAGTAAAAAGCTCCCAGGGACAGACAGACCTACTAGCTTCTTCCAAAAGGATAAAAAAATGGAAGACAATGTAAATATCAGCACTACTGAGTGGGTCCACTGCACATGCAGCCCTGGGCCCTCAGGCACCATCCCAAACAGCTAAGGTACCTTGGTGAAGGAGCTTCATGGCCAGGCTGTCCAGTTCGTCTGCTGACTTGGTCCTCAGCTGCACCAAGGAGAGGAGGCTCAGAAGCAGTGCCAGGTTCCCTGAGGCTGTGAAGAACAGGGAGGGCTGGTCAGGGAGCTCTGGTTACTGGAAGGTCTGACACCCCTCCCCATCATAAATAAGGGAGCACCGGAGCTCTGTATCAACAAAGGGATCAGGTGGTTGCCTGGAATTTCCCCCTAGCCCTGCTTTCTTCCTTCTTCACAAGGGGCAACACTGGATGATACACTGAGTGCTGACTGAGTTGGTACCAGGAATTCATTATCTCACTTAATTCCATTAAAAAACCACATGAAGCAGAGGTTGTTATTCTTAATTTTCAGTTACAAAATTGAGGTTTTAGAACTATCACAAAGGATCAACAACTGAGATCTCATCTTATTAAAAAGCTTTTACATAGCAAAAAAAAAATCATCAACAGAGTAAAAAGCAATCTGCAGAGTGGGAAAGAATTGTTCCAGCTGTATCTCAGAAAAAAAACAGACCCCCAAACTTACTTGTTTTTCATACGATGGATCAAACTCACAACCTTGCACTTGCCAGGCAGCCGCTAGTTGCCACTGAGCTAAATCTCTAGCTCAAGACCCCCAAATTTAAAGACCCAATCCAAAAATGGGCATCTGAGATGAATATACATTTCTCAGATAAAGAAGTAAAAACAGCAAATAAATAAATGAAAATGTTCAACACCACTGGTCATTTCAGAAATGCAAATTAAAACAATACTGAGATTCCATCTCACTCCAGAAAGAATGGCTATCATTAAGAATAAACCTCTAAAAGAACAATATGTAATGCATCAACTAGTGATTTCTTACTGTTTATCTTTTCTTGAAATTCTGTAATATTTCTACCTTTTTCCTGTTTTTTTTTTCTCTTTAAAAAAAAAAAAAGAATAAACCAGTAACAAATGTGGTAGGGCCCTAGGGAAAAAGGAACTCTTCTCCACTGTTGGTGGGAGTGTAGACTGGTACAACCACTGTGGAAATCAGTGCAAAGATGCCTCATAAAACTAGAAATAGAGATTCCATTTGACCCAGCTATTCCCCTTCTTGGTATCTTACCAAAAGATTTAAAAGCATCATATGAGAGTGATATATGTGCACCCATGTCTATAGCAGCATAGTTTGTAATAGCTAAATCTTGGAAACAATCCAAATGCTCATCAATCCAACAAATGGATAAAAAAGATGTGTTTTATTATGTGATGGAACCATATTCAACCATAAAGAAGGATAAACTTGAGACATTCCTAGGTAAATGGATGTACCTTGAGACTGTACTGTGAAGTGAAATAAACTGGACACACATTTGGAAAAAGAAAAAGAAATCAAAGTTCATAGTGACTCAGTAACTTCTCTCCAATGTCCCAGAACTAGTAAAAGAAAGGGTGCTATAGCTTGAGTGTTTGTGACCCTCAAAGTTCATGTTGAAGTCTTAACAGGTAAGTACCTTTCTTGATAGGATTAGTGACCTTATAAAGTAGGAGCCCTCAAGAGCTCCTTCCCTCACCCTTTCTGCCATATAAAGACACAGTAAAAAGATATCTATGAACCAGGTGCTGACATAGAACTGTCAGCATCTTAATTTTAGATTAACCAACATCAAAAACTCTAAGAAATAAATTTCTGTTGTTTATAAACCACTTGTGACACCTGGAATAGACCAAGATACAGGGCCAAGACTTGAATCCAGACTGAACCCAAAGCCCATGGTCTTTCCTCTATGTTTCCACTGAATCTTATGTTCATAGACAGGATTACCAGTGAGAAGTGCCTTGCTCCTCCCTGCAAAAGAGAGGACTAAATGCCTTCAGATGCCCTTTAATCTACCTGAAAATCCCAGGATTTAGTCAGGACTGGACCAAGTGAACCATAGATAGCCTCCCATTTTCTTTTAATGGGTCAGAAACTTAAATTTTCCAGCCTCTCTAAAAATAGGAAAAGACAAACCAATTCCAATTTTCATTCTCTTCATACTGTTCCAAAGAGTAAGCTTCCTTGACTCCAGGGGTCCCACTCCAGATTTGGAAATTATCCTCCTGGATCTCACTGGGAGCGCCTAGTACATCACAGATCCACCCTCCTCCCAGGGCCCTGCTGGCTCTCCAGCCCCCTTTAGATTTCCCACTTGCTTCTTCCCACTAGGACTGCCATTCTTGTGACAAAGAGCTCTAAATGCATGCTGTGCAGGGTGGGGACATGCACACATACATCAAATACTCCCACTCATCTTAAACACACAAACACAACAAACCATGCTGTGCCATGCTGGCCTAACTTCTCTTTTTCAGCAAAAATCCTGATTCCTTTTTGAGAGTATACTTTACCAGACAGAGTTGCCTATTCTTGACTGGTCTTCAGGTCAAAACAGGCCCAAGGTACCTGCGGACTAACCTCCTGATGGAGAGGTCCCATGCTCTACCAGCAGCTGCTGCAGGATGAGCAGGAAGTGGCCTCGGATGAGACCACCCACTTGGATATCCTCGTACTTCCTCAAGAAGGTCTTCAGGATGACCAGTACCTTGCGGGCTACATCCACTGGGCTGGAATATACAAGGTCCTGAGCAGGAGAAAAGACAGTCAGAGCTCAGAGAGCATCATGGTCAGGGACCATAGATAGCAAAGAAGACAGAGGCAGGGAAAGTACAGGATGCCGGTGTCACAGAAGCTGGGTAAGTTTTCACTTAGCACCTATCTTGTGCCAAAAGCTCTTCTGGAGAAAACGACTCCTCACAATATCCTAAAAAACATGTCCATCCTATTAAGTCCATTGTATACAAGCGCAAGTGGAGCTTCAAAAATATGACATGATTTGTCCAAGGTCACATAAGCCATGAAGGAGCATGAAGAGGAAGTGAATGTAGATCTCCTGACTCCAAACATAACTCTGCATCACAGTATGCCTCCCTCTTGCAAATGGAAGTATTAGGGTCAGGAAAGGCCCTTGTTTTCAGTATAGGGAACTAAAGTGTGCTTTAAAGAAAGAGAGAAAGAACGAGGCAGAGGATGAAACAGGCCAGGGAAAGGACAGGCTGGGAAAGATTCAGGGCCTAGGCAGGGAAATAAGGATTAGGTCAGTCTCATTCTCTGCCATGGCACCTGCCTATCCCTGCCCTGAGCTGTAAAGGCCTTGGGTTGAGATGATCAAAAAGAACACTGCTCTTTGTCTTGCTTTCATAGTAATTTTAATGAGTGTATGTTAAAGCTAAAGCTAGTAAGAAGCTGCAAGTGGCTGTCCTGCTGATAGCTCCTGGTATCTACTAGCTCAAACAAGCCAGTTCCTTTGGACAGGCTAAAGTGTTTGGCCAGTTAGGACTCAGCGGCATGAATCAAGGTTATACAGAGACTCTCCAGGGAAGACAGCTACGACACAGAGACATGGCTACAGGGTACCTGGCCTGACAAATCCTGATGTCTTGACTCACTGGGTGGACAGGGAAGGATGGAAACACAAGGAACTCTGGGCTTTGGTCTTACAAACCTCCATAATTGCTAAAAAAATAACAATATCCATGACCACTCACTTGGGGCTTAGTAATGTCAGGTACTACTCTGTTTATTATTTACATATATATTTACATTTATTTATATAAGATTTGTAAGTTTACAATGACTTCTCTAATTAGATTTCACCCTAATTTTTTAAAGGCAGAAACTGGTACAGATTAATTAGCACATTTCTCAAGAGATTAATAGAGTTGTAAATTAGACTACACTGGAATTAATGAAGGATGGGATGAGGTCTACTTTATCTTTGTTATCTTTTAGTAACTCAGAAAACATCTCTGAAAAGAAGATCTCTGAGCGATCACTAAATTGAAGGACTAAAGAAAATCTGGACCATTTCACCCACTCTCAGAGTATGAAGCTAAAGACAGAGAAGGTGTGATTTGTTCAAGGTCATAGGTCCCTGAGCCATACCAGTTTCCTGCTCCCTCTGCTTCCAAGGCCCATCTATGTCACACTGGCACAGAGCTGGGCATTTAGAAATCTGTATTAATGAATCTTAAAATCCATTTTGTGGCCACAGTGAGTCCTAGAGGAAGGAGTGCTCCCACCATGTGAAGCAGTGAGAAGGGACCGGGTAGAATCCTGGCCTGCTGTGCAGTTTCTGCTGCCCACAGTTATCCAGAACTCTCTTGGAACCAGACCTATCAGGGTGGCTTGGCCAAGCACAGAACAGAACTTCTGTGACATCATTGTTTTTCACATCTAAACAACCTACATAAAAGACCACCCATTGATAAGAGCAGCAATTAACAGCTTTGTTTTCAGCTGTTAATTACCCACATCAAAAACAGAAATTGGTACCAGCACATATTTTTAGACTCTTCCCCTCCTGTGGCTAGAAGCTGTGAAGAAATGGTAAGAATTATATATCTGAACAAACAACAAAGTTGTTCCTTGCTGTTCTTTTTTACCACTGATATGTCTTGCATCTAATTTAGTGAAAACGCATTAGCTTGGGTTCCAGTCATGATCATAACTCTTATTAGATATGCAGTGTAGGATGGTTCCATTAGCCTCTCTGAGATGAATATTCTTTAGCTGGTTCAGACTCAAAGTCAACAGTTAGTTTCAGCCTTATGCATACTGTACAGCATACCACGATGAGACCTTCATGTCACCTCTTTCACGTTATCTTCATTTTATGTGAGGAAACTGAAGCTCAGAAAAGCCGACATCTTCCTAGATTTCTGTAGCATTCAATCATAAAGGAAACCTCCCCCCTCCTTTTGCATTCTAGGCCAAAGGAAGAAGCTCCTCTCTCTCCTGACCCCACTTCCTCCAGGAAGGAGAGATGAGAGAAATGGAACACATTTCTGTTTCCCAGCTGCAATGTGGTCAGCAGTTTTTTTCTGCTATGTCTTTCCATTATCCCATCTCTGCCTTGCAGTCAGCTTTCGATGGGCTGAATTCCCCAAAACCACGAGTCAAATGACACCTTTCCTCCTTTAAATTGTGAATAACATTCTTTTCCATCAATAGAAAATTGACTAATACATCTAATATCTTAGCGATGTCCACTGCTACTCTGTTTGGTGTTCCAAGTTTTTTTTTCTGTACTGGGAATCAAACTCATGACCCATGCTTACCAGGCAGGCACTGTGCCACTGAGCTATATCCTTGGCCCAGATGTTCCAATTTGCTCTTGTCCTCTTGATATTAATGCTCTTTTTTTGTACAAGGGATCAAACTCATGACCTCGCACTCGTCAGACAGGTGCTTGTGCCACTGAGCTAAACTGTTGGCCATTAATGCTCTACCTTTAACTCATTTTTTTTCCTCATAAAGAAAAAATTTGAAGGTGTACCCTGTGAATGTAAACAATATGGTGAGGCCTTCTCTTTTTCCACTTACCTACAATGCATGTAAGAACTCACACTGGAGGGGCTGGGATATAGCTCAGCTGCACAAGTGCCTGCCTAGCAAGCACAAGGCCTCAAGTTTAATCCCAAATCCAAAAAAAACTCCCACTGGAGTGAAACCATTGAATATAAACAATATGACAAGATCTTTGCTTTTTCTGTTGCCCTTTGTGTTCCGGAAAAGAAATCATACTGCCTGAAACTTTATAAATCTAAACAATGTGGAAAAGCCTTCACTTATTCTAGTGTTCTCCAAGTGTACAAAAAAATTCATTGCACAGAAATCCTGTGAATGCAAACAATATGGAAAAGCATTTTGCTTCTTCTTGCAATTTATTCTCTCAAGTGCATGCAAAAACATACTGGACAGAGAAACCTTATGAATATAACAATGTAGTAAGGTTATCATTTGTTCCAGTGCCCATGAAGGCATGAAAAAAAGTCACACTGGACAGGAACCTATGAATACAAATAATGTATTAAGATCATTGCTTCTAACATACTGAAAGAATTGTTCAGCAGGTGTAAAGAAGACATAGACAATAAAGAGGAGCATAGGAAAATGATGGAAACCTTGAATGAATGTAGAAAGGAATTACAATGTATGAAACAGATTCAAAGAGAGATGCAGGAAATTAAAAATTCAATCAAAAGCTGGCAAAACAGCTAAGAAGAGACTGAAGGTAGACTTTTAAACCTTGAAGACAGGATTGCAGCTAGTGATCCTGAAAGGAAAGATCTCTTAAAAATAACATGGAATCAGGAAATAACAACTCAATGGCTACAAGATGATGCAAAGAAGCATAATTTAAAAGTAACAGGTATCAATGAAGAAGCAGGGGTCAACACAAATGAAATTAAAAGGATATTCACAGAAGTAATAGAAGAAAACTTCCCAAACATGGGAAATGGATCTGGCATGAAGATAAGTGAGGCATATAGGACTCTAATTAGCCATAACCAAAGTAAATCAACACTCAGACATATAATAATCAAGATCCCAGAAATTCAGCACAAGAACAGAATATTAAAAGCTGTTAGAGAAAAGAGACAGATCACCTATAAAGGAAAACCAATCAGAATCACAGCAGACTTGACAACAGAAACCATCAACTCAAGAAGAGTTTGGAGTGAAGTGTATAAACCCTGAAAAAAAACAACTTCCAACCTGGATTGATCTACCTAGCAAAACTATCTTTCAAAATTGATGGAAAAGTAAGATACTTCCATGATAAAGAACAACTGAAGGAATTCATGACTACCAAACCAACCCTACAGAGAGCACTGACGTATATTCTAGAGAGAGATAAAGATGACCATGGCTCCAGGAACAGCAGCAGAGGAGGATCACCAAACAAGACAGGCAATTGAATGAAGGGGGAAAATGGAGAGCCAACATCAGGAGGACAGCAGGGCAGAGACCAACCAATGTATGCCAGTTGTAACCATTAATATAGACGACCTTAGGTCAGCAATAAAAAAAAAAAAAAAAAAACAGGGAGAATGGATCTCGATATGCTGTATACAAGAAACACATTTAACTGGAAAGGAAATTCATAGACTGAAAATTAAAGGCAAGAAAACAATTGTTCCATGTGACAGGGGACCCAAAAAAAAAAAAAAAAAAAACAAGAGTAACTTGCCCATCAGAGTAACTTGCAGAATGCATAAGAAAGATATGGTATTTTCATGCAGCGGAAAGCCACCCAGCTATAAAGTAGAATAATCTCAAGGCTCCTGTAGGTAAATGGACGCAACTGGAGATCATGTTCATGGCCAAAACAGTTCAAGCTCATATGCGTGAACCCTAGCATAAGAAAAGAAGGAGTTAATGGGATCCAAAAGCAAAATAGTTAATATAAGAGCAAAGGGGAGGAAACACCTGGGAGAGAAAGGTGGAAACTACTGTCAATTTCTTATTGTCTTATCTTGAACTCTTGCATTGTTTACACAATTTTGTTAGGTTTGGCTTTGTTCTGTCTTGTTTTGTTAGATTTTATGCTGTCAGATGGTAGGAGCAAGCTATATTGAATATAATGGGATATTTTATGGTAATCATGGTTTCCTATTATGTTGCTTTGAAGTCTTATAATGCTTTCATTCATTGGTTTGATCAGTTTTATTCTGTTTTTAATTTTATTATGTGTGATGGTATAGACAGCTATTCTGAAAAAAACAAGACATTATGGCAGCCATTGCTGATTTACTATCATCTTGTTTTGAAGTCCTACCATGCTTTTGTTCTTCTGTTTTGATTGGTTCTATCCTGTTGTGTCTTATTAGATTTTATTATGTGTAATGGTATAAACAAAATTTTTTAAGGAAAATGCAATATTATAGTAGCCATTGTTCATTTCCTATTATTTGGTTTTGAGGTCTTGTAATGCTTTCATTCTCTTGAATGGTTTTATACTATTTTGTTGTTGTTTATATTATTGTTTGTGAAGGTATGCTCAACTATCTCGAAGAAAAGAGACATTATGGTATGATATCCAGTTGTCTTGTTGTGAAGTGCTATGTTGCTTGCATTGCTCTGTTCTGATTTTCTTTGTTCTGTTCTCTTTTGTTTTATTCTTTTTTGGGGGGGTCCTGGGGATTGAACTCATGGCCTTGCGTTTGCCAAGCAGGTACTTACGCCACTGAGCTAAACCCCCAGCCCTTGTTTTATTCTCTTTAAAATAAAATAAAAATCATTGCTTCTTTTTACATCCTGATACATGAAAGAACTCACACTGGTCAGAAACCCTATACATGTGAACAGTGTGGAAAGGCCTTTACTCATTCCACTGCACTCTGAGTAAAAGAAATAACTCACACTGGATAGAAATTTTATGAATGTAAACAAGGTAGTAAGGCCTATGCTTACTATGGTGCCCTCATAGGATACGAAAGAATGCACACTGAAACCTTGTGAGTGCAAACCCTCACTTATGACTATGGTCTTCAATGGCTTAACCAAGAGTGAGGTGAAACCCTGTGAAGGCAGACAACATGAAAAGGCCCTTGTTGAAGCCGTTAAATTTGTCTGCATGGTCCAAATCACTGGAGAGAAAATCCCTAGCTATGAACAATATGGTAAGGAGTTGAGGTATTAGAATAGCACTATTTTATTCTTTTTTAAAAATCTTGAGGCAGTCTAGCTACTGTGCCATGGCTGAACTCAAGACTTGCAAAGCTCCTGCTTCAGACTTTTGTAGTGCAGGTATTACAGATATGTGCCACCATGCCTGGATGCATTTTTTTTTAATGTAAGAAACATGGGAAAAACTTTATTACCCACCTTCTTAGAGGATGTGGGACTGCCAATTGGATATAATTATAAGCATCTGAAATACAGTTGAAAGTTTTCAATTTTACTTATCTGAGTGTAATTAAACAAAGGTATAATAAATGAAAGAATGAAAGATACATACAAGTCATTTCACAAATAACACTGAAGAAAATTGCCAATATGAACTAGGATTTTAAAGCCTTTTATTTTAATATCATTTTATTTCAGAAAAAATACAGTATGAATGCAAGCTGAGTGTGATGGTGCATATCTGCAATGTCAGCACTCTGAGAGGTTGGTGCAGGAAAGATGCGAGTTCAAGCCCAGCCTGAGCAACTTCATGACTTAGCAAGACCCTGTCTCAAAATGAAAAGGACTGGGGATATAACTCAGTGCAAAGACCCTAGGTTCAGTCCCCAGTACTGCAATAAAAAAATCAATAAACCATGAACATGAGCCCTGTAAATTCAACATGTGTGACTTCACAAGACAAGAGATCTCAGGAACGGAAGGCTAAGATTTTGGCTTGAGTAGAGAACATGTACATGCATTTGTATGTGTGATTATGGACAGATATGAGTAACTAAGGATGTGGGTCAAGAAAGTACAGATCTTGTTGCTACTAACATTATTCTAATAAAGTAAATGATCATACTTTTAATAATAAAAGCATCAAAGATCCCCCCTCTTCTTTTACAGGCTGTGTCATCCTCCCTGGACTGAGGGTGTTGAGTGGATTAACCGACATTGAAGGCAGTGTATGTCATACTTTGGTGTCCTGAAATCAGTTTGGAAACTGCTACCAACAATCTATGACTAAACACAAAGCTTAAAGTATGGAAACAATTGTTTAAAAAAACATATAGATTGGTAATTTCTGGGGGTGAGTTGGGAATATATTAAGGTGATGACAATGTTCTGAGACATTAAGACTGGTTTTGATAATAGTTATAGCTTGTTAAATTTATGAAAAATCATTGAATTATTCAGTCAAACGGGTGTATTTTATGATATAAAATATATTTCAATAAAATTTATACAGATATATCAATAATTACTTCTATAATAATGTCTTTCTCACTAATTTGTTTTCCAGTGTGCTTTCTTGAGTGGAAGAGAAATGGTTCAAATAAAAGCCAGGGTGTTAGAAATGGCAGATAATAGGTAGTCTGCCTTACCTAACTGATGTAACCGGTGAGAATTATAATAATATCTTATATAATAAAGAAGTATTGGGGTTTCTGACAACTCTAGGTATGCCTGAAGGAGTATATTACACATGTACTAGAGTCATGGAAAGAGACTGATGTCTGCAATCAGACATCTCCAAATACATGCCCCAGGGTCTCCTTTGACATTAACCCTTCTCACCAGTATCTGCCTGAGAGAGAGGACAGAGAGGTGAAAGGGAATGATGACTAAGGCCCATGTTTTGTAGTTATATCCCATGGGGAGTAGACAGGAATATGTCTCTTAGCATGTAGACCCCCATGACTTATGAAAGGGTATGATTTTACAGGGCATCTACAATCACAAAAGACCTCCCACTCACATGCAGACAGCAGTAAGTTCAGAGGGGGGCAGAAGCCACTGTGGTGTCTACTGACCTCAGTGAACTGACTTCAGTGGCCTGCCACCTCTGAATGCAGAAATGAATGTGCACCTACCAGCAAAATAAGCAGGATGCTGGGGCTGCTGCTGAGCATCTGGAACAAAGCTGCTAAGCTGGCAGGAAGGCTGAACTGTCTAGTAGAAGAGACATCATCTAGTTCTTCATAGCTGCCACGTTCCCAGGAAAACCAAAGTTCCAGGATACGATGCCCAAACCTACTCATCAGCTCTGGATACGACAAGAAGAACCTGAGCAGGAGAGGGTGGTGGGTGTAGACCAGACGCAGGTCTGAAATGCCCTCTAGGAATTTTCTGATTGCACTGACCACAACCTAGAACAAAACAAAGACAGTAACTAACCACAATCTTGCAGAGAACCTGAGACTCCAAAGTAGCCTAATCATCACTTGGAAAAATGTGTTGGCATCTCAGTGCTCCGGGATGTCTTCCCTGGTTCATCCCAAGTGCTCACCTTATAACAGGAGTTCCTAAGGTGATTGTGCTCCCCATGGGATACGGTGGACCTTCAAGTTACAACTGGTCTGACATATAAACAACTTGGGTTATGACAAGAATTTTAATCTTTTTAAAATTTATTTATTTTGTCTTTTTAAGACAGGCTCTCACTGTGCAGTTCAGGCTGGCCTTGAGCTTACTTTGTAGCCCAGGCTGGTCTCGAACTTGCAACAATCCTCCTGCCTCAGCCTCCTGAGTGCTGGGATTATGCGCATGCACCACCATGCCCAGCTTAGTTTTAATTTATGACCAAATTCTTGAGTTATGCCCCAAATGACAGCCATTTGTATTTCCAGATGGTCTCAGACACAGATTTAACCCTTAAAGAGTTCTGGAAGAAACACTACAACATCCTTTCTTATACAGGTTGAGAAATCCTAGGCCAGTGTCTCTCAAAGGACACTAAGATCTGCCTTTATACAGGAGAGAGATTTTTAAGGCTGTATAGAGAAGCCTGAGCCTTCAAATAACAACTTGATGACAACTAGCCCTGAGGAACAAATTGAGTTCAAAAGTCAAGGGCCAACTGTATTTGGTAAAATTTGGAGACATTTTTATTACCTTGCTTCAGGAAGTGCTACTAGCACCCAATGACAAGACAGGATACTACAATATCCTACAATGCTTCCTCAAAAAAAAAAAAACATAAAAACTTCCTTAGAAAAAATAACCGAATGTAAAATGCTAATAGTGTTGAGGTTGGTAACTCAACACTATGGTGACACTACAATGTGATTGCCATGGTGCCTATCAACTTTCCACACTAAACTGAAGGCTGCTTGAGGTCCTGGCACAGAAGGGGTAAAGTAGAAGAAGCATCATTTATTAACCCTTAAAAACCTATTTCTTCGCATCACATATATAGCAACATTCAAATTCTTTAATATACTACTCTAACAGTTTTATAATTTTGTTTTTTGCTTTTCGTGGGTCTTTTTGGTCTGGGGATCAAACTCACAAACTCATGTTTGCCAGGCAGGCACTTATGCCACTGAGCTAAATCCCCAGCTAAATCCCCAGCCAAAGGTTTTATAATTTTGGCTCTTTCATTTAGATCTTTGATCCATTTTGAGTCAGTCTTGTGTGTAAGAGGTATGAGTGCAACTTCATTCTTTCGCATGTGGATTTCCAGTGCCCTTGATGAAGTCAATTGACAATAAACAAATAAAGTTCATCCCGAATTCTCAATTCTGTTTCATTGATCTTTATATTCATCTTTATACCAGTAACACAGGTTTTTTTGTTTGTTTTTTTAACTACAGGTTGAACCCAGAGCCTTTGCACCGAGCTTTATCCTCAGCTCCTTTTTATTTTGAAACAAAGGCTTGATAAGTAGCTAGGTTGTCCAGGTTGGACACAAACTTGTGATCCTCCTGCCTCTATCTTCCAAAGTTCTGAGATTACAGGCATATGCCATTTATTAAGAAGTGTAAGTCCTCCAAATTTGTTCAAGACCGCTTCAGACAATTTAGGTCCCTTGCATTCCTATATGAATTTTAAGACCAGTCTATCCATTTTAGTGGGGGAAAAGGGCAGCTGGGAGTTTAATATGGGTTGCATTGAGTCTATCAGCCAATTTAGGGAGACATACCAACTGAACACTATTGTTTGTCTGTCTTTCTCTCTCTCTCTCTTTCCTTTTTGGTGGTACTGGACATTGAACCCAGGGCTTCACACATGCTACACAAGTACTCCCCCAATGAGCTACATCTCCCACTTTTTTTTTTGGCAGTACTTACTGCTGAAGTAAACTTCCATGTAGGAAATCTTTTTGTATCTCCTGGAAAACTGGTATTTTCTGAGAGTAGGGAACTTAGTTGGTTCATCTTACGCTGATGAGGACCCACAGGGCACCTAGAACATGCCAAGTGTCAATCCATGCTGACCAAGTTGCTAAAATGTTAAGCAGCAAATAAAGGCCATGTGTAGTGGTGTACATCTGTAATCCCATCATTCTGGGAAGTTGAGACAGGATGCAAACCCAATCTCAGCAATTTATTGTAGGGATGTATTAAGACCATCTCTCAAAATAAAACACAAAAAGGGCTGAGAATGTTCCTCAGTGCAAAGGCCTTGGCTTCAGTCAGTACTGAAGAAAAAAAAAAAGCAAATTAAAAAAATGGTAAGCACTGAGGAGCATTCCAGAATTTAGGAAATGCTGATCAAACTAAAGTGAAGTTGCCAAAAAAGGAAACATTTCTAGGAATACTGTGATATATCTATTTCCCAGAGATACACTTCAGCTGCTGTGGGTCCTCACACACACACCCAAGACATACCAGCCCATCTTCTCTAAAGGTTCTCACACAGGATCAAGGGCTGTGATACAGAATCTCACAGAATGCTATTGGTATAAACTGAACTTTGGGGGCTGGAGATGTAGTTCAGTGGCAAAGGACTTGTGCAAGGCATGTGCAAGGCTCTGGGTTTGACCCCTAGCATGGTATTAAAAAAGTTGAATTTGACTATCAACTATGGATTAGATAATACTATATGCAATGTTAAATTTCCTGATTTTGTTCACTGTACTATGACTATATAAAATTAAGATCTTAAAAAATATGCATGAAGTATTTTTTAAAAGGGTAAATTTAAAAATCACCTGAAAATTATTTTCAAGTGGTTCAGAAAAAAAGAAAGAAAAAAAAGCATGGGGTGAGACTACTGGGAAAGAGAAAGAGAAAATAAAATGAGACAAAATTGTGAAAATTGGTGAATTTGGGTAATAAGAATTCTGAACTATTCTTGCAACATTTTCTAAATTTGAAATTATATCAAAATAAAGGAGCTGTGTGTGGGGGCACATGCCTATAATCCCAGCACTCAGGAGGCTGAGGCAGGAGAATCGTTGAGAGTTCAAGGCCAGCCTAGACAACTTAGTAAGTTCAAGGCCAGCCTGCACTACAGAGTAAGACCTTGTCTCAAAGAGAGAGAGAGAGAGAGAGAGAGAGAGAGAGAGAGAGAGAGAGAGAGAGAGAGAGAGAGAGAGTTAGTTGTGTGAGGAATGGTAGCACACATCTGCAATCTCAGCACTCAGCAGAATAAGGTAGGAAGATTGGAGCTTGAGCCCAGCCTAGGCTATGCGATGAGTTCAAGGCCAGCTTGAATTACATGAGATGCTGTCTGAAACAAAATGTATGTTGCCACTTATATATTTATACAAAAATTTATAAAACAATGTTATATAACACGTATGGATTCATGTCTAAAAAGGGAAGCCAAAGGCTACATAAGCTACTTCCGTAGTCTCAACACTACCACAGGTAAATGTAAAGAGGTGTTCCCAAAATCCAGCCTTGCTACGTTATCAGTCCTCAAGTTATCCAGACCATTCTTATCATACTCTTTGCCCTATTTACATCCCTTACCTCAGAAATCCAGGACCATCCCCATTTGGCTCAGGACATGGCCTCTCTTTGCCAGCTTCCCATTCTTTTCTTTTCTTTTCTTTCCTTTTTTTTCTTTTCTTTTTTCTTTTTTTTTTTTTTTGAGACAGTGTCACTGTATCTATGAACTCACTTGAGCTCATGGTGATCCTCTTGCCTCAGCCTCCTTAGTGCTGGGATTACAAGTATATATCACCATACCTGGCTCTTCTATCTCACTCAAACAATTCTCTGCCCTTTTAGAACAAGACACATTGGAAATATCTTTTTATTCTCTCTTATTCTCATACCTCATCTGATCCATTCAAGAAATCCTATTGGCTGCATCTTCAAAACTTCTCTGAAACAGACATTTTCCATCATCTCCTGTCACCTGCCTCCAGTACTGCTTTAGTCTCCTATCAGGTCTTTCCACTTCCACCCTTGCATTCTTTCAGTCTATCATTCTAGATGATGGAGTGACTTGTTTAATTGAGGTTGTCACCCCAGCTGTAGGCCTGTATGAGATTCAGACAGAAGAAAGATGCAGGATACAGTCAAAGACTGCACCCTGCTGGACAACATGACACACATTTATAATCCCAGCTATTTGGGGAGCTGAGGCAGGAAAATGACAAGTTAGAGTCCCAGTCTGGGTAACTTAGTAAGATCCTGTCTCAATTGTTTTTAAAGGGAGAGGCAGGCTGGGGCTGAGGCTTAGTGACAGAGTGTTTGCTTCACACCTGTGAGGCTCTAGTTTTGATGCTCTGCACTACAAAGCGCACACACACACACACACACACACACACACAAATCCTAACCCTACAACACCTAAAGGTCAGAAGGCAAAAGGCAATCAACAAAGGACACTAACATAGAAAGACTGGAGAGGCAGGAAGAAACCTGACATACACGGTGTTCTAGATTACACGACAGTGTTTCAAAGAAAGATGTTGTTGATAGGTCAAGTAAAACAATGACTAAATACTGGATACTAGTTGTAGTCATGTGTTGGTTATTGGTCACTTTGAGCAATAAAATGATGAGCACATTCTTCCAAGATGTGATAGTAATGAAAACCTAATTAAAGTAGATTTTTTTAAAAAAGAAATGGAAAAGCAGGAAACATGTAAAACAAGTCTGAAGGATCTTGTCATCCTAGGAAAACCAAAACTCAATCAAAAGTAGGGCCATGCCAAAAGACACAGGCTCCTCGTTGAGTAGGATACCACTGCCCAGAGATGGGACAATTTAAGCTTCAAAATGATATAATTATATATAAGTACATCAAATATTTTAAGTTCTTGGTCAAAATTATACTAAGAACCAATTCTTTTTTTTTTCTTTTTCTTTTTTTAATTTTTTTTATAACAGGAATTGAATTCAGAACTTTGCACTTGCCAGGTAGGCACTGTGCCACTGAACTATATATTCCTGGCCCCCAACTCATTTGTTTTAAGAAAATGGTAACTAAAGGGAACAAATCTCAAATGAGGATGTACTTAGTTATAGGAAGTGTGTGCATTTAACATGTGCAAGGCCCTGGGTTCTATCCCCAGCACTAAAAATAAAATAAACAAACAGAATCAAGAATTTAACTTATACAATCTAGCCTTTAGAATAACTGAATCATTGATGAAAGGAAGTTTTGTTTTATCTTGAGACAGTGTCTCACTCTGTAATTCAGGCTGGCCTTGAACTCACTATATAGCCCATGCTGGCCTCAAACTCATAGCAATCTTCTTGCCTCAGCCTCCCAAGTGCTGGAATTACAAGTGTGCACCACCAACTGCTGGCTGTGTGTGTGTGTGTGTGTGTGTGTGGTTCTAGGGATCAAACCCAGGGATGCTCCACCACTGTACTACATCCCCAGCTCTTTTCATTCTTTATTTTGAAAAAGAGTCTTGCTTAGTTTCCCAGGCTTGCCTTGAATTATCCTCCTGCCTCGACCTAAGTAACAGGGATTACAGGCATGGACAACTATGCCCAATGGATGCTTCTTTTTTGTACAACTATCCAGTTAATTAATGAAAAGAAAATGACAGAATTACAATATTATTATTTGACAATCCCTAATGAAGTAGTGGATCTAGCAATCACCAGTGGCTATTAACATGACATAAACAGAAGCAAAGGGACATTGTATACACTGGTGTGTGTTATAGAGAGCCGTATCTTCATTCCTACTTCTGTTCAAGTTAACCTATGTCTGCTTGCATCACATTTACCCCCAACATCTGCCTCAGAAGAGGCAAAAGTAATCGTCATTGAGGTAAGAATAGCCTGGCTTGAGACTGAAAGATCTACAGTCAAGGAGCAGAAACAATCTTCTATGAAATACACGAGAGATGCAATGATGAATCAGATACCTGATCCACAGGAGTTTATAAGGAAGGTGGAGAGAGAAAGCTTGGACACACAACCACAACCACCATCAAAATGACCCAAGGTCAGCTTTATTAACAATGTTTAACAGTTCACTTTGCTTGAGAAACTGCTAACAGAAGGAGATATAATACCTCACAGCTCTGCACAAACCAGAGGTGGTGACAAGAAAGAGCTTGGGAGACAGTGAAGTCTGAGGTAGAGCCCTGCATCCACCCTTATACCAACCCATTAACTGTGGGCCCTAGAGAAAGCTACTTTCACTTCATCTCCATTTTCTCATCTATAAAGTAGAAATTACCACGTCTACCTACAAGGCCTGTAGGTATCAGCACCCTCCTCCTCTCTGCTCTCCTAATTTCTCACTAGGTCTCTGCCACTCCCCTGTGTACACATATATCACCATTGTACCCAATCCATTCTTGTAATGAGGGACAGGAGGAGGAGAGCCCAGGCATTCTGGTCCCTACCTCATCCAGTGCATTGTCCTTGCCCTGGCAGGTTGCGAGCAGATAGATGGAGGCTCTGAAGACCACCAGTGGAGGGCGCTCACCCTGGTCCTGAAGAGACAGGAGGAAGCGTTGCACAGCCACGAATAACTCAGCATCCAAGAGAAACCTGTTGACCAAGAAGAGCCTGAGCAAGAAAGACAGAGCTGGCAGGCCAGTGAACTCCTTCAGCCCACTCTCCTGCCCCAGCATGCCCATCCATATCATGAACACACAGCGTTCTTTCAGAGCATTGCCATACTTAGGACCACATCGTTCTTTGCTTTGTGTAAAGCTGTGTTAGGGGTAAAGACTGCATTCACATGTAAGAGGTGAGCTCTTTCCACTGGACCAGCACTGTTAAAGGGAAGGGTGCTACTTGTGGGGTTAAAGAGGCTCTCCTTAGGCAGCCTGTCTACCTCTCTCTTCTCATATTTGTGATTAAATATGGATGTGTTCAATAGGATACTTTCCATGGTGGAAGGTGGTAGTGTATTACTATACATTTGAGACAGATAAGGAGAGCTGACTCGTGTGTGTGTGTTTGTGTGTGTGTGTGTGCACGCATGTGCATGCACCAAGACTGGTTTCAAACTCTGTCACTATAACTTAAATGGATTTTTTTTTTTTGTACTGGGAATTGAACTCACGACCTCACGCTTTCCAGGCAGGCACTTATGCCACGGAGCTAAATCCCCGGTCCTATAACTTAAATGGAAAGGAACTAGATGGAGGTTGTGGTTACACAACACTGTGAGGATGCTATACGTTATTGAATCATTCCCTTTTAAGTAGCTAATTTTAAGTTGTATAAATTTCACCTGGATAAATTATCTTCTTAAAAGCTTAGGAAAGACTAATCTCTTGATTTTTAATGTTTACCAAGTGATGTAGTAATTCCTAAAACAAAAATAAACCATCAAAGTTTTCTGTGCAGAGGTAACACCCTCAAGGATAACAAAGAATATTCACTAGCATTCCAGGACTCTGTCTCTCAGCACTGTGTCTGCTAACCAGTTTCGACCCCTCTCCAAGATGTGAGCCTATGAGGGATACAACCCATTCACAATGTCTCTGTGTTCCAATGTGCAGCCCGAGGCTGAGAGGACGCCTCTGTAAACATTCCCTGAACTAAGATGTGGGGGCTGAGGCACACGGAGTTTGAGTTTGACACAAACAAAAATATCCATTGACCTGAACCAGACACAGATGAGTGTCCCAGAACTCACCACCGGTCACCGGATCTGGGCACTGACCTGTCCTCATGAATGTAGGCTAGGTAGAAGAGAAGCAGGATGCAGTACTGTCTCTGGCGAGAGGCTCCCTCCACATACTGGCAGTCAGACAGGAAGGCAAGGCTTTCGGGTCCCCTGCTGTTTATCTGGGGCAGCCCCTGCTGCAGGAGCTCAGAAACTGCAGAGAGTTCTAGGAGAAAACAGGCAGCAGAAGGCCACAGAGAACATAGGACAGCAGGTAATGAGCACTTGAGAACTACTGTGTGCAGAGTACTATGCAGGACACAAGGGCAGATGAGGTATAGAGGAAATCAGTTTCCTTTTCCTTCATGCAGGGTTCAGCTTAATGGGAGAGGTGAAAGTTAACATGTAGAAGGACATGGATGTATCTAAAAAATATTCATTCATTCATTCATTTGACATATGTTCACTGAGTGCCCACCTTAGGCCAGGCTGTGAAACCCAAGTCCCACCTCCAGAAGCTGGCGGGAGGAGATAGATAAGGAGATGAAAGATCGCAGCACACGTGGTTGGTGCCATGCTCCAGGGTAGAGGAGGGTAGTGGCTCGTGCTCTGGGGGATGGGGAGGGCAAACTCAAAGAGAGCGGCACTGTGGAGGATGAGCAGAAAATAGGCAAAGAAGGGAGGGTAGTAAATCCAAGAGACAAGGACCAAGGTGTTGTAAGGCTTGGAGAGGACACAGTGGGCAACTGGATGGCAGTGAAGAGATATGGGGTGTTGGGAGCTGCAAAATTGTGTGATGGAATTTGTAACAAGACTAAGAAAGACCTTAGATGCTGCTTAGAAATTTTAGATTTTATCCTGAGGGCAAAGCCTTCTAGATTTTTCATAAAACTTCTCTTTATAAAAGAAGGGAGTATTTTTTTGTTTGTTTTTGCCTTTTCCCCCCAATTGGATTTTAGTGATACATTTAGATACACATAATGATTACATTCATCAGAGGATCTGTACCCATACATGACATAACTTGATTTATTTTTTCTCCACTCCCTTACCATCTCTTCAACCCCTCCCCCCTCCCCATTTACAAGTTTTGTTTCCATTTTTTCTTTTTTTCCCCTCATTTCTTACTTTTCTTTTTCCTTCTTCCCTTTTCCCTTTGCCTCCTTCCTAGTTCCCCTCCCCATGTGAACATTTTCTTCCTATTTCACAATACCTATTATACATTTTGGTCCTTACTTACACTTTCAGTTTCTCACACTAGAGAAACAATGCAGTAGTCACACGTGTCCAATTTATTTCACTTAAGAGGATGGTCTCAAGGCACATCCATTCACCCAGAAATGTCTACAGTGTAGGCGTCTTTATGGCAGAGTAGTACTCCATTGTATAAAAAAACCACATCAAGAAGGAGTATTTTAATATCAAATAAAAAAGGATCTTAAAACTTAAAATTTGAATGCCAGACATGGTGGTGCACATCTGTAATTCCAGCACTTGGGAGGCTCAGGCAGGAGAATCAATGTGCGTTTGAGGCTAGTTTGGGCTACAAAGTGAGTTCAAAGCTAGCCTGATCTTCATAATGAAATCCTCTTCAAAAAGACCAAAAGAACATTTGAATAAATTCAGCTTTATGGAAAATTTATCACATTACCCTTATTTTCCACATTTCACCATGGATCAGAGAAAACTCCCTCAGTGGTACTACTCCACAGTCAGATGTGTGAGACTATGTTAGGAGTCCAGTGGAGTCTAGATGTCCCCCCAAATCCTCAAATGGTCGTTTTGTTTTGTTTTGTTGAGACAGGGACTTGCTATGTAGTTCAGGCTGGCCTTGAACTCCCAGCAATTCTCCTGCCTCAGCCTCCTGAGTGCTGGGCTCACACAGTCTTAGATAGGGCTTTATTGGAGGTGGCTAAGTTTAGAGTATGTGATGCTGGGATTAAGGATGTGTGATTACTTGGGCTCCTGTCTCAGCACAAAAAGACAAAAGAGGGCTAGGGATTTAGCTCAATGGCATAAGTGCCTGCCTGGCAAATGCAAGGTCGTGAGTTTGATCACTGGTACCAAAAAAAAAAAAAAAAAAGACAAAAGGAAAGGAGGTTTGGAGAGTGGGGAAATGACCCAGAGCCTTCATAAATGTAAAAAGGACAGCACCAAGTCTAATCTCCAAAGAAGGCATTCAATTTGAATGAATGATGTTATACCAAAAGAATCCTAGGGCAAAGGAATTCAATAGGGCAGAGAATGTGTTGCAATCATCTCACTGGTGAATCCACAGCTGTACCTGAGCCTCCCCAGGCACATAACAGAAATTCAATGACTAGTCAACAAAAGGGAAAACTGTAGCCAGGTGTAGTAGTGAATGCCTGTAATCCCAGCACTCTGGGAGGCAGAGAGGCAGAGACAGGAGAGTTGCCAAGTTCTAACCAGGCTGAAGAACTCAGTGACCCAGTGAGACCCTACCTCAAAACAAAAACTAACAGGAACTGGATGTGTAGGTTCAATCTCCAGTAAAATAAAATAATAAATAAATAAATCGGAAGACTTCTAGCCCCAAACTCGGCACCTGCTGTTCCTCCTGCCTAGATTCAGCATGGCTATCACTAAGACCCCTACTCAGAGGCGCCTCTTCACTCAGGCTTCCCCTACCCGGCATGTGCCTTCTCCCCTCCATCACCCTCTGCCTACTTGTCCACTTTTATTTTTTTCATAGTTCCTTATTATTCATCCTCGATACTGTATCTACTTGTGTATTTACCTGCCTCCCTTACTCCATGGAGGGTATGGTTTTGTTTCCCTAGCTCTTTCATCAGATACTTAAGAAACATCTCATGAAAGATGAGAGGTGTAGTTCAATGGTAAATGGTAAAATGCTTGGCTAGAATGCATAAGATTCTAGGCAGGATCCCCAGTACTGAAGGAGAAAAAAAAGGAAGGAAGAAAAGAAAAACTATTTCAAACCCAAGTGTGGTGGGGCACACTGGTAATCCCAGCTATTCAGAAGGCTGACACAGGAGGATCACAAGTTTGAGATCAGCATGGGTCACACAGCAAGATCCTGTCTCAAAGTAAAATTAATTAATTAAATAAATAAATAAAGGGCTGTGGATGTAGCTCAGAAAGAGCACATACACTTACACACACAGATCATAAATGAACACAGAAAACAAAACAGCTACAGTAAGCACTGGACCCTAGAGGAAACAAGCCAAGAAAAGGAGCCTGCTGTGAAGATGCTACAGAGGACAGAGCTGGGAATGAAGAATTGGTCTTAAAGAGTTTAGAATCCTCCCCAGCCTTTAAAGTCCATGGTCCCAGGAGCCTTGGATTCTTTTGTTTTCTGATTCTGTTGTTTCACCTCCCTAGAAATTGGTCTAATAATTCTATCATTCCATGATTCCATGGTATCTCTGGGCAGCTTCAGGCAAAGAGGCATTATTATTATCTCACATACTCTGCCACCAATCAACAAGGCATCCAGGCTGTACAGATTGCCACGAACCTCAAGGGTGGTCAAACCACAGCAGCTCACCTTCTGGGGAAGGCTGTTCTGTCTTCTCTGGAGCTGAGAGGAGATTGAGGCACATGCAGTGGAGGAAACGGGAACACACCTGGTTTAGGGCTGAGTGACTTTGAGACAGAACAAAAGAGACAACATTGCTATGTTAGCTCGGACATGGCATTGTCTTTGCCACATGTCTGGATACTATCTAGTACTTTGTACTACAGCCTAGGAAAATTCTAACCACAGCCACAGAAGAGGAGCCCCGGCAGAGGTTATGAAAGGTAAATAAGGCGTCTCTTGCCCACAGCTGTGATATAGGCATTCTGCCTATATAGACAGTGACTAAAAATGTATCAAAAAAAAGTCAAGGACAGTTACTTAAGTCCAATTTAACAAAACATACAAACAGAAAATGTATTTTGGGGCTAGGAAAAGGGTGGAGATTACTAGCAAAACAGGAAGCTAATGAACCTCAGGTGAGTACTCAGGAGTTCTGCAAACTTCCAAATTTTTTTCCTTTGAAACCATATGGATTTGAATTCTGATTGGCTGTTGATAGAAAGAGCAGTAGGGAGAACTGATTGGCTGTTGATAGAGCAGTAGAGAGAATTCTCTGTTGAAAGTTGAGTGTTCTATTCAGAGCTGTGGAAGAGAGCTGGCCATGACACTTTAGTCACCATGTGGGCTGCAGACAGTAACAAATGAATGCTCCTGGTAAATTCAGAGGCAGATGGCAAATCATGAGTGAAAGGGTACAGAAGGCTGCTCCAGAAAACTGACAAGAAACTGAGGCAGCAACCTTTCTACTCTGATCAAGAGTTTTTCCTCTGGAACTGCTGGGTTGATAGCAACTGGAACTTGAAGGACACTGTATCCCTTCTATTCTGAGGGCCTCAGTTTTCTCACATAAGTGAAAGGTTAGACAAATGATGTCTGGGAGTCATTCTAGTCTTTAAGTGATGGGTGCCCATCACATATCCCCTGGAATGAGAGCTTCACCAGACCAGATGAAATACAGGCCACAGAAGCACCTGCAGCTCATACACCAGCTGCTGAGTAGTGCTGATGGCACCAACCCCACGAGGTCCCAGCACTAAAACACCAGCCAGAAACTTCCACTCTCCCAGTCAATAAAGACCCTGACCCCTGACCTGGGACCATACATACCTTGGGCCACTGCAGAATCTGGCCTTGAGCTCCAGACTTATTTGTATGAAGCACGAAGCAGCTTAGAAATGAGAAGAAGGAAGAAAGTTGTTTAAACCAGACTTGTTACAGAGATTCCTAAATCTGGGTGGTGTCAAAGAACACACAGGCTGGGTTCAAAATGTACTCTTGTCACTATCTAGTAATGCAATTCTGGAAAAGTTTCTTAACTTGTGAGGCTCCATTTGATATCTGTGCCTCACAGGATGCTATAAAGCTAAGTTAAGATAAAGAAAATATATAGAACACACATAGCTAAAAAGTACTTAGCTCAGAAAAAGTGCTGAATAAATAAATGTTAATCTTAGCCAAGCATAATGGCACCTGCCTGTGATCTCAGCTACTCGGGAGGCTGAAACAGGAGGATTGTAAATTCAAGGTCAGCCCAGGAAACTTAATAAAGCCCTGTCTAAATATAAAATTAAAAAGGGTTAGAGAATGTAGCCCACTGCTCTCTGGTTCAATCCTCAGTACTGAGGAGGAAAAGTTCATCTCCTTTTTTTCTGAATTATCTTCCACCCCAATCCAGTATATTTGATATGTCCCTAGGAGGGACACATCTATTGCTGCCATCTTTTCTCCCAGTTTTATAGAAAATAAGACAGTTTTAATTATATAAATAGAAGAAGTCACACTTTACATCTATCTCTGAATTTCATGTAAAAAAGAGACTACTTCTCAGACCAGAGGTCTGGTGACCCTAGCACAGGTCCCTCCATTGCCTGGCCCCCCTCAGTCTCTTCAGTAAGGCTTGCTGTTAACACTGACTCCTGCCTGGCCCCTGATGCTATAAAAGTAGGATCCTGGACAGGCAGACAGCAGGAGTTTCTTTACCACAGGTCTCTGTTCCCCCTTTGTTGGCAGTTACTGGCTCCCTCTTCCCTCTTGCAGTGTGAGCACCTGATCCTGCTCTACCTGGCTTTCTTTCTCTACAGATTTCCCTATAGATCTCTCAGCCATTCACTACATCCTCTGCTCCACACCACTGACCTCCAGAGAGCCACACTTCCATATCCCGTCCAGTACCCCAAGACTGGATCCTCCTGCATCATAAAGTATGATAACAGGAAGAATGTTGGAAGGAAGGAAAAGTAACATATATCAGCTTTCACGTGGCTGAGGAGTACAGTTATTCAGGTAATCTATATAGATTGTCTTATTTCATTTTTATTATTATCATCATGTTCTAGTTAAAGGCATTGGGGATGAGAAAGTCAAAAAATAAGTGATGGAACAAGAATTCTAAACCACATGGACTAGCAACTGTCTCTCTACTGCTCTTCCTATCAACAGCCAATCAGGTTAAGTGCTTCTAATCTCAGAGGATAGGAAAACCCTCCCAAACTTCACATTTCCCTATGTCACACCTCCATTTCCCATGAGACTTGTCGAAAGAAGTGTCCATCTTCCTTCAGTTGCAGGACTGGCTGTGGTCTGGCTTCATCCACACCAGTCCACAGAAACTGCTCCAGCCAAGGTGGCTGAGAGCTTCCACAATGTGGCTTCCAATGGACGCCTCCAAACTTACTTGGCCTCTGGAACACATCTGATATGTATGCCCCCTCCCATTCTCACCATCACTGTCACTTTTTTTTTTAATCATTATAACGGGTTTATTCAGGTCTGTGTATGCTCTCATTAGAGACCACACTGAGATCAGCATTATATTCTAAAGAGGTTTCACTACTGAACCAAGACTGCTCAGCATTCCTAGTTAACAATTTACAGAAAAAGAACAAAGGGAGGAAGGCAGGTAGAGAATG
The DNA here is from genome assembly GCA_004027455.1 of Hydrochoerus hydrochaeris. Classification (NCBI taxonomy): domain Eukaryota; kingdom Metazoa; phylum Chordata; class Mammalia; order Rodentia; family Hydrochaeridae; genus Hydrochoerus; species Hydrochoerus hydrochaeris. Next base: position 164,981 of record PVLA01000974.1, read on the forward strand.
AAGGAGGGAAAAAAACAATCACTGCCACCTTCTTGTTTTGTTTGGTTTGGCTTTGGTTTGGTTTGATTTGGTCTGGTTAGATTTGATTTTGAGACAGGGTCTCACACAATATAGCTCAGGCTGGCCTTGAACTCACTATGTATAGCCCAAGCTGGTCTCTAACTTGTGGTGATCCTCCTGCCTCAGCCTTCTGTATGCTTGGATTACAGGTATGCACTGCCACACCTGGTCAGTCACTGCCACTTTCTAAGAACAATAAAGGAGACACTGATTCTTGGCTTTACTAATCTGTAGAGTAAACTTTTTATAGGATAAAAACTGGAAAAGGAGAAAGAATAACTGGTAAGAGTAAGAGAAAAAAAGAAAAAGACCCAAGAAGGCCTAGCAAAAATTGAAAAAAATCAAAAGCCACTGGGCTCAAGTTTAGGAAGGACAAAGCACACACTTGACAGTAGATTTTACAGAGTGACACTGCTCCCCCAGAAGGCACCTGGAAGTATGAGGGAACTTTTTCAGTTGTCATAATGATGGGATAATTTGACTCTCTGTGCTCAGTAGTCAAGAGATGCTAAACATCGTGTGGGAGTCAAGGATGAGTATGAGAGCATTTTGTGGGCAGCCTCCTGGATTTCTTTCTGGACAGAACTCACCCCACTTAATGGCTTTTTTTTTTCTTTTTGGTACCATGGATTGAACTTATGACCTCATACTTGCCAGGCAGGCACCTATGCTACCTTAATGGCTTTTGATTGCTGCATATTTCCTTCCACGCAACACTGGACAGAGATTCTGACCAATGCATAAGCATCATGGGGCTCCTACTCTCTTTGATCACTCTGAGCAGCTATATGCAGTACCTGCCACCTCCCACCTTCCACACTGGCCTGCTGCCTACCGAGCTTCTCGGAGAACTTCTCCTTCATGTGGGGGACGATGACAAAGAGGCTGTGCAGAATGGAGAGGAAAACCTCCATCAAGCCTGGGTGGGTGGTCTGCTCCAAGTACCTCTGAAAGAACCAGAAAGGAGAACACAGCCCACCAGGACTGAGCCTCCGAAGAGGAAAAACCATCTGCAAAAAGTGACATCAAATTTAGCAACCATAGACTAATCTTTTCATTTGAAGGGCACGAAAAAAGTAAGGGAGTCTAAAGTCACAGACCTATGTCTAAGGTTTGCATCTGTCATTAGGAGGGTTACACCAGATGCTTTGCCTTGCCAGGCCATTCTTCAGATAGGAAACCGAGAACAGCAAGATCAGCCTCCTAGGAGCAAATGAGGTCTGATGTGTGAAAAATGCTTTATAACCCATAACTTAAGATGATACTTGTGTTTCTATAATTAGAAATAACACTACAGTAATGATATATTTCACAAAGTACCCTCACATTTATTATCCCTCTGGTCCTTGAATAGCCATGAGGTGTCCTGAAACAGTAGCTGTGTGTAAAGAAAAGCAGTTTCTAATTTGCACCTATACAGAGCCACACTGATGTACCCCTTGCTGGCTACTTCCTCTCTGGGTCTCAGTTCCCTGTGTGAGTTGGGCTTCAGAGTCACTGTAGTTATACTCACCATTCCTTTGGCTTTTAAACTAACTTTTTAAAAAATTGTTACTGTAAAAGTTATACATTCTCATTAAAGAAAATGTATAAAATATAGAAAAGTAGAAAGCAGGAATAATATAATATTTCTACTATCTACTTCCAGGACTAACTCTAACACTCCAAAAATGTAGGAGGCTGAGAAGATAATGCAACCAATGTGAGTCATTATTAGTCACAGGGCAGTAGCAGTTCCTGGTGCACTATTCAAGGAAAAGAGGCTCTCTCCCACAGTCAGGGCACTTCCCTGGTGCCATCCACCAGTCCCAGTAGGTGACTGGGAAGTACTTTTCCCCAACTAATAGATCCTTCACAGGTGCACAGAGTGCCCAACTTCCAGCTGAAAAGGACTCCAGGAGACGCTGGAGTCAACAGCTGTGAGCATTGTACTTCCTACTGTCTCAACTTTAAATCAGCTCCAAATGAAGCTCTGCAGAAACAGGTCTCTCTTCAGAGTGGTCCTCTCTCATTTCACAGAACATTCATACCTGTTCCTCACTGAAGCTTGGATACAAACATTCATTGGGGCTCATAGTTCACCAGAAAGACACGAGAACAGCTTGGGAACCAGAAGCTGCAGATTTAATCTCAGCACTTTCATGCACTTGTTTTATAATGGTAAAACAAGACAACTTCATCTAAGTATTAAGGAAGGGGCTAGTGATATAGCTTAGTGGTAGAGTGCTTGCCTGTCAACTGAAAGGTCCTGGGTTTGATCTCCAGCCCCAGAATAAAAGAAAGAAAAGGAGCTGGAAATATAGCTTAGCATACAGTGCCTGCCTGGCAAGCACAAGGTCCTGCATTTGACTTCTGATACCAAAAAGAAAGAAAAGAAAAAGTAGGGGAAATTCCAGGAAGCATTTCTTAGGGTCATATAGAAGATAAAGTTAGGCAATGAATATAAAGTAGTTATTGACAGGTTTTTCCTAGACAGCACCACCCTTTGCCGCTGGACAGTGCTCCTCTGTGTTTTTCTGGCAAACACACAAGTCAAACCTCTTGCTTTTTTTTTTTTTTTTTTTTGTACCAGGGATCAAACCCAGGACCTGGCACTTGCCTGGCAGGCACTTGTACTGCTGAGCTAAAACCCTGGCCCTAAAACCTCCTGCTTTTCAGGCACATGTAAATACTCCTTTAATCAGCTGTCAAAAGGCCATTCCGCCTGCCCCTTTAACTCTTCCCCCTGTCAAATTCCAAATAAAGTCTGCAGTTCTTTCCTGAGTGGGTGCCTGCCTCTCATCAGCAGCCCTCCTGTGCCCTCAATAAAGGCTTTGTCTCTTCTCTTCTCTCTCTCTCTCTCCAGAAGATCAAACAGTTATCACATCATAAACATTGCCTATTTATTATTTTATTGTTACTGCTTTCTACTTTTCTTCTGAGACATCTATTACTTTAATAATGAAACATTATATTTTTAAAACCAAAGAAAATCTAACAAAGAATAACATGGCTCAGGCCCCACAGGCCAGTTGAGTGGCCGTGGCCTCCTGCCTGTAGCCTGCTAGCCTGCTGCACACACATTCTTCTCTTTGCCAACCTTCATGCTGCCCATAGGTAAGGGGAACCCACCATCACCATGGGGATACACAGGGAGTCACAGGCACTAAGAAGAAATTCTGAGAAGTCCTCCAACGTGTCTTTCTTCTCAGCGCTGGGAGCTGTGAAGGGATTCTCCTGGGCCAAAGGCTCACCCTGGAATTCCACAGCCAACCTGAGAAATCAGTATGTATGTCCGCCACTGCTCACACAAGGGTGAGCCCCTGAATTCAGGGAAAGTACCCTACCACCAGTTCTGGAGAAGGTTTCAGGCATCAGTGAGAACAGATCCCTGACTACCCCTCCAGCCTCAGGCTCCCCCATCATATATGACTCTTCCCACCACCATGTGTCTTGTTTCACCTTTCTCTGCCTTCTCCTATGCTGCTTTCTCTCCCAGGATTCTTGACAACTGAACAAATTTCATGCATTTACTCAAAACTGTGTGTTCCCCTCTAGCCAGCATCAGGCCTGGCACACAGCAGCTATAACAAATACCTGTTAACATAAGCTGTGCTCAGTGACTAGCTACATGCTAGGCTAGCTGCAGGGACAAACAGAGGTGAATAAGACACAACCTCGTGGTGCAGAAGCAAAAACTTTATCAGAGTGGAATCTTCTGACAGCTACCTGTCCTCAAACCTCCCTCACACATCCCCAACCCCAAAGCCAGAGTCCTCCCAGTACACATCAGAGCATCAGGTATCAGGTGCCACTCCGAGTGTTATCCTGTCTCTGAATCCCTCCCATGCCTCCCCTCCCTGCAATTCCCTCAGAGCACAGAAGGCTGCTTACCTGCAGGCATTTCTAAACCCTTCCAGAGTGCTCAGGAGGAACTTTCCCCTTCGAAGGATCGCTTTCTCTGACTCTCTTCTGCAGGCATGGCCCTGAGGATAGAGAGAGACATCTATGGGCCCATTACCTGCTATGTGTCCCCATCTATGCTTGGATGGCTACAGACCTCCAACACTTAAACTGCTGTCTGCCAGCCACAGACGTTTAACTTCCCAAGAGAATCTTGGTGATATCCTCACAAATCTAACAGAGTAGCCTTTTAAAAACAGTAGAAAGTGAAAACTTTTAACCTCCTGTTTCCGAGAACCACAGGACTGGCTGTTGGTCTACTGTATGCAGAAGGCTGTCACAGTCTAGTGGACATTAGCCTGACTGGCTGTCATGTACATATTGTTGCTTTAAAACACAAGAAGACCCCCATCCTTTCAGGTATAAAGATTTTAATACTGAAAGATATGATTAACATTTACATCAACAATATCTTTCCTGATTATCTTAAATCTATAGGGCATTAAAAGCCAATGATTACAACAGTGCACATGGGTCAAATTCTTTCTAAATTTCTAACAAATCCAGCCTGAATTTGTGAGCATGTTTACTATACCTACTTGGATGGCAAAAAAGAACAAACTGTAATGTGGAGTAGGCTCAGGTACAAAAAACCCTGGAATCTACTAACCAGACAAATACTTGCTAATTTTAGACCTTAGAGAAAAATTATTTAAAAGCTGTGGCTTCAGTTTCATCACACATGAAGAAAACTACCTTTAAACCTCACAGTAATGCAGTTAGGAAAAAAATAACATCTCATTGTAGGTATCTGTGCATGAGAAAAAAACTATAAAATGGCATTGATATTAAGGGAATGTACTGATTCGCTTTCTAAAAACACAACAGAACAAGGAGTACAAAAAAATCAGGCTGCAGCACACTGACCAGAGCCCTCATGTTCAGCGGAGTCTGGGAAAACTCTGTACACCGGCTCAGCATGGCTTCCAGCAAGGCCCGCAGTGCTGTGTACTGCACAGGTGGGGCGCTCTGATGGTCCTTCCTGCGCCCAGAGAAACAAGAACAAGCTCAGCAAGAGGTAAGGTGCCCTCCAACACTTCCCCAGGATCTCAGGCAAAGAATGGCAGTGCAGTAGCTCCGTACACAGGGTATAGCAACTAACTAAAAGCCAGTTAACCTCATCCCTAGGCCCTTTTGGAATCCTGAATGATCTTCTGAATATTCTAACACGATTTTGGTCAACTATATGTAGGTTAAGCTTGACTGCTTTTTTCTTTCTTTATTCCTAGAAGCTCAAAGTTAGGCCAGCTGGCCTTTAGGTCTTTCTCCTTGCCTTCCTCCCTCCCTCTCTTTGAGATGATGTCTTCCTAAATTACTTAGACTGGTTTAAAACCCCTGGGCTCAATCCTCCTGCTTCAGCCTCTCAAGTAGTTGGGATTACAGGAATGTACCATCGTACCCAGTTTGGAAATTCTAAGTTTCTATCCTTCAGTGATCAGCAAGCCTTGGTTCCATCATCTTTAGGGTTTTTTTTTTCAGAAGCCTCAGTCATCATTCTTCCCTTTAGTTGATCTTCTCTCAGACACTCTCTGATCCTCTCCACCTCAGTAAAGGGACCACCTCAGTAAACAAACATTCTGGGGAGTTAAAGTCAAAAGTAAAATAACCCAAGGATAAATAACTCACCCCTCCCTATCTCTCTACACAATTCTGGTTTTGTTTGTTCGTTTTGTCTTTTTAAGACAGGGTCTCACTATGCAGCTCGGGCTGGCCTAGAGTTCACTTTGTAGACCAGGCTGGTCTTGAACTCAAAATGATCTTCCTGCCTCAGCCTCCAAGTGCTGGGATTACAGTCATATGCTACCATGCCCAGCTACTGCACAATTCTGATGCAACTTGTTTTCCAATTTCTTCAGGTGCTACCCCCCTTCATGTTTCCTGCAGCTGAACTGGCCATTGTACCTTCAGTAACCCCTATCCCTGCTAAACCTGCAGTCCTTCTACAAACACACACCTCCTTCATTCTGCCCAGCATAGTGCCAGCACCTGTCTGAAAGGTGCTTGGGGCCCTCTCCACATCCACCCAAGGGAGGCCCCAGGGAGCTCTTTCTTCATGCTCCCGGCCCCTGCTTGTTTACTCAGCTCACACACCCTGGGATTCACACTCCAGATTCAGATTCAAACCAGGCATGGACACACAGAGAGAGGAGACAAACTGAAGTCACTGTAACGTAAATGCCATTTTTCCTTCTAATTTTTAGAGCCAAACTTGATTAAAATGATAAAGACCTAAATATGGTTACAGAAGAATATTAACAACTGTAATGTTGAAAAGGTAAAATAGAGCTGACTTCTTGGGAAGAAAAAGGGAGAGCGAGGAGGGAAATGTAAGAGCCAGGTGATACTAGGCAAATGGGAAACCAGAGTTACTGCTTCAATTCACAGAAGCAGGAAACACAGTCTTAGGGACATTATTTAAAGAGTTGAAGATATAAAATATTAACTAGCAAAAATCCCAAAGAGATAAAGAAATGACAAAAATATGAGCTCATTAAATTTTGATCTTTCTTACTAACAAGTCAATTAACAATATCTTAAACTGATAAACAGTATATCTGGGTGCAGTGGCACATGTCTGCAATTCCAATACTTCAGAGATTGAAGCAGAAGGATCACAAACTCAAGTCCACCCTGGGCAACTTAGTGAGACCCAGTTTCAAAAAAAAAAAGATTAGCAGAGCATGGTAGCACACACCTGTAATCCCAGCACATGGGTGGCTGAGGCAAGAGAATCATCATGAGTTCAAGGCTAGCCTTACACAGTAAGACCTTGCTGAAAGAAAGAAAAAGAGACAGAGACAGAGATATTCAGAGAGAAAAACAGAGAGAGAATACAGGGCTAGGGATGTAGCTCAGTGTGAAGGCCCTAGGTTCAATCCCCAGTACCACACACACCAAAAAAAGTATTATATTATTTAGATTTAGGGAGATAATCACCAGTGATTTAAAATTTGTGAGCTAAAATAAGTGACTTAAAATTTGTTTTCCTTTAGGAAGCAGAAACAGGGTTAGAGGGCTATTCCTTTTCATACAAAAAGCCTTTGTTCCAATTTTTTTTTTATTATTTGAACATATTACTTTGTTAGAGACATAAAATAAAAACAAAGGAGACAAAAGTTGAGAACACAAGGTAACAAAATAAGTACAAATTTCCTTAGTTATTTTGCCAAGATTTCAAGCTGTCAGGATCTCAAGTATCTTACTAATTAAAAGTTTTCCATCTTGGCTCTGAGACCTGATAATCTCATCATTCATTTTAACATTATTTATTTATATATTTACTGCTTATTTTTTTGACTGCTTATTAAGAATGAGAGATAAAGCAATGAAAAATCTGACAAGATCCCCAACTTGAAGCTTGTATTTTAGTAGGAGGAGAAACACAAAATAGATAATGAAACAAGAACTCTCAGGTGCTAGATACATGCTGTAGAAACTATGAAGAAAAATGAATACTTTGGTAAAATTCTTCTCAGAGAGATAAAAAAATTACATCCATGAAATAAATATAGAACAAAATGCTATAAAAATAAACATCAGAAAAATGGAAGGAGCCCTTCCAAATCAAAAATATGAAAGCTGATGTAAAACACTCAACAAAAGGGTTAAGAGATGAAAGCAAGAAAATCTCCAGAAGTTAGTACATAGTGAAAAAATGGTCAAAAAACAAAATTAGATGGCCAATCTAGGATGCCCAACACATAAATGGCAGTTCCAGAGAGAACAGAGTATGGATACGCCAAAACAAAACCCACTAGTCTATATAATTAATACGTACTAATAATTTTTTTTAATTTAAAAAAAGAACAGAGTAAATACAGTAAAGAAAAAAATACTTCAAGAACATATAAAAAAGAAAAAAAAAGGAAAAAGGAGAAAGAAAATGTCTCTCAGGTACAAGCTGGGGAGAAAGTCCAGCCCACTGGGGTCTCTCACCTCAGAAAAGCGGAAGTAGCCTTCACTGCCTCAGCAGCCACCTCCAGCACAGGGCTGCCCACTGCCTCCTGCAGGGCACGGGCAGCATCTCCACACATAGCCGAGCTTGTGAACAAACGGATCTCCTTCGGCTGCCTGGAAAATGGTAGGTTAGAAGCAAGTCGCTGAACGCCCAGCACCAGGAATAAAAGCTCACTTTTCCTTTTTCAGTCTGGCCCCAGCAGGCCTGATACTCCATCACGCTGCTTACCGGGTCAGGATCTCAGCAAAGAGCAGCAGACCCTGTTTGTGCAGCTCAGTGTTGGTCATCTTCAGGCTTCCCTGAAGGCTTCTCACCACTGCTTCGATCCCTATGTCAGAATGACACACCAGAGACCAGGTACTTGTGACTGAATCTAAGGCCTTCACACTGAGCTACATCCCAACATTCATTTATTTATTTATTTATTTATTTATTTTTCTTCAGAGAAGGTCTTGCTAAGTTGCCCAGGCTAGACATGATCTTGTAATCTTCCTGCCTCTGCCTCCCAGAGTGCTAGGGCTAAAAGTATGTGTCAGTGTCACCATGCCCAGCTTCAAGAAACTTTGAAAGGATAAACCAACAAAATTTAGGGATTAACTAGATATATGTGCAGCTATCTGGAGCTGTTAAGACTAAAACCAAGGCCATATACCACCGGTTAGAGATGTCCTTTCTATACAACAAGAATGCATTAGTAGCTAATAGAAATACCCTTTCTTTCCTAAAGAGTCCAAACACATATATTCCTGTAATCAGTGACAGCAGAGCCACTGATTTGGGTATCAGTGCTTGCACATGAAATCTGGTGATGAGTCTTTTTTTGGGGGGCGGGGTACCAGGAATCAAACTCAGGACCTCACACCTGCCAGGCTGGCCTTGTGTCACTGAGCTAAATCCTCAGCCCTGAATTTTTTTTTTTTAACAGTGGCAAAATTTCACAGTTCTTAAGAGTAGGAATAAACTGGATCTGCAGTGAGTTTGGGCCAAGTCAAAGTAGGGAAAAGGGAGAAAAAAAATAAAAAATAATATACCCTCCAGTGTAGGGTAGGCTACCATAAGAAGACACAATAGCCTGGTAACCAGTCTTGACTAATGGGACTGTCCAGACCCAGCACTCCCCCGTCCATGGCAGAAGCCAGTGCCATCACTGCTGCCACCCAATTTCTAACTTCTCCACCAGACCCAGAGCCAGCACAGGAGCCATACTACCAACCATACACTGTGTGGCACTTGGAAAAGAAGAGTGGCTCTTCCACCAGGAGCATCAAGCAGTTGTAGCTGGACCAGACGAGAACTTCGCTGGAAGAGGAAAGATGCTCAAAGATGAACTCTGGCCGGCAAAAGGGGGAGAAAACAATGACAGCTCTAAGATCATGGTCTCTTATTTGATGTAAAGGCCTCAGGTTTATTCAGCGTCTTAATTCTGTTACTTCCATTCACACAGCCTTTCCATCAGACATGGTCATTAATTCACAGAGAAATCTGGGAAATCTTAGTGTCTGGTCTAAACTCTTTTCAGCAGATAAGGAAACTGATGCCAAGAGAAGTTTACCGGCAGAAGTAGGTTTGGAAGTTAGATCTTCTAATTCTCAAGATGGGCAACAGAATGATGCAGAAAAAATGTTTTTAGAATTGGAGAAACTTGATTTTACATTCCACCTCTGCCAATGACTAGCCTTATAGATCTGAACCAGTTTTCCTTTCAAAATTCCATATGCCTATATCTCCTATAGAAAAGTTGGTATATAATTATATTAGGCTTGTAGGTAATTAATTGCCCCCATGTACATAATAATTTTGTGTCTTTTCTCAAAAAAATTCTATTTCCTTATTTATAAAATAACAAAGATGGACCAGCGATACAGATCAGTGGGGTAGAGTGCTTAAGATGTGCACAGTCCTGGGTTTTTAGTATATGTGCTCCCAAAGCAAGCACAAGGTCCTGAGTTTGATCCCCAGCACCACAGAAAAACAAAACCAACAAAGAGTCAGGTATAGTGGTGCATACCTGTACTCTCAGCACTCAGGAAGCTGAGGCAAGAGAGAATCACTGGGAGTTCAAGGCCAGCCTGAACTACACAGTGAAATCCTGTCTCAAAAATATAATCAATGAATCAATGAATCAATCAATCACAAAGATGTGGACCTAAATGTGGTAACATTTACAAGTTCCTCAGGGTATATTTCCTGACCCCTAGCAGGCTTTGGAGAAACAGTTTCTTTTGCCTTCCTAGTCTACAGATCCTACCCGTTACCCCACACTAGGATTTTACTCCTGGAAGGTAATAAAGTGACAAAGATCAGTAAAAATTGCTTGAAGTCATACAAGAAGTCTGCAGCCAGAGGATGTGGACATTACCAAGTTTTCTTCACATATTGGCCCTGCCCACACCCCTTCAGTGTGAGTTATCAAAGGTTCCCAGACAGAGCAGCTGATACTTCTGTGACCCCTCTTGAATCCTGTCAGAGCTCTGTGGTCCTCAGAAAAGGTCAGAGGGTCCCCCTACCTGGGATGTCAGCATGGATGAAGGCCGGAGCATGCTTCACTGGGGAGTGAACCAGCACTGAAGTTATACAGTGGGTACTGGCTACCTGCAAGGACTCGTCTCTGGAGAGAAGAAACTGAAAAAACAGCAGCAGAAAGCACCCCAGTCACATCACTAACAGGATCAGAGGACCTAGCCTAGTCTAATTCACTTCTGATCTCTCTTGTACTACTCAGCACCAGGCAAGGACAGCACAGGGGGAACAGTTATGGATTATGGAAAGGAGTATCTGTGAACAGTGTATGTAGGTGAGAAACGGAATGAAAGAACATAATGTAAAATCCACCGTTGGTACTCAAAAACACCAAAACTGCCATTAGCAGTGCTTAGGCCTTCGTGTGACAAAAGTACATTCGAGCCCTCAGCTGAGTTTGTCATTTTCAGCCATCCTGTAACATTATATAGGAAGCCTCTGTTATGATTTTCACTTTACTGAATTTATAAAAAAGGACTTAACATAGCAAGTCTGAGGCTTTTTTCCTTAGAAAGGCCTGTGTAAGGTGGGGTCCTAGCTGGGTTTGGGAGCTTACATTTCAGGAGGGCTCCTACCATGCCCAGAATTGATGGGAGTGGTGTGATTAAACTATTTGTACAATGCAGATTGTGTGCTACACCTGCTTTCCTTCTGGGAGCCTAGAGCTTGCGGATGTGCTACACCAAGGGTAGATTTGTGGCCAGCCAGCCCCCAAGAAAATCCCTGAGCACTGAGACTTTAATAAGCTTCCCTAATGGGCCCCATTTCACATGTGTTGTCACAACACATTGCTGGAGGAATCACATGCAACCTGTGTGACTCAAAGGAAGAAGAAATTCTGGAAACTTGTGCCTGGTGTCCCCCAGACTTCAACCATGTGCCTTTGCTCTTTGCCAATTCTGCTTTGTATTCTTTCACTGCAATGTGCCACTGCCATGAGAATGACTATATGCTGAATCCTGTGAATCCTCACAGAATCACCAAACCTGGAGGTAGTCTTGGGAGCTCTTCTCAAGGTTAAATTATTCCAAATCACAAAAAATGGCAAAGTTATTGCAGAAACCTAGGTCAGCCAAATTCATGTCTAGAAGTCTTCATACAACTGAGATGCCTCCCCCATAAATTTTATTTTTTCCCCATTAACGTTTTAAATTAGGCTAGGCAGAGTGGTGCATGCCTGAAGTTACAGCACTCTGGGAGGCTAAAGCAGGATCACAAGTTCCATCCCAGCTTGAGCAATTTAGTGATTTAGTGAGATCTAATCTCAAAATAAAAAAGGGGACTAGGGATATAGTTTAATGAGAAGGCCCTGGGTTCAATCTCCAGTATTAAAGAAAGTGAGAGAAAGAGACAAAGAGAAAGAGAAAAAGAGAAAGAGAAAGAGAAAGAGAAAAAGAAAGAGAAAGAGAAAAAGAGACAGAGAGAAAGAGAAAGAGAAAGAGAAAGAGAAAGAGAAAGAGAAAGAGAAAGAGAAAGAGAAAGAGAAAGAGAGGGAAGGAAGGAAGGAAGGAAGGAAGGAAGGAAGGAAGGAAAAAGAAAGAGAAAGAGAAAAGGAAGGGAAAAAGAAAGATCAGGTTACTCTTCTATTCAAAACATTTCAATGGATTTTCATTGCACTCTGAATACCATTCAAATTCCTACTAGACACTACAGCCATTAAGAGAACCCACAACACTTTTAGAAATCAAATAAAATTTTATTTTAACCAACCATAGATTTTAAATAATAATAACTGTATATTTTAAGCATCATAAAAACTGATAGTTTGTGGGTAAATGCCCAGTCAGAAATATATCACCAAAAAGGAAGAGTGTTTGGTTTTAAAACATCAAAGGAAAAAAGACCAAATCACACTTATGTCCAATAAAGAAGGACCTGACAACTTCAGAGTAAAACTATCTCAGGCACACCAGTCAATAGATAGCCTTTCTGTTTGTGTATAAAGGAGTTTAGATAGTTTTATCTTGTTCTCTTTTCTAAAGGAAATAACATATTGTATTTTACACTAAGATGCTATTGATATAAGACAAAAAATTATATAACTATTAAATTATGATATACCATTAATAGTAAAATACTTCCCAATTTCAGGGTTAGTTTTTTTGTTGTTTTGTTTTGTTGACAGGGTCTTGCTATGTAGTTCAGGCTGGCCTTGAACTTACAGCGATCCTTCGGCCTCAGCCTTCCCGGTGCTGTGATTATAGCATGTGCCATCATGACTGGTCTAATAGCATATTATTTTGGCCAGTAAGAAAACACTTTTGGAAACCTGATAGAGTGGTAGATAGAACAAGGCCCAGGAAGTACTTTGGTTCTCTTATTATTGAACCTAGAGATCAAGAATCATGAGACAGGAGATGTAACTCAGTGCAAAGGCCCTGAGTTCAACCCTCTGCACTGGAAAAAAGAAATTCACAAGATAACTACCTTTTTGAGCACCAAAGGCAAGGAGATCTCTGCTGGTGACCCCTCAATACTCTCAGCATTTCCTGCCAGCATGAACTTGTTCATGATCATGGACACAAAGAGATCATACTTCAGCAGCTGCTTCAGCAAACCTACAAAGCAAGAGGGTTGGAAACGAAGCAAAAGGAGCACAGGCCTGAGAGTCCTCCCAAGGCAGCCCCTCTCCCACCTCCTGAAAAACTTCTTTGAGTTGGTTGCGGAATGGTTGCAATCCTTAACAGCAGTTTGGTTTGTGCAAACCAGCTCCCTCCCACAAGGATCTGATGAAAATCATCTCAGTTTTAGGCCTAAGGGTCTAGAGCAGTGGTGGTGAACCTAGGGCACATGCACCCCAGTGGGCTGTCTGTATCATTGAAAGCTCTAAAAGGTTCGCCATCAGTGGTGTAGGGATTTCAACAGTGAGCAACTCTCTATCACCTCACTAACTCTAAATTTCATGAGGACAGGTTTAATGTCAATTTCACATCATTTGTCACCTGCCATAGCTCTTTACACATAATTTTTTTGACTGAAAATTGGAGCACAGACTCCTACAGTGGAAACAGACATAAAAATAAGTCACACAAAGCTGGTGCTGTGGCACGTGCCTATACTCCCAGCTACTTGTGAAGCCAGCGGGAGGATCCCTTGAGCCCAGGGGTTTCAAGGCCAGCATGGAAAACATAGCAAGACACCATCTCAAGAAGGGAAAAACATCACACAAACGATTACTTACAATTTGGTGAATCACACAAATGAGGACTAGCCAGAGAATGTGTATCTGGGAGAATTTAAGCTAGTGTGGGGATCAGTGAAATGTTTCATCACCAAGTTTAAGCTGAATCTGAAAATAGGTGAAAGTAGGTAGGGCAAAGCATTCCAGGCAAAAGGAACAGCAGTATAGACACTAAAGAAACCTAGAGTAGTTGAAAAAAGTAGAGAGCTTCAGAAATGATGTTTGAAAAATAATTATACTACAAAAGACCACAAAAGCAATGTCAGAGATTCTGGAAGTCACAGGAAGCCACTAAAGCATTTGTTTGTTTGGAGACAAGGTCTCACTATGTAGTTCCAGCTGACCTTAAATTCACTATATAGCCCAGACTGGTCTCAAACTCACAGTGATCCTCCTGCCTCAGCCTTCTAAATGCTGAGATTACGAGCATGGACCACCAAGCCTGGCACAGAATTCTATATAATTTAACCAACAGGTAAATAAATAGTTGTATCAAAATATTAAATACTGATACTAAGTACTGTGAAAAAGAGGGCTGGGAGTGTAGCTCAATGGTACAGCACTTCTCTAGCATGCAAGAGACACTCAGTCAATCTTAGGTACTGCAAAAATGAATGAATGCCTTGTAAGCGTGTGGTTGTGAGTTTGATCCCTGGTACCGATAAAAAAAAAATGAATGACTGAATGAATGGAAGATAGATAGATAGATAGACAGACAGATAGATAGATAGATAGGAAGAAACTCAGAGGGCTGTGGGAAGTCAGGGGAAGCATCAAATCTATACTCTTTTTTTTTTTTTTCTGCTGCCTCTGGGATGGAACTCACAACCTCACATTTACAGAGTGAGGCCTTAGCCAACTAAGCTAAACCAGGGAGCACAAAAAGCATCAAATCTAATTTGAGGCCTCAAGGAAGAATTCTGAAAGGAGAAAACATCTGAATAAAACTTGAACAATAAAAAGTGGGAAAGAGAGCCAATTTCTGGGCAGAGAAAAAGAGTACACAAAGGCAAGCCAACTGTAGTAGCACATGTCTGTAATTCCAGCACTCAGGAGGCTAAGGTAGGAGGATCGTTATAAGTTTGGGATCAGCCTGAGCTACAAACTACATTCAAGGGTAGCCTGAACTGCATAGCAAGATCCTGTCTCAAAAAAACAAACAAACAAACAAAAGTATACAAAGGCAAGAGTCTCTGGTGTGTTCTTGGAGAAAGTATTTGGTGTAGAAAGTTCAAATTCTAGATACAGAGGTATGACAAAAGAGATGAGAGATGGGGCTAAAGAGGTGAATCAGGATTATATTACAAAGAGCTTAGAATAGTGGATTTAAGGCAAAATGAAAATGATAATGTACAACAGAATATCAGACTCACAGCACTTGTTCAAAGGATGTGACTACACAGCTGGCTGCAGGAAAAGAGCAGGAAGAATGCCTCCAGGAGATGGCATTTAAAAGGGGAATTCCCAGTATCACCAGTTAAGATTTCCCTCTGTTATGCCCAAGCCAGCTCTGGTACTGGCCAGGTCCTCAACTTAGGTCTCTTATCGCCACTTTTAGCTCTAACATGTTGTAACTTCAAAATTTCCCTGTTTAAAGACATGTTCAGCACTCACCACACGGAACTGTCTATGACTGCCTTTCACAGTGGCCTGTGAACTCCCACAGGACAGAAATCGGGTCTCATCTTTGTGACACCAGAGCCCAGTGCAGAACCTGGCCCAAAGTAAATGCTCACTGTATGGTCTATGATGAACTGTCCATAATACAGCTGTTAACCCAAATTATGAAAAGCTGTTGTCACCTATTACTATGCTTTCTCCATAGCTCCTGCCCTGAAACAAGTCCACACTCAGACACCAATCACAGTGTCCATCTGTTTTGTCTAAAATATTAAAAATAAGTATTAACCTGGCAGCAAGTATAGGATGCACTAGAGCAGGCAGTAAAGATCCAAGACAGAAAAAATTTTCCCCCTCTTTTCCTCGCAAAGGAAACATTCTTAATATGCCGCTCCAAATCTAGGCATCTTTCACAGTCCAAACATCTGGTCTCCAAACTGGTGGCTTCTATCCTTTGCAGAGAAGCCCCACCAATAGAGCAGCCAGTATCTAAAGTCTTTAGACACCACCTCAAAAGTTTGCTTTTCTTTTCCTTCCAACCCCACAGCTTACCTAAGCAGTTGATTTGTAGTTCCTTTGTGTGGGCGCTGTCCAGGGTGGAAAGGAAGAGAGGGCATAGCTTCTCCCGGAAATGGCCTGAAAGCAACTCAGCTGCCACTGGTGAGGCATAGAGCTTCCCATAGAGGTAACAGATAGAAGCTTGCACCCCTTCACTGGGGTACACCAAGCCCCTCATCAGATGCTCTATCAAGTTGCCTGTTCAGAAAACAACCAAGGAGCAGAAAGAACAATTGCAATGTCAAATGCAACATCAAACTCCAAACTGTTATTCCCAGGCAGCGATAGTGGTAATTCCCTACAATCTCCTTCAATAAATGCTTTCTCGGGGCTTCACCAAGAGAAAGTCAAAGCTTTGAGAAGTTAAATGACTTACCACTGAATAAAAAGATATTTATTTGCATTTCACTGATAGAAAAAATACTTGCGTGCTTCAGAATTAATTCTATCTTCCATGAAAAAGGAAGATCATAGTGGACACATAGTGTTAAAAGAATAAATGAAAACAGCCCAAGGTCACAATAAAAACTAACTTTTCTCAAACTGACCAACACAGAGCACAATTTGTATATAGGGAAACTGAAGGCTAGGGAAGGAAAGTAATGACTTCCCAGTTAATGGGCCACCCAGATGGCAGTGTATCCAAAACAGGTCCTCCCACATCGGTCACTCACCATGGTCCTTCACAAGTTCATCAGCTAGGACAGGAATGGCATCCACCAGCTTGCCAAGAAGGGTCAGGATGGCCAGGCTGCCTTGCATGGAGGGCATGTTACATAGCTATGGAAAGTGGGCATACTCTGCTCCAGCAGTTGGCATCAGCACAGCTCTCCCGCCAAACGATCTTGCCCCACCACACTAATGCCTGCATTCTGCACAGCTCTCACCACACTCAGCTTCTTTAGCTAAGCATCCATCTCCCCCATTCTTTTTTTTTTTTTTTTTTGTACCGGAGATCGAACTTATGACCTTGCGCTTGCAAGGCAGGCGCTTAGGTCCCTGAGCTAAATCCCCGGCCCCCATCTCCCCCATTCAACACGAACTCCCAAGAGAAGGGAACTAGAAGGGAACTGAGTCAAGTTCCCTTCAGAGTGGTCAGTCTCTTGCTCAGTATATGTTTGTTAAACTGAATTTAAATTAGCATATTTACGTCCTACAGGACCAGAAACAAGGGGAACAGTTAGAAACATCATAAAGACAGGATACTGAGTTAGTGTAGAAATAATTCATTATCATCACTGTTAACACAGCTACTATTATTGAGCACTCTATGCTGAAGAGACTATGCTCCATGTTTTACATGGAGAGACAACAGTTCATATTTCACCTTTTCCACTGACTACACCACTTTGGGCAAGATTCCGACTCCTCCAGTGGAAAGTAATTTAATAGCACCACTCTAGCACTGTTGGTAGGACTGGATAAAATACTGTATATAAAGTACCTAACACAGAGAAAATACTCCATAAATGTTAAATAGTTGCTAGGTGTGGTAGCACATGCTTGTAATCACAGCACTTGGGAAACTGAGGCAGGAGAATTGCCATGAGTTCAAGGCCAGCCTGAACTACACTGTGAGTTTAATGCCAGTCTGAACTACATAGCAAGATTCTGTCTCAAAAAGCCAAAAAAAAGTTAAATGATATCATGATAAGGACTGATATATTTAATTATAAGTTCAATCTAATATAGCAATCCCATGCAAAATAATTACAATGATATAATTTAAATATAGTTTATAATTAAATATTGCTGTTTTTAACAGTGCTAAAAAGTTTATTTGAAAATGTCAGATAAATGGGTATAGGAAAAACTATCTCTGCAGAGTGAACTTTGGTCAAACAAAGGAAAAAGAGAGGGTAGAAGCAGCCCAAATGCCCATCAACAGAGAAATTGATAAAGAAAATGTAGGGGGTTTTATACAATGGAGTACTACTCTGCCATACAGAAAGATTAGCCTAAGACATTCCTAGGTAAATGGATGCATCTTTAGACCTTACTGTTAAGTAAAATAAATCAGACACACATATAAATACCACATTGTATCTCTGGTGTGAGAAACTAAAGCGTAAATAAGGACCAGAATGTATGTTAGGTATTGTGAAACAGGAAGAAAATGTTCAGCTGAGGAGAGGAAATGGGAGGGGGAGGGAGGAGGAAGAAAGATGAGGAAAAATTTTTTTAAAAGTGAGAAAAGCATGAAAAAATAGAAACAAAATTTTTGTAAATGGGGAGGGAAGAAGGGGCTGAAGTGAGGGTAAAGGAATAAAAAAACAGAATCAGGTTATATCATGTACAGTTACACATTCTCTGATGAATGTGATATATAGATATAGATATAAAATGTACCAATAAAATCTGATTTAAAAAATACTGCTAAGAGAACAGCCTTGGTCAGAAGACTCTGTCTCAGGCCTATGGGTTGCACACACCTGTGTTATAATCAACTATTAAAAAACTATTTGAAAAAACAAGAGTGTAAAAAGTAAAAGTATATGGTGTGTATAAGAGACATGGTGTAGGGTACTGTGCAAACGTACACACAATAGCCTAAATACTGCTCTTGGTGAACATTTATCTTCCTCTTTTTTTTTTCTGGGGTATGACGCTGAGGCCTCTGCACTGAGCTACATGCCCAGTGTAGCTTTAAATTTTTTATTTCAACTGGGATTATAGGCAAGGGCTATTGTGCTTGGCTGTCTTCTTTTTGCAAAATAAAAGAGATTTAACGAAAGCTGCTGTATAGCTGATATTATTTTTACTATATTAAACTGAATTTAAATATCCATTTGATGCTTATCTTAGATGTTGAAAAAACAAACACCTTCAGTATAAAGCAATGTATACAATTCAAAGCCTAATTTCAAAAAAAGCCAAACTGAGACATAGTAAACATATTTTCTTGACAAATTCATCAAGGAAATTTGTATTGTATTTAGCAGGATATCAATGGGCCATGGGGTAATTAAGCCAGAAAGGTGGAGCTTCACCACATGGAAGCAGCATTTGCAAGACTGGAAAGGGAAGGAAGCTGTAAAGGACAATGGCATGGGATCAGAAACCCCAGGTCCTAGTTCAGGGCCTGCCACCAATTTGGCAACCTCAGGCAAGTCCCCTTCACCCTGTGGACTTCCACCTTCCCATTTATTCAAAGAACTGGCTCAGCTACAGCAGAATCAAAGGATTCTGAGGGACCTCAAGAACCCACATGTAGGGCCAAGGATTTAGCTCAGTGGCACAAGTGCCTGGCAGGCATGAGGTCATGAGTTTGATCCCCAGTCAAAAAAAAAAAAAAACACATGTAAGCTGGGCACTGTGGCACATACCTGTAATCCCAACACTCTGGGAAGCTGAGACAGGAGGATTACAAGTTCAAGCCAAACCTGGCCAACTAAGCAACTTAGCAAAACCATGTCTCGAAATAAAAAATAGGCCAAGGATTTAGCTCAGCGGCATAAGTACCTGCCTTGCAAGCGTGAGGTTGTGAGTTCAATCTCCAGTACCAAAAAAAAGTAAAAAAAGAGCTAAAGGCTCAGTGCTAAGGTCCTGGATTCAATCTTCAGTACTCAAAACACACACACACACACACACACACACACACACACACACACTGACCTGTTTGTGGCACTCATCCAGCAGGCAATGAGTGATCTGCTCCAGTTTCAGCTGCATGGTGAGCTGGACAAGGACTGGGGGGATAGAGCAGTATTACTGACCAGAAGACCCTCCCTGACCAGAATTCACCTCTCATAATCCTTCTACTCAAAGGCAGGGTACCTTTTCTCTCCCACTAAACTACATGAACAAATTCAAACAAAAGGATTTCTGGCTTCTTTCTTGTTTTATATTAGTGGTTCTCAACTCAGGTTACACAAAAGAATCACATAGGAAGCTTTAACAAAATATTAATGCCCAAGTCTCACCACAGAACAATTCAATCAGAATCTGTATTAAAATATGAATAGAAACATATACTTAAATATAAAATGCTTTATCCTTAAATACATATTTCTCATATTTTTGTTTCATATTCAAAATATTATTCTAAATATAAAATTTAAGTACCCTTCTAATGTCCTAAAGATAAGCCTATTGTGAAGCAAAGTTAAAAGCTACTCTGTATTATCTCTCTTCTTTCCTTTCTTAGAGTTTGCTCCTTTATATACTAGAAAAAATGAGTAAACTCCTTTGCCGAGTATTAAGGTATTATCTCTCAGCCCCAAATCTACCTTTCTCTATAATTTGAGGTGCTTCTGCTAGTGTCTTTGAAAAGTAGAAGGGAGATTGGCTCTGCAAGGTTGAAAAAGTTGCAAACTAGACTCAGCAGCTCCTGTAGAAGGCTCTGCCACAGCCAGGGTAAAGAAGTGTTCTGAGACAAGACTCCCAGGAACAGGAAGCAGACACCACCCAACAAGAACCTTGAGGAAGCAGCAAATCCCCTTCTCCAGCCTTGCCATCTCCCTCTAATGTCTGTCACTCAGTGAAGTGCTTAGGATCTGATGATGGTTCAAGCTATGCTGGCATCAACCAGAAGTAGGATTTCAGTTCCATGCAAGAGCAGGTCTGAAGGAAACTGATGAAGCAACATCCCCCTGTAGTCAGAACTTCGTGTGATACGGTATGTTTGTCTGAACTGAGAGATGGTCAGAAGTATGTGCAGATCACACTGATTGATGGGTAGCCACTAACTGGCTGGCTGATCATGAGAAAGACTGAACTAGAGGATCAGTGACAATGAAGCCTAGGAAAGAAAATGAGCCTCTCTGAACAGGTACAAAGTATAAGGATATTTGTGTCCCATGTGAATGCTTCCTAAGGAACATCAACAATAGAGGAGTCCTGAAAAATCAAGTGACACATTATATCAGTCTTCATTTTTGCCAGCCACCCAGGCTCATTCAGTGGATCCATGAACAAAGCGGCTGAGGCGGCAGGGTTGGAGGCTAAGCGTGAGCTCAACAACACAGACTTCCCCTCACCAAGGGTGAACTGAGGACTGCTACTGCCTAACCTGGCCAACAACAGAAACGTATAAGCCTCAGTACAATACCATTCCCTGAGAGACAAGCCAGTCATGTGGTGTCAGATGAATTACACAGTACCCCTTCCATTATAGAGGGGCATAGATTTGTCCTCAATGGAGAAACACATATTTGTTAACATGGGTTTGCCTTCTCAATCCCTAACACTGAATCACCAGAGCAAAGCAGGGATTACTCTACTACCTGAAAAGTGACTGACCTCATACTTATGGGGAAACTCTGTTGCTACTAAAACAGGGAGAGAGAACTGTATCTGCAACCAGGAATGATTTAAATTGCCTGTTATTATATTCAGTAGTAAAACATAACAGAAACTTTAGCAACCACAAAAGGCAGAGTCACTAAAGACTCAGTACTTTCAGGAATGAAGTTTTGGGCAGCCCAGCAAGGTAAAAACTCTGACCAGTTAAGATGCTGATTGATGGCAAAGGATAGGTAGAATGGTATTATTAAGGAAAATGGAAAACTGGGTATGTACATCTGTAATCCCAACACCCAGGAGACGAAGGCAGGAGGATCAAGAGTTCAAGGCCAGCCTGGGTAGTAAGACCCTGTTATAAGGAAAAATATAAAAGAGGAGAAGGTAGCAGAAAAGGAGGAAAGAATTTATAAATAATAACTTTATATGGAAATCAAGATAAAAAGATTTTAACAACTTTGTATGTGCATATTTATACATATTAACTATTTTCTTTTCTGTCTCCATTTCCTTCTCATTATTTTACAAATTTTCTTGAAGGTCAACTTTAAGATATTTTTAGGTAACAGAACATTTAAATGGACTATAACTGAATTTGAAAATTAATTATCCCACCCTAGAGGTAGATATTATGAATGTCTTCCAGAAATGAATACAATTTATTGTAGAGTGAGAATGGCTTTGTTGGTAGGATAATAAAGGAGAGTAGGTGCTCATTAGGTAGAAACAGAGTTTTCTATTGATCTAAGGAACTTCAAATACAAAAGGGTACATGGGCACCAAGTAGCCAAAGGGACAGTCAATTATCATGCTGGTGTCTTTCAGCTCCAACCCAACCTCTGGCAATAACAGGCACCAGACCAGAGATGGCAAGGCTGTAGGAATGTGCTCCTTCCTTTTTGGTTCCTCTAGTTCTTCTGTTTGCTAGCTGTCTTCTTTCTATTCCTGTTAAGATTACTGTCTTGGAGCTGGGGATTTAGCTCAGTGGCCTAAGCACCTGACTGGCAAGGGTGAGCTCGTGAGTTCAATTCCCAATATTAAAAAAAAAAAAAAAGATTAACCTCTTTACCCTGGTAGTGGCTGTGTCTTTCCATAAGAGCAGCTAAACTGGGTTTTCAGTTTTTCCAGAACCATCTTTACTGTATCCCTCTTTCCCTATAGACATCAGTATCACCTGGCCAGTGCCCCTCCTCAAGGTCTGGATCCCAGCCTCCTGGTCCAGAGGCCCATCAGCCTCCAAACAGGTCTGAGTTTCACACAGGAGACCCTTCCTGGAAACTTTGGAGCTTTAACAATCCCAGCCTCTTCCCTTTGTTTCCCCAGCCCCAGGAGTGGAAGTTGCCTTCTGTAATTGCTATCTCTAGGAAAACTGGTTCTCTTTTCATCTGTTCAGATACCTATTTAATAATTCTTTAACATTTTATTTTTCTGTTTAAATACTGTAGCTGGTATAGCCTCTGGATCCTGAAGGTACAGGCTTCATTCTCTCTGCAAGAATCTGCCTTTTCTCTAGACCTTTTATAAGTAAACTAGACCTTTCACACCTTTAATCCTGTGTGTGACAACTTTAAATGAACCAATATGAAATGTAATAAAAAAGAGAATTGAGCTGGGGATGCAACTGAAAGGCAGAGTGCCTACCCCGCATGTGCAAAGCCTTCAGCTCTGCAAACACACACACCCCTATACCTCTAGAGTTTTTTACATGTCTTTAAAATAGCACTCATCAATGCCAGTTATTTGCCAGTCAACCTCTCCTCCACACTGTAAATTCTTAGAGGGAAAGAACCACATCTTATGCATCTATGTATCTATTCCTAGTGCCTGATGCACTGCCTAGCACTGGGTAGATGTCCAAGAAACACATAAAGAATTAAGGATTAATAGTGAACCAAGTTCTCTGTATTTCTAAATGGGTAACTTCACCAAAATCTCAAGTAACCAGACTGCAATTCAAACTAATACTCTCAGTTTAGAATACAAGGTACACGTGGTTTTACCTTACCTTCAATACAGAGGTCTGTTACACTCCCATCTTCCACATTGCATAACAGTTCTTGAGGCAGAGGGAGGTTAAAAACAAAACAAAACAAACAAAAAAACAGGTAGTTAACAGTTCCCTTTAAGACAAACAAATCTTTAAAAAAAAAAAAGCATATTGTGAATTCTAAAACAGCTTGATATAATGCTCCAGCTAAATTCTGTCCTCAGTACCAAACTCCTAGAATTTCAATGACCTGCTCTGGCTTTAAAAAGATGAAAACTGTCAATGTGGCACAACAGTGAAACTGTGTAATCTGGAGCCTGTGACAGATCTGGGGTAAAATTCCAGCTCTGCCTTTTGTTCACTATGACCTTAGGAATCATCCTATCTCCTTAAAGAACTGTCTTGGCAGTTTAAAAAATCTGAAAAGCTTCTGACATAAAGAAATAACCCAGCATGAGTTAGCTGTCCTCCTCCAAAAAATATTCATTCTGTTGGTCATTATAATCATATTAAAGGAAGGGGCCTCTTGGAAAAATTCAATCCATCTCACTTTAGACATGAAGAAACTAAGGGATTAGAGAAAGGAAGTACTTTAACTTGATCATGGTCACTCTAAGGTCAGTAGGTTCCATTCTAGGATTCATGATCCTGTACAAAATCTAGACCAGACTCTGTAAAAGATCATGCATTTTCCACATGTATCTTTATACTCTTATCTTTTAGATCTAGTCAGACCAATTACCATAGAATGCCTCATGTATATCAGAAAGGGGGCTATATCGCTATTATTATAACAACAGCAACAAAAAAAACTCCAAATAAACTGTTACAATACCAAAAACCTAAATCTTTCTAAAACCATTTCCCCAAGACCTCTCCCCCCATAAAGTAAATATATATGCTACACAGGCAAAACTCATTCCATTTCCTTTTTAAATTTTTATGTGTGTGTGTGTGTGTGTGTGTATGGTACCAAGGATGGAACCTCACGACTGCACACTCTCCAGGCAGGCTCTTATGCCACTGAGCTAAATCCCCAGCCCTTGCCATTTCCTTTTTAAGCTCACCAAAAAGCATGCTTGTGAAGTAGATGCAAACTCTCTGGTCCTGAGCCACCAGCTGTGTGACCAGGGAAGCGTGCCTCAAAAGGGCATCTCGGAAACAGGACAACATGTGCTTCTTGCGCACTAGCTTTGAACAAATGAAGAAAAATACCAATGACAACCAAATCTCAGTCATTCTGAACCTCCCCTCAACCTGTAATTTCCAGATATAATTACAAGATATAAAGAATGGTCATCTTAATTGTAGTGAGATCCGTATTCCCTATAGAAAGCCTGGATAAAACCATCATTCAAGCAGGGAATTTGTGTGGTTCATACAGAGGTATATGTGAGCACTTTACTATTCACGAATCACTCCTTTGTTTACCAGCTCATTTAAACCTAACAAGATGGCAAAGCAGGCAAAAATATATACTATCATCATTTATGAGATGAGGAAAGAGACTCAGACATTTTTCAAAGAACTCAAATATTAAATCCTCAGCCAGATCTTGCCTAACTAATGTCAGCACTCTTTCCTCAGCAACAGTCTGGGGGCTCTTCATGAGCATCACAGAAACAGGCAGAGAAAATACGTTTATCCATTGAATGTGGACATCAATCCTTATATTCAAATAATTTCCCTACACAGAGAACTGAATCATAGCTAGGAAAGGTGCTCAGGACAGAAAGTTAGGTCAAAAAAGAGATGAATGTTGAGAACAGGGCAGAAATACAGGTACAACTACTAACCTCACCTCTTCAACAAATAAGAACTGAGGTTGAGGCCAGGGGTTTAGCTCAGTGGCTTAAGTGCCTGCTTGGCAAGCGTGAGATTGTGAGTTCGATCCCTGATATCAAAAAACTGAGGTTGAGAAAAGTACATGCAATAAAAGGTGAAGCTGCATGCTTTACTGCCTCTGACCTATGCCACTGTAAGTCTCCTGTTTTTCCTTCACCACTTCATCCTACATAATAGCTTAAGCTAATCATCTAAATGTGCTATCAAAAAAAACTCAATAACTTCTCTTCTCCAGAGACAATAAGTTCAAGTTCTCTTGTATAGATTTAAACATCTGAAGGTACTGATCTCAACCTGGCTTTCCAACTTCAATGCCTTTAATTTCCCTTCAAACACCATTTAGCTCTCTCATACCTAGCTTTCATACCCATTTCCAAAGTTCAGCTGCCTGCTTAGGCTTAATTCAAATATTTCCTCTCCTAATTCCCTTTCCAATTTCCCTTTTACCTTGCACAGCACTTGACCACAAAAATATGTCCATTCTTCTAAATTCCCAGTAATGTGATCCTGTCTTTCCCCTGCTGCAGTCTTTACTCATCTCTGACTTACTGCATAGAAACAGCCTCAGAATGCCTTGCCTCAGTGAAATCACATAAGTTATGAGCTAGTTCAGCAATTCTCAGTGTGTGTTTTGAGCACCCCTGAAAGTGTCCAAAACCTTTTCCAGGGGCTCAAGAGACTAAAAATATTTTACATAATACTACACTAAAGTATTTGGCTTTTTCACTCTTATTCTCTCACAACTATACAATGGAGTTTTTCAAAGACATGCCATTGCAAAAAACTAGTAACAGAAATAGATGAGAGTGCCAGGTATAATGGTGCACGGCTGTAATCCCAGCACATGAGAGGCTGAGGCAAGAGGATCACCATGAGTCAGAGGCCAGCATGGACTACAAAGTGAATTCAAGGCCAGCTTAAGCTACATAGTGAGACTTGTCTTTAAAAATATAAACAAACAATACTTGGGAATCCAGCTGTCTTCTTTTAAGCCAGACATCAAAGTGACTTGCAAAAAGGTAAAACAAAGCCTCTCCTTCCACAATCTTTTTTGTTATTGTTGAGACAGAGTCTATGTAGTTCAGGTTGGTCTCCAACTTGCAGCAATCCTCCTGCTTCAGCCTCCCAGTGTTAGAGATTACAGGACTACACTCCCTCCCCCAGCACTATCTTTTGTTTGGGGAAAATATCATTTTTATTTTTTAAATTTACTTATGCCATAGGTCTGTATAGTTGAAAGGAGGGAAAATGATAAACTGTAAGTTACACATTTTACCACATTTACATTGCTATGTAGTGAAATTACTATTTTTTTTTTATCGGTACTGGGGATAGAACTCATGACTGTGTGCTTGCAAGGCAGGCGCTTATGCCGCTGAGCTAATTACCATTATGCCAGCCTCAAAATTACCATTATTTTTAAATAAATATTTTAAATGAATATTTTTAAATTTTGGCTTTATTTCTGAAATAGTAACGGATCGGTAGTTAAACCTAAACAAAAGTTATTTGGGCTAGGCAAGGTGGTGCACACCTGTAATCCCAGCAGTTGGGGAGGCTGAGGCAGGAAGATTGCTGCAAGTATGAGACCAACCTGGGCTACAAAGTGAGCTCAAGGCAGCCCAACTGTATAGTGAGACCTTATCTCAAAAAGACCAAAAAAAAAAATGTTATTTAGGGTCTACAACCACTTTTAAAAGTGTAAAGAAAGGCAAGATTTAAAAAAATTTTGAGCACCTCTGATCTAGTTCCCTACCCCCACTCCAAGATATGAATTCCCTTAGCATGAATTTGAAAGCCTAGTGGTCCCCGAAAACTCTTCGATGCCACACAAGGACAAAAAATTCCCTGCAAAGATGAGCAGGCACTGGAGAGAACAGGCAGCCCAGGCTTGAGCCACCTCTGCCCATTTGAAAGGTCTCCCCATTCACCCCACTTCTGGTTGCCTGCAACCTCTGCAACCCCCAGACCAAGGCAGCCCCACCCCCACCGCAGTTACATCTCAGAAGGCTGGAGAAAGAGGGGGAGCCTCCGCTATGTGGGTGCCTGGTGCACAGGCTGAGCGGGGAATAAAATGCCAGGGAGCCGGGCTGCAGTGGAACTAATTCCTGGGGAAATGGGGTGAAAATAGCGGGGCACAGGGAGCGAGAAGCGCACGCCACTGAGTCGCTGAGGGGTCCCAGGCGTCCACTCAGCACAGGCGCGGGGACAGGGACTGCCCCAAAAAAGAGCTCCGCGGGCTCCCAGTGGGGTGACCCGGGTTCGTCGCAGGCAAAGCCAGGGCCTAACGGAGGCCCTGGCATGAGGGAAGCGTGCAGCCCCGTCTCAGGAAAGGTCGCTCGCACCGACACCCTGGGCTCCGGCAGCAGCTCCAGCACGCAGGCCAGGCAGAGGCGCGGGGACACCGGCAACAGCCAGCGCGGGTCATGTCGGTAATGGGCTCTTTCTAGGAACAGCACCGCGTCTTCGTCCCTTTCGAGTCCTGCCGAGGAAGCCGCCAGCGACCGCCTCTCAGCCATCTCCGTCGTCTGTCACACTCTGCCTCGTTGCGCCGTTTCCCGCGCAGCGTGTGCGCAAGCGCACTTGAAAGAAAGACCTCACCCCGCCCAAACGTGAGTAATGCGCCTGCGCGGGCCAAGTTCGTGGCCGCTCGTGGTGTGCCACAGCTGCTAAGAATAAGTGGGAATCGCGTTGACTCCTGATGTCAGAAGTCATTATGCTTAGAGCTTACTGGAGCTAGTCTCCTCTACACTTATGTTGGAAACCTTTCTTTTGGTTTTTTTTTTTTTTGTACCAGGGATCGAACTCATGACTGCGCGCTTGCAAGGAAGGCGCTTATGCCGCTGAGCTAAATCCCCAGCCCAGCCTTTCTACTCTTAAAATTTTAAAAGAATCCAAATCCTGGTGGCACATGCCTGTAAACCCAGCACTTCAGAAGCTGAGGCAGGAGGATCACCATGAGTTTTTGAGACCAACCTTGGCTACATAGTGAGATCAAAACCAGTGTAAGTTACAAAGCAAGACCATGTTTCCAAAAAAAAAAAAAAAAAGGGGCATGGTGGCTCACGCCTGTAATCTCAGCACTCAAGAAGCTGAGACAAGAGGATCGTTGCAAATTCGAGACCTGCCTGGGCTACAAAGTGAGCTCAAAGCCAGCCTGAACTGCATAGCAAGACCTTGTC
The DNA here is from genome assembly GCA_004027455.1 of Hydrochoerus hydrochaeris. Classification (NCBI taxonomy): domain Eukaryota; kingdom Metazoa; phylum Chordata; class Mammalia; order Rodentia; family Hydrochaeridae; genus Hydrochoerus; species Hydrochoerus hydrochaeris. The sequence goes on from PVLA01000974.1 coordinate 193,075, forward strand.
TCAAAAAGACACACACAAAAAAACAGGGCCAGGGATTTTAGTTCAGCGACAGGAGTGCCTGCATAGCATGTGCAAGGCCGTGAGTTTGATCCTTGGTACCAAAAATAAATAAATAAATAAATTTCCTTCCGCCCTACCTCCTCCATCCAGTTTCATCTTCATCACCCACCCCGGGACTCAACTGTGGCAATAAAATATTATTGCATGTTTTTCTCCCCCAACATAGGCACTGAAGAAAGACCATGGGAGGACACAAGAGAATGCCACTATCTACAAGTCAAGCAATCCTTTCCAGACACCAAATCAGCCAAAACTTTGATCTTGGGCTTCTCACTTCCAGAACTGTGAGAAAATGAATTTCTGGTGTTTAATCTGTAACAGAAAATGCTCCCTCCAACTAGCGTATTTCAGTTTCTTAGCTGGCCAGGTAATAGTTCCTGGTATTGTGGGAATGATCTCAATCAGTGCCCGTCAACATAAATCTGCCCCCAAAAAAGATGATGAGTGGTCAGTAAGCACATGAAAAGATACTCAACATCACTAATCACTAAAGAAATGCAAATCAAAACCACAAGGAGATGCCACCTTGTAGGCACTATGATGACTACTCTCAAAAAGAACAGAAAATATAATTAGTGTTGGTGAAAAATTATAGACATTGAAAACTCCTGCTCTGTTGGTGGAATGTAAAATGGTAGACACACTGGGGAAAACATGTAAAGTCGCTCCTCGAAACATTAAAAATAATATTAACATACAATGCTCAATTCTAATTCTGGGTATACACCAAAAAGCATTAAAAGCACTTTTGTAAACCAGGTATAGTGGCACACACCTGTAATCCCAGTGCTCTGGAGGTGAGGCAGGAAGGTTGCCACAAGTTCGAAGCCAGCTTGGGCTGCATAGTGAGTTCAAAGCCCACCTAAATTTCTCTCTCTCTCTCTCAAAAAGTACTTTTGTTTACTTGAAATAAGCCAGTCACAAACATATATGAGTCCACGTATAGGTGGTACTTTCTGTTGTCAGAATTATAGACACAAAAAGCAAAAAGATGGTTACCAGGGTTGCGGGGAAGATGATACAGGGAGTTATTGTTTAATGGGTGTGGAGTTTCAGATGAAAAGCATTCTAAAAGTGATGGTAGTGATGGCTCCACATTGTGAATTTTTTTTTTGGTGTTTTGAGACAGGATCTATGTAACCCAGGCTGGCCCCAAACTTGCATCAATCCTCCTGCCTCTGCCTCCTGAGTTCTGTGATTACAGGTGTGTGCCACCACACCTAGCTTTGCACATTAAAATGATGGCGATGGAGAGGAAGGGAAAGGATGGAGAAAGGATGGAGATATGTTATGTTAACTCCCCATGAAGAATGTCATCCCTACATATTGTAAATGTGGACTGATAAGAATTAAATTTTTTTTAAAAAATGGTTAAGACAATGTTATGCCCTATATAATATTATCACAATAGAAAATAATTTTTTATCAAGGCACAGTGATCCATTCCTATAATCCCAGCTGTGTGGGAGGCTGAGAACACAGGACTGCAAGTTAAGACCTAGCCTGGGTAACTTAGCAAGATTGTCTCAAAAGAAAACATGAAAAGGATGATGTAGCTCTGTATAAGGTCCTGGGTTCAATCCCCAGTACCACCAAAACAATAAGTATTATCATTATTTCACACACCTGTAATCCCAGCACAAAGGAGGATTGCCAGGAGTTCAAGTCCACCCTGAATTCAAGGTCAGCCTGAACTACATAGCATGACTACAGGGTTCAGCTGGGCATGTAATCCCAGCACTTGGGAGGCTAAGGCAAGAGGATCATTTCAAGTTTGAGATCAGCCTGGGCTACAAGGTGAGCTCAAGGCCAGCCTGAACTGCATAGCGAGACCCTGTCTCAAAAAGAAAGAAAGAAAAAAAAAAGACTACAAGGGCCAAAAGAAAAAAGATCCATGGTAGAACTTTCCAGGCTGAGGACATACCTCAGTGACACAAAAGACTGCTTGGTAAGCACAAAGTCCTGAATTCAATTCCCAGTATTAAAAAAACAAAGAAAGAAACCCCCATGGACTGTACTATGAAGACCAGGGTGGAAATGACATTGGGCTGACCCATATTCCTCAAATCTTCAAGACAAAAGAGGCTGTATCCCACCCATAAAGTATTGCAAACCCCAAAAGATGTCATTCAGAAAACTTATACCAAAGAAACCTGAACCCTACAAGGCCCAAATAACCAATTTTATTAGAGACTGAAGCGGAGCGGGTCACTCACATGTTGAGGCCTCTGAGCCTGTGTCCTACTTTTTAAAGTCACGTGGAAAGAAAAAACATTGCAAATGCTTCATAAAACGAAACCTTGAGGGAGTAGCTGGCAGATTCCATGAAGCCCCCTGACCCTGGCGGCTCTCTGTCCCCGGCAGAGCCACCCCAGCACAGCAGAGCCCTGGGGGCTGAAGGTCCGGCTCCAAAGCAGCCTCCCCTGCGTGCAGGTCCCCCTCGCTGGGAAGCAGGCTTAGGTTAGGGGCCGAGAGCTGGGGCCTGGCCAGCTGTGCGTACCAGGGCCTCTTGCTCAGCAAGGTCTTGCTCAGCCTGGCTGCGGCTGAGTAGAAACTCCCTCTGAAGCTAGAGGTTTCTGGGGAACAGGAAGGGGGCTGCTGCTCAGGACCTCCACCCTGCACCGGCTCCGGGCTTCCTCTTGCCCTGGAGGTAGGATGCCGACTTTTGGGTCTGGGGCCCCCAGAGGCCTCCGAAGATGTGCACTCCTTCCAGTAATTGCAGTTGGCTCTGGAAGAGGAGGTCCTTGATCTGCTAGGAGCCCTCTCCGCTGCCTCCGAGACCCCTGGCCTGACCACTGTCCTGCCTCTGCTGTTCCCACTGGGAGATTCTCTAGCGCGTTCCGGGCCACACCTGCTCCAAAACTCTGCAAGGCTGCTGGGGACCGCTTGCGGGATCTGTAGTTCTCTGGCGCCCCCTGGTGGCCTGGTTCTCCTGGGCTTCTGAAGCGGGGTGGAAATGCCCATTGGCACTGACCTGTGTGGTCTGTGCTTCTCCAGAGCCCTGGCCTGTGTGAGAAGTTTTGAGCTTTTTCTTTCGGAGTGTAGAACTCTTTGAGGCTTCTTTGGAGATTTGAGGCCTGACGTGAATCCTTGGGCTCCACACTGCTTTTCCTGCTGTCTTCGGAGCTCCTGGTTTATGCATAATCCAGGCAGCCTCACCTCAGCCAGGGGTATTGAACTAGGGCCTAAGAAGCTAAAAAGGAGATAAGACTCCAAGATCCACCGCGGGAGGCCCCACTTGAGGTGTGCAATCCTCCTTCGCATGAGGGACTCCAGGAGCAGCCATCGGCTCTTCTTGAGGACAGGTCCCTTTGGGGAGACAGGGCCAGCACCTGCCAGAATTCTAGTGGCACGGAGGACTTGGCAACATGGGACAGAGGGCTCACAGGGACACTGTGGGTCCCCAGGCTGCCACGTCGGGCCGGAGGCCTTTGCAGGATCTACCCTTTTGTCCCTTTGCCATCTTCTGTGGGATCCAGGTTGGGGCTGCTGGGAGGCTGGACTGGTCTCCGCTCTGGTCTCCCACTGTGTGGCCACCTGTTCTCCCGCCCCACTGGCCATCAGGAAACCCCCACCCCAGTGAGGGCGAGGCTTCATCTTAGAACAGGGAGCTGCTGCCTGGGCCTGGTTCAAGGCCCAACCTCCAAAGCCAGTGAGAGGTGTGGGCCGTGCCGGGCTGCGCTTTCTGCCTGTGGGCCCTTCACCTCCACAACTGTCACCTTGGACCCTGGCCCTGGAAGCACCCTGTCCTCTGACTTGACCTTTGTCTCCGCTCCTTGGTGCTTGAGACGCTGTAGCATCCTCAGGTGGGCATTTTCTCTGGCTCCCTACACCCCCGATTTCTGCAGTGTCCTCGTCTCCACCCATGTTCTGGCTTCTTGGCCTTTGGGTCTGGGTCTCTCCATCACTTTGCCTTCTTGGCTGTCCCTGGCCACCACTCACAGGTGCCTGGGTCTCTCTGTCATCACTGCCTGTCTTTCCTCTCAGGCTTGTCTTCCCTTGTATTTGAATCTCTGCACCATTCCTGCCTCTAATCTGTTCTGGATTCTTCCATTCTGAGGAACAATTCTTTCCGTTCACTTTGCTTTTTAACAGTCTCAGTTTCTTACTTGTAAGTCTCTGGATCCTTCTACTATACCCACTTCCAGCTTCTTTCTGGTTTCTCTTCCCAGACCCCTGATTTTCTGCCATGTTCTCTCCTCCAGTCAGTTCCCAGATCCCCCCACCAAGAGAAGGGCACCCTACAATCTCTCTCTCAAACTGTCTCCTGTTCTCTCTCTCAGGTCTCCAGGTCTTTAAAGCATCTTCTCCTCCAGGGGCTCTCTGCTTTCCCTTCTCTGGGGCCTGGATTTCTGTTCCATCCTCACTTCTCTGTTCCTGGTTCTCCCACTCTGCTGAAGGGCTCTTCCTGGCCTTACCACATCCTGCTTGCCTCTGGCTTCGCTCCCCAGGTGCCCCTGTCTCTGTCCCGGCCTCCCCACCAGCTCCTCTTGAGTTTCTTCTTACTGGTATTTGGACTTCTTCCCCATTCTCAGCCTCTCCTTTCTTCTGCCCTGCTGGTTGGGTCTCTCTGTCTATCTCGCTTTTTAATTCTCCCCAGTTCTCTGTTTCCGGCGTGTGAATATTTGCAGTATCCTTGCGTCTACCATGTTCCTGGTTCTTCCACTTTGGAATGTAACTCCTGCCATGAAATTCATTTCCAAAATGACCCTGACTTTCTTTCCCAACTTCCTGGATCTCGACACTGCCCTCCCCTTGAATCCCTCCTGGGTTTGTCTTTCCTGCTTCCTGAATGTCAGTTCCATTTCCATGTCTGAACCACTCCTTGTTGTTCCTTCCTGCTAGATAGGTCTCCACGTCGCTTTCCCCTCTGAACTGTCCCTTGTTCTCTGCCTCAAGCACCTGGGTGTTTGTACCATCCTCGTCTCCACCTTTTCTTTGCTCCCTCTCCTCTGTCGCCTGAATTTCTGCTCTATTTTTATCTTCAGCCTGGTTCTGGTTCTGGCTCCACTGACAGGGTGTCTTCAGTTCTCTGTTAAGCTCACTCACCACAAACCTCTGGTTTCCCCACCAGGGTGCCTTGATCACCACCCAGTCCACCTCCCTCATCTCCCTGAATGCCTTCTTCCTAGACAGCTGAGGTTCCTTAGTGTCCTTGCCTCTCCCCAGGCCTCGGTTTTCTCCCCCAACCTGAGTAGCATGTTCTGGCCATTTCCAGGTCTCTTCCCAAGGTGCTGCCGCATTCCCGGCTTTCTCGCTTTCTCCCTGACCCTTCTCCCTGACTGGCGTCTGGATTTCTGCAACCTTCTCCTTTCCAGCGCCTGCCTGTCTCCCCCACTCGCGGGCCTGGCTCTCAGTCCCATGCTGTTGCTTGGCTTCCAGGCTCTCTCCCCCAGCCTCCCCATCTCCAGTCTGGCCCTTCTTCCTCCCCTCCTCAGCCTCGGTTTCTGCACCACTATCTCCTCTCATCTGGTTTTGTTTCCTCTGCTCTGGAGACAGGGCCTCCTTGCCATTGTCCCCTCCAGGGTGGCCCTGTTTCTCCAGTCCCAGGGCCTGCGTCTCTCCCTGCTCTTCCTCTCTAGCCACTTTCTGATTCTTCCCATCATATGTCTGTGTCTGTACAGCATCCTCATCTCTGTTCTCATCCTGGGGCCCCCTCTCTGGAATTTGAGTCCCTACATCAATTTTGCATCTGAACTGTGCTTGGCTGTCTTCTCTGTGAGCCTGGGTTTCAGGAGGACTCTTCCTTCCAGCCACCCTCTGTGTTTTCTTCCCTAGTTTCTCAACTTGGACTCTATTCTCAACTCCCATCTGGTTCTCCCGCTTTGGCATCAGAATCTCTCCCTCAGTTTCTCTGATGACCAGGCTCTGCTCTCTGCATGCTAAGGCCTTTGCCTTGGCAGTGTCCTCTATCCCAAAGTCTGCTGGGAGTTGGCCCTTGGGCACCTGGATTTCTCTGCCCTTTCTCTGGTTCCTCCCCACAGGAGCCTGGGTCTTTCTACTGTACTCTCTGGCTACTGTCAGAGTGTCACTCCGAGGTGTCCAGGTCTCTTGTGAGCTCCCCCGTGCCCTCCAGGTGAGCATTTCCAGTTGCAGGCGGGAAGGACCAGGCAGGAACTCTCTGGAGCGGGCCTGCAGTGCCTGAGCTGCAGGGGGGTCCGGGGGAGAGATGGTGAAGGCTGTGGAGGTGGCCCCGGCCCTCCTGCTGGCGATGTTCTCCAGGGGCACCAACATCTCTTGGGAGTGAACCAGCAGCTGCTCTATCCTTTGCCACGTGTGCAGGGCAGAATGAAGCTGGCTGTCCCCATGACACCAGGGCATGTGCCATGATTCCCAGGAACTGTTCTGAGGGAACATACAGGTGCTTGGAAGGGAGGAGTTGCCAAAGATGAGCTCAGAGAGGGTGCAGCTACGCCACGGTGAGCCCCAACACGGATGCTGTGGACAGAACAGGCACTGGACCCAGGCTTCCTGCAGCCGCCTCCGGTATCTCCATCTCAGATTTTGTGCCCCATATTGGATGTAAGCATCCAGGTCCCTCAGGTGGCTGGGACTGGAGAGTGCAGGGCTTGGCTCAAAGGGAGCTGCGCACCTCTTGGGGGGAACTAGCCAGTTCTTCAGTGGTAGCTGTGGATGAGAACCGAGAAGCAGAGCCTGGCACACCAGTTACCTCCCATAATCCCCGCAGATCAGAATGATCACCCCACTACGCAGAGATGATGCCTGGGCTCCAGAAAGGGGGAGCCACTTGGTGGAAAGAAAATAGGGTGTGTTGGTTTAGGAGAGTGAAAGCAGGCACGGTGCTGCACACCTTAGAAAGTTGGAGCGAGAGGATTGTGAGTTTGAGCCCAGCCTTGGCCACTTAGAGAGACCTTGTCCCAAAATAAAATAAATAAAAAGGGCCGGGGTGTAGCTGAGTGCAAAGGCCCTGGGTTCAATTTCCAGTGTCACAAAATGATGATGGTGATGGTGGCGGTTGGTGGTGGATTAAAAAAAAGAGTAAGATAGGGCACGGTGATATAGCTCAGCGGCACAGCACCTGGCAAGCGTAAGGTCTTGAGTTCAACTCCTAGTACCCAAGAAAAAAGAAAAAGTACCCAAAAAAACAGGGCACAGCACTGTTTTGGGCACTGACACACCAACAGGAACAAGACAGACAAAGTCTCAGCTGAGAGCTATTTTCTAGACAAATATATAACAATGTTAGGTATCAAAACATATTTGAATGAAAATAAATCAGAGTGGGGCTGGAATTAGTGACTTTAGACGGTGGCCAGGGAAGGCCTCTCAGAGGAGGTGACATCTGACTGGAGACCTGAATGAAGTGAGGCACAAACACAGACATCTGAGGAAAGAGCACTGTGGTCAGAGAAGACATTGAGTTGGAAGGACCTGAGGACAGAAGAAGGCCTCGTGCAGGATGTGGACAAGATGGAGTCTGTAACCACGAGGGTGCTAGGAAATGACCTCGGAGACAAACACACCAGAGATGACGTCAGGCCTCAGAACTATGGTTAGGAGCCTCAGTTTTATTCCCGGTTTGACAGGGAGTGGTCTATAGGAGCTATAGCAGGGTTTGGAAGAGCAAAGTGTAATGACAGGTTTTTAAAAGATTTTTTCAAGCTCGGGGCTGGGGATTTAGCTCAGCAGCACAAACGCCAGTCTGGTAAGCGCAAAGTCTTGGGTCTGAACGCTAATATAAATCGTAAAAGATTTTTCAAGCTCGGGGCTGGGGATTTAGCTCAGCAGCACAAGTGCCAGTCTGGTAAGCGCAAAGTCTTGGGTCTGAACGCTAACATAAATCGTAAAAGATTTTTCTGGCTCACAAACAACGCTGCACTAAGTCAGGCATGCAGATTACTTGCCATATGGATACAGAGAAGATAAATGTAACTCCCAACCTGCTAGATGTCAGATACGCTGAGTTTCTGTTTCCCAAAGCTGAAGAATGAACTCTAAAGTTAGAGTTAAGAGTAGGAGAAATTTACTGCGAGATACAGCACCTGAGAGACAGGAGGGGACCCAAAAATGAGTCCAGCAAGCCCACTTCTCAGAGGAAGTTTTATAGACAAAATCACAAGGTGGACAACATGGATCTAAACTATGATCAGCCAATAAGATTACAAATAGAGTTGCTTAGGTAACACTGACCCAATGGGGAAGCAAATCACGTAGCAAGTGTGCATGGAGAGAATGAAGGGTTGGGTCAGGAAGTCCTGGTTACCCATTGAGGGGACCGATGCTGTCTAGGGACTTTATTGGACCAGGTGATAGCAATTATAGTAGAATCTTCAATTTATTGTTTATGCCTTGGGAAGGTATTAGGCCTGGTCATTCTGTATTTATCTTGAGCCCTGGCCTGTGACAGATGCGCCTCCAGCCACATTGCACTGTGTTCTCATCTTTTGCATTGACTCCCTTGAGGACCCAGTCCTGTCTGGATGCCTAGGATAGTTTTTCCTAACTTAGCTGTCTATGGTAATATGATTTCACACAGAAAACACTGGTCTAGTAGAAATCAGCAGAGTTGTGACTGCATATTTCTGGAATGTGGGCAGTGATCTTCTCTTCACACTACCCTATTAGGGTGCTGGGATCAAACTCAGGGCCTCATGAATACGAAGCAAGCAAACACTCTACCCCTGAGCTGTACCTCCAAGCCAGTGGTTGGTTTTCTCTCCCTCCCTCCCTCCTCCTTTTTTTTTCTTTTTTTTTTTGCAATGGGGATTGAACCAGGGCCTTCTCACTGAGATACATCCCCAGCCCTTTTTATTTTTTGAGAAAAGATCTCACTAAGTTGCCCAGAATAGTCTCAAACTCATGATCCCTCCTGCCTCAGCTTCCCAGAGAACTGGGATTATAGATGTGTACCACTGCTCCTGGATGAACTGAATTTTTAGAGAGAGAGAGAGAGAGAGAGAGAGAGAGAGAGAGAGAGAAAGGTCACTGTGGCTGGTGGCTGGATGGAAGAATGACCATGGTTTGGCCAGAGAGGCAGCAGGAGCCAGGCAGAAGGCTGTTACTGAGGCTCGGGTGTGACATGTTGCCAGCTCCACTCGGAATGTGGTAAGGTTCCAGCAGTGAGCAGAGAGGTGTGAGACATGGTCTGCAAGTAGAGCCCATGAGACTTGCAGATGGATTAAATGAATGTGTTGAGGGAAACAGAACAAACCAAATAACCCTTGGGTTTGGGGCCTGGTGGTGGCCTCCTCTCTGGGTTCACAGGGTACAGGACAAGGTCCTTATGGCATTGACAGGGACAATTGTGGAGTTGATGGAAGAAAGTGCGAAGGACCCCCTCACCTTGCTGACGTTCTTCTTGCTGAAGCGTATCCTGATGACTCGATACCAGAAACGCCGGACCTGCCAGATCAGAAAGAGGCAGAGGACAAGCAAGTTGCCACAGCATCGGGGGTCCCTGCAGCTGCAGTCCTGGGGCAGCAGGTCCTGCACTGGTTCCCACTCGGTACCCCAGAAAGGCCCCACCACGGCACAGGCACCCAGCAGTGGCAGCAACATGGCAAAGCTTAGGTCAGACAGGTGGTGTTGAAGGGGCTGGAGGGCAATGCTGGTGTGACTGACCCTCATCTCGGGGTGTGGTGGTCCCTGCTTCACAGTGCTTCTGTCACTGAGGCCACCTCACAAAGGTAACTGATGCCTTGGTGGCAGCTCCAGCCAATGCCCTTGGCCAGCAGCCCTCTGCACAGGTAAGGATGGAGTTGGGGAAGCATCCAAAGGACTTAAGAAAAATAAAAATCTGTTTTAAATATCCCTGTCCTTTGAAATGAAGAGACTAATTTTCCTCCATGTACAATGAGGTGATGTAAACCACAGTGTGGCCGATTTTTTTCTTGCTGACATGTATTTTTACCCATTTGTCCCTCAGTTCATTTGTTACCAAACATTTAATGAGCCCTGTATGGAATGCATGTATTTTTTTTTTGAGACAGGGTCTTGCTATGTGGTTCAGGCTGACCCTGAACTCACTATGTAGCCCACACTGGCCTTGAACTTGCCACAATCCTTCTGCCTCAGCCTTCCAAGTGCTGGGATTACAGGCATGTGCTACCACACCTCAGTATATATATATTCTTTTAGGACTATTCATCATCTTTTTCTCCTTGCTGACAGTATCTGATTTCCTGTTGGGGAATTATTTTTTCCCACTCCAGGACTGGTGTTGGTGAGAGAACCCTGAGGACTGCCTTTCACCCAAAAGTTATACTCAAAGTCTAAAGTAAACCAGGTGTGGGAGTTCGTGGGCCTATAATCCCAGCATTCAGGAGGTTAATCAAGGCCAGCCTGGGCTACATAGTGAGTCCAGAGCCAGCCTGAAGTATGCAGGGAGACCTTGTCTTAAAAAACAAAAGAACAAAACAAAACAAAAACTACGGAGTAGCTGAACAGACAGGAAATGAGACTTGTCCCTTTTGTGGCTAGACTGTAAATGATCTCTGGGGTTCCAGGGAAGGGATCACCTGCTTACCATGCCTGGTTTCTCCAGGTGGGCATGGTGGCCCACATCTGTGATCTCGGCACTCAGGAGGCCAAAGTAGGATGATCACTGAGTTTAAGATCACCCCGAATTACATAGTGAGATCCAGTCTCAATTAAAACAAAAACAAAAACCCGCCGGGCATGGTGGCTCACACCTGAATCCCAGCACTCGGGAGGCTGAGGCAAGAGGATCACTGTGAGTTCGAAACCAGCCTAGACTTCAAAGTGAGCTCAAACCGGGTGTGGTAGCTTACGCCTGTAATCCCAGCACTTGGGAGGCTGAGGCAGGTGGATTGTTGCAAGTTCGAGACCAGCCTGGACTACAAAGTAAGCTCAAGGCCAGCCTGAACTGCATAGCAAGACCTATCTCAAAAAGACAAAAAAAAAAAACAACGAAGTACCGTATCAGTATCCTGGTTGAATATCATTCTATCTTGGACCCAATACTCTCTCATAGACCCAGGCCAGAGAAGGAGTAGAGGTGTGGAATAAGTTTGGGCTTTCACTTCCAAGAGAAAGCTCTTATGTCTGAAAGACAGAGTTTGGAGGTAGGAATATGAAGCTCGTGAGAAAAAGGCATCCATAGCAGGTAGGAACCAGTCCAGTTCTGCTGGTGACATATGACAATGTTGTCAAGAGCTTTCCTGACACTGAGGCTGGGCCCTGGAGTTCTGCTGAACATAAACAGTTTCACAGAACACCACCATCAGACAAGGCCATTTTAACTGTTATAAGACAAAAACAAGAGCATTCCTTCACCAAGTCTGAGTGCACACGGAAACACAACCAAACATTTCCTTATCATGGCAACTGTAAGTGACAGCTACCTCTTCACCAACTACAGGTTTGGCCTCTCTCCATCTCATTCCTCTCACCTTGACAAAGATTAAGTTGCCCAATTGTGGAAAAGCCCATGTCTCCAGGCAGCATATAATCTAGAGCAAACCTCACTTCTTTGGCCCTCCTCAAAAGCACTTAGCATAAGAGTGTATCTCACCATGAGCCCTTTATAATGAATGCCATTTTACTGAGAAGCTCAAAGATCCCCTTGGCATGTGTGGGCCTTTGTTGCAACAAGTAGTAACACTCCAGGCTGCGTTCCTGGTGGTCTGTGGCTGAAGAATTTGATTTTGGCCTGATTTAATTGGTCTCAAGGTCTGTCAGCATCCAAGAGAGACGAGGAAGGACACATGGATAAAGGAGGACCTTTTGGGGTGGTGAGGCAACAGTTTAGCCTTAAATAATGGAGACTTGCAACAGCACTAAGAAGAGCAGGATGTTGGCCAAAAGAAAGCAAGTGTCCTAAATTATCTCCAAACACAACCTGACAATAATTCAACCCCTATTTTCCTACACCAAACCTGCTCTTTCCCCTGCATTGGCTGACTTAATAGGTTTTAATTCAATTCTCCACCAGAAATGTTGACAAGGTGTGAGAATTAAAAAAAAAAAAATGGGGGATTACCAATTGTTATCTTTCCTCATCAGCATGCAATCAAACAATCATTCTGAAAGCACAAAAATGTGCTCCAAAAAAATGCACTGACAAAAGTCAGGCATGGCAATGCATGCCTGCAGAAGTTTGAGGTAGTAGTAAAAAATTCAGAGTCCTGCCTGGGCAACCTAGTGAGATCTCATCTCAAAAAATTAAAAAAATAAAGAGAAGCCAGGAGTGGTGGCATAGGCCTGTAATCCCAGTGCTCAGGAGGCTGAGGCATGAGGATCGTTGCAAGTTCAAGGCCAGCCTGAACTGCACAGCAAGACCCCGTCTCAGAAAGACCAAAAAAAAAAAAAAACGGTGGTGGGCAGTGGCTGGTGATGTGGCTCAGTGGGACGGCGTCCCTGGGTTCAATCTCCAAATACCACCAAAAAAATAAAATACTGAATGGAATGGTGAATCCATTGAAATCCTTTGTTTTAATGTGCCATTTTTTGATTGTTTAATTCATAGTTTCTGCCAATAATTTATAGTTACACGCTCGTGAAAACAGTAAAGTAACCCCTCAAAAAAGACACTTCCGCGCCGGCGGTAGAGAGCGAGGTCCGCCCTTGTGTTGTGACGTCACTTCCGCTTCCGGCATCGCTAGCAACCATTTCCGCCCGTTTTTCAGTGCGGCTCTCGGATTTTTCTGCAGTCGGGTACTCGTGAAGAGCGGCGTATCCAGGAGAGCCGCAGCCATGGTGAGTGCGTGCGCCCGGCGGAAGGGCTGCGGATCGGGAGGCGCGGGAGGAGCGGGGATCCGCTCTCCAGCCGGCCTGTGGGAGGCGTGGAATGTCCGTCGCCTGAACCGCTGGACTCGGGGTGCCGCCGCCGGGCCTCGAGTTAGAAGTCGGTAACCGGAGGGTCCCTGCAGATGGGCTGAGGTTAGAACTCGGGGGGCTTCAGTGTTCGGGCGTCTGTGATCGGATAATTACCGCACTCGGCCTGTGTGCTCGAAGGTCTCGGGTCGGCGGAAGGAAGCACGGCCCAGCCTGGGAGAAAGACCAACGCACGTGGGGGAAAGTTAGAGGAAAACGCCGGGTTCCATCCTTTTCTCCCCTCTATCTTTATGCGATTTACGGAGGACGCGGGACCCTGGGAATCGCATCATCCTCCCTTAACCTTTACCTAACCGCTCTGTTTCCATTGCTGGGTTCAGGAGGAGATTTTTATCGGTTTGCACCTAATCCTTGTAGCGAGTTAACACGTGGCAGGGACTTAGTTTCTGCGTTTGGGGGCAGACCCCCAAACCCCAAAAAGTGGAGTGACCCAGACCTCCAGGCTGGAGCGAGGGAAGGACTCCTGAGAGTCAGTGGCCTAAAAAGTCAAGAGGTTCCGGTACCACCACCACCACCACCACCACGAGTGACAACCACACTTAGTTGTTGACAATTTTGTGATCAGCTAGGGTTAGTTCCAATTCGTGTATCCTGTTGTAGCTAATTTAGATTGGCAGTTGATAAGGAAGGATTTTGCAAAGCACATTCACTTCTATAGCGAGATTCTTTTATTTTGGTACTAGGAATGGAACCTAGAGCCTCCACACTGAGCTACATCCCCACCCCTTTTTAAATTTTGAGACACGGTGTTGCTACACAAATTGTAGACAGCCAAATGTGGTTGTCACTCGTGGTGGTACCAGGCAGGACTAGAACTTGGCGGTCTTCCTGCCTCAGCCTTCCAGTGCCATGCCCAGCAGTAGTGAGGTTTAATCCAAAGGAACGTGAATCCCTTCAAGACTACGTCCCATTTCAGCCCTACCTCCTAATGTCATTTTAAAGCTCGTACAGGCAGAGTCTAGAACCTGAAGTTTCTGAGCCAGTGCTCCCCTAAATAGTTACATCAAAAGCTTTGGAATCTGGGCGTCTCTGATGGAACTTTGCGGCAGTATTTTTTAGTTTTTTTTTTCAACTGTACCATAGCGGTTACAGTTGTTGAGATCAGAAGAGGTCATGGGTTAAACAGAACCCTAATGCTTGGTACAGAGTGCACGATGGTCAAGCATCACTTCAGGACAGAAGTGTGTTCTGAGAATTGTGTTCTGAGATTTTGTGAATGTGTGAACATCATAGTGTGTATATACATTTACAGGTTAACGCACCAGTCATTCTCATGGTCTGTGAAATCGAGAGAGGCAGCAAACCAGAGGTGTATAAGCAATGTTACTGGCCTCTTGCTGAACTGCATCCCCAGCCTTGTATTCATATCTTGGATACAGGTTTTTGCTAGGTGAATTCCGCAGGCTGGGCTTGAATTTAGGATCCTGCCTCAACCTCTCAGAGTGCTGGGATTACCTGTGTGCACCCCTGCACCCAGCTGTGAATGTCATTTACTTACCAAGCATTATGTATTATTGTACAGCACTTTTGGTTCCTTCCTTCCTATCTGTGCTGGGTGTTGAACCCAGGGCCTGGCACATAGTTGGCAGGCACTTTAGCACCACTGAGTGTTCCCCACCTTTGTGCTGTACTTGTATATGGACACGGCTAGCAGCACAGTGGGTTACTTACATCACCATCGTCATAAACACAAGTATCGCATTGTACTGGAACTTTTACAATGGCCACAGTGTCACTGGACCGTGGGAATTTTCAGCTCCACTGTAAGCTGTGGAACAACTGTTATAAATGCAGTCTGTTTGTTCTGTAACTGTATTTGTTAAAACTCTATAGGGTTTATTGTTGTTGTTGTTGTTATTGTTGTTATTGTGACTGGATCTCACTATTCAGACTGGCCTCAAACTACATAGCCCAGGCAGGTCTCAGACTTGAAGTGATCCTCTTGCCTCAGCCTCCTCCTGCGGGCTGGAATTCACTGCCATGTCCTGTGACCCTGCAGATTTTGGTTCTTTAGTATATGGGAAGAAAAAACTGACCAAGCTAGGGATTTAAGTTGAGTAGCAGTACAATTTCAGTCACTCATGTAACATAAATTAAAACATGAATAAATACATGCTAAGCAAGTTTTAATTTGTGTTTACAAGCTACTAGTTTGTTGGTTTTAAAATTGTTGTTGAAAGGCCCAGGTTATAGCTTAGCCGTGTGAGTGCCTGCCTGCTGAGTTCAATTCCTGGTACCCCCTAAATAAATAAATAAATAAATTGTTGACGTGTTTGAAGGGATGAACTGTGCTGGACATGTGACACACACCTGTAGTCCCAGTACTATGAGAGGCTGAGGCAGGAGGATCACAAGTTCCAGCCCAACCTAGGCAATATTGTGACCTTGCAAGACCCTGTCCCAAATAGAGTCTGGCGGTGTAGTTTAATGCAAAGGCCCTGAATTCAATCGCCAGTTTCTCTTCCCCACCCCTCAAGAAAAGAATGTAAAGGGAGGGCATGGTAGTGCAAACCTGCTGTCCCAGCGTTCAGGACAATGAGGCCGGAGGATTGTGGCAAATTCTAGGCCATCGTGGGTTACATAAGTGAGTTCAGGTCCAGGCTGAACTACATAGCAAGACCCTATCTAAAAAGAGAAAAGAAAAAGGAAAGATAAAGCTAGGCAAACACTTGTAATCAGATACCCAGGAAATTGAGCTAGATAATGAGGGCCAGCCTGGGTATCCTGCCAAGTCCCTTTTGAGAAAAGAAAATAATACAAAGATTCTAAAGAACAAACTCCAGAACCATAGAGGGGGAAATAATGGGAAAAAATAGTAATAAATTCAAAGAAAGGAAAGACAGCAAGCCAATGGGACAAGTAGAAAATATAAAAGATGATTTGAGCCCAGTATATTGATTTTAAAAGAGTAAGTGCTCCAGTTTTACATACCATAAAGTTCGTCTGTTTACCTTTGATTCAGGCCAAGCATAGTGACACACACCTGTAATCCTAGCACTTGGGAGGCTGACGTAAGACTATCTCAAAAAGACACCCCCCCCAAAATTTGTTTATCCAGTGGCTTTTTGTATGTATTTACAACTGTGTACCTGTCACTGTATTTAACTTGAGAATTTTTATTAACCTCCCCAAAAGACTTTCTGTTAGCTAGTTGTAAAAATTAAATAATCTTAAATTGACTTATTTCAGGATGGCAAAAGTGAAATACACTAGAAAGTAAAGTAAGTGTCCAATCTGTGCAGGGCTGAGCTGTGTGTCTAGCACTGCAGTCAGTTTTTGTTGTTGTTGTTGTTGTTGTTGTTGTTGCCGTTGCCCAGGACTGAACCTGGGCCCTTTGCATGGAGCTACATCCCAACCCTCTTTTATTTTTATTTTTTTAATTTTTATTTTATTTTAGGTACCAAGGATCAAACTCACTACTGCACGTTTGCAAGGCAGGCACTTACGCCGCTGAGCTAAATCCCCAGCCCAATTTTTTTTATTTTTGAGACAGGGTCTTACTAAATCACTTAAGTTGCTTAAGGTGGACTTGAATTTGCAGTCCTTTTCCCAGAGTACTGACATTACAGGCATGCGCCTGATGTATAAATATTCTTAGCCTGAATTCCTGAAGTGTCTAGAAATAAATGTAAAGATATTAAGTCTTTATGGAGTGTTTCGTTTTGTTTTGTTTTGTTTGAGACAGGGTCTTGCTCCGTGGTTCAGGATGGCCTTGAGTTCACTGTGTAGCCCAGGCTGGCCTCAAACTAGCAGTAATTGATCCTCCTGCCTCAGCCTCCAGAGTGCTGAGGTTACAGGCATCTGCCATCATGCCCAGCTTAAAAAAGGATCTTTGTTTAAAAAGCAAACATGAACAATTGTATATATAAACTCCTAATTCTGTATCAAATTGTTTACTACCAGGAGGAGATGAATTTGAATAACTTGTGCACATAATACTCTTATTGTATGGCTGTGGCAGATCATATCCTAAAAAAGAAAAAGAAACTTTGACCCTGGTGAATTTGTTGATAGAGCCATTTGGGTATATTGTAGGGTAGAATAAGAAAGGAAGTATTTTCATGTGTTGGAAACCAAGATTCCCACCAAGGACTAAAAGAGATTTGCATCCAGAATGGAGAGAGAATTTTGTGCTGCATTTACTGTAAATCATACCTTAATTTTGATTCAGGGCCAGTGATATAGCTCAGTGGCATAAGCACCTGCCTAGCAAGCACAAGGTCCTAAGTTCGATTCCCAGTTTAAAAAAACAAAAAAAGATTACTCTGCAGTGGTGAACCTATGGCACGCATGCCACAGTCAGCCATTTGTTATCATTGAAAGCTCTGAAAGATTCACCATCCCTGCTGTATGGAAATTCAAGTGGATGCCGAACCACAGGTGCAGGTTTATAACCCACGCACGGTCACCAGGCAGCATGCTTGAAGAGAGGCACATGAAGGTCTGTGTGTCCATACACTGTCAGGCTGTGTGACCATTTCTTCCTCCTATTAGTATATTTTAGTTGCTCTAGGGTTTAGAGTAGACAGGCTGTTAATGTGTGTTTGGAGGCAGGGTTGCAGTGAAGCAAGCTGGCCACTGTCTTGATTTTGACTGTATCTTGTAACTCATCTGAAGGGGCTTCTGGTCCACCTTGACTGATGTTCGTGTTTCCTCCCCATCCCAGACTGAGGCCGATGTCAACCCAAAGGCCTATCCCCTCGCGGATGCTCACCTCACCAAGAAGCTCCTGGATCTCGTTCAGCAGTCCTGCAACTATAAGCAGCTCCGGAAAGGAGCCAATGAGGGTAAGGCAGCCAAGGGAGCCGCTGGGGGAACATCAGAGACACTGGCCCTGACTGGCACCTGTAGTGCAGATTTCCGGTTAGGAAGGAGGGGCAGTATTTTTTGCTCGTGTGCTGTCTCTCATCTTGCAGTGTTGCCTAGGCCTCAAACTCCTGTGCTCAAGTGATCTTCCTGCCTCAGCTTTCTGAGGAGCTGGGATTATAGACTTGTACCATCATGGCCTGGATATTCTTGACTGATTAATCAGAGGGCTTAAGAGCAATGCTTACTTTGGCATTAGATGGTAAAAGCTAATAGACTCAGAATTTTTTAGACTAGTTGTTACTATTTTACCAATTTTCTCTTTTTCTTTTCTTTCATCTTTTTGAGATGGGGTCTCACTATGCAGTTCAGGCTGGCCTTGAGCTCACTTTGTAGCTAAGGCTGGTCTCGAACATGCTGTGATCCTCCTGCCTCATCCTCCTAAGTGCTGGGATTACAGGCATATGCCACCATGACCAGCTTTATTTCTTAATATATAAATGCATTTTTGTGGGACTGAAAGTTACCGAAAGCTTTGTGTATTTAACTTAGTCTTCTCTAGAACCATCAAAAGTATTAACGGTTTGTATCTCTGATACTGTGAGTACTTAACATTAAAGAATTTGATTTCTTTCTTAGAAATAATCTCCTGTTGTGTTTTTAAACCAACAGGTGTTTTTAGTAGAATAAATGCACATACCTTGGCATTGCTGCCCAGAGATAATACTGAAGTTTTTATGGTGCTAAGGGATTGAACCTAGAGGCTACATCCCCAACCTCTGTGTGTGGTGGCTCTTGTTTTTTGTTTGTTCTTCGAGACAGCCTCTCTGTAGTTCACACTGACCCCAAACTTGTGGGAATCCTCCTACCTCAGCCCCCCTAAGTGTTGGAGACAGGCGTGCGCCACTGTCTCCAGCAGAGTACTCTTCACTTTAAGTAGCTTGCAATGAGAAAGTTGTTTTGTCTTTGAAGAATCAGGTGTTTACTCTGTGTTTGAGATTTGGGAGAACCATGAAAATCATTTACCTCCATTGCTGAAAGAAGACAAAGCAAACCCTTGTGTGTTTTTCATCCTGCCCTTCAGAGTTCTGCCTCCACACTGCAGGGCAGCAGGGCCAGTTTAGCCGCAGCAATGTGGGGAGAGCCAGCAGCCACCCAAGGAACTCCTTTCTCAGCACACTCAGGTCAGCCAGGCTGGCAGGGCATGAGTCCTCGCTTCTCAGTGGACAAGATTCAGAGGTGGAACCATTTTCCTCTTGCTGTGCCTTGCACAGGGCCAGGCCCAGCGGTGCTGGCACAACCATGTCCTTGAACAAAGATGCTCAGTGTCCTGCTTCAGCTCAGAATGTGCTTTCTAGGGTGGGCAGTGGTATCCTAGGCCTCTGCCCATTTCAGACTCATGCTTGCTGTGTATGCCAGCTACTGTATGCCAGGCACATATATCCCTATGCTGGGATTGCAGTGCTAAACAAACTAAGTCCCTGCCTTGGGTCTTACCTTCCAGTGAAGGAAGATAGAATTTGTGTGTCCAGTGGGAAAGAGGTCTGTAAAGAAAAAGAGTAAGCAGCAGGTGGCTGTGGCAGGTTCTTTTTAGGTGAGGTCTTCCCATGGAGCCCATTTAGATGGTGAGGTATGCGCAGCCGCTTCCTGCTGCCCAGGGCTTGGCAGTTGGGCTGGGACAGTTGCCCAGGCAAGAGATGATGCTGACCTGCATGGGGAAGCAGTGGTCAGAGAGGTCATAGGGTTTGCGGGAGAGGTGTCTGATGCCCTCCCATATCCCAGGTCGTTCCAGGACAGAGAATGGCTTGCACTGGGCCTTCGCCTGGTTTCCTTGCACCTCTTTTCCTTTCCTGGGAAACTGCTTTGTTGTGGCTGCACTGGTCCAGCCCCTTGTCACCTGTCAGCTTCATGTCCTCATCTTCACAGCCACCAAGACCCTCAACAGGGGTATCTCGGAGTTCATCGTGATGGCTGCTGATGCAGAGCCCCTGGAGATCATCCTGCACCTCCCACTGCTGTGTGAGGACAAGAACGTGCCCTACGTGTTCGTGCGCTCCAAGCAGGCCCTGGGGCGGGCCTGTGGGGTCTCCAGGCCAGTCATCGCCTGTTCCGTCACCATCAAAGAAGGCTCTCAGCTGAAGCAGCAGATCCAGTCCATCCAGCAGTCTATTGAACGGCTCTTGGTCTAAGTCTGCCCCTTCCCTGCCCTCCCTGTGACTCCTCCTCCCAAGTGATGTATCATATTGCCTGTGTTAGCCTGTAGTACTTTCAGTAGCTTTGTTATAAAATACTGTCTAAATCTGGTTTCTGGGTTTTGTATTGCTTTTGTCTCGGAGGATGGTTCTTCCCCATCCCCCTTCCACCCTCCCTCTCTGCCACCCTTTCACCCGTCCCACTGAAAAAGAACAAATCCCAAAACAGAGAAGCAGAGCGGCAGCACCACTGAGAGCCAGGGAGAGCAGAAAGCTGAGCCAGGATGGAGCTGTCTGCCCGGCGGTGTGCGGGGTAGGATGGGAGCCAACCCCAGCCACTCAAGAATGGCTCTAGCATGTGGAACAGCTGCACATGGTGCCATGGTGGGGGGAGGCTGTGCTCCCCAGGGGACTCCATATCTGGCTGTGAGTGTTCTGTGAGGTTACTGGGCCGGAGTCCGGATGCCCCTTACTAATGTACCCCTGGGTACTTCTGACAGTGTGATATGTCCACACCTCAGACCTGTCCCTACCCCCAGCCCCAAGGTGACACAGCAGAGCAGAGCAGGAATGCACTGAGGACTCCAGACACAGCCCAATAAGTGGGCCAGGAGCCAAATGACCTGGGTCTTGAACCAGGATGGGAACAGGCAGCAGGGGCGTCTAATGCTGGAGAGGAGGCTGTGGGAGATCTTAAGAGACCTGGCTGGGAGCCACAGCAGGGATAGCACAACCAAGAAGCGTCTTTCTGGTGAAAGGATTTACTGCCTCTGGCCACTTCCACCAGCTCTGGGAGTACCCACCTCTGCTTCCGGCCACAGTGTGTGTCAAGTGCACTCTTCACTGTATGAGGAGCACCCTGGTATGTCATTCACTCTGAGCACCCTAATAAAGCTCTTCATGGTCCATTTTAAGTGTGGTGGTGCCTGATTCCTAATGAGTATCAAGTAATATCTGAATGAAGAAATGTTTAGCATTAGTGGAGTGGTTAGAGCTCCACTCTCTTCCCCACCCCCAGCCCTTTTCTTTCTTGGTGTCAGGGATTAAACCCCAGGTTACTCTACCACTGAGCTATATCCCAGCCTTTTTAAAATTTTTTTGAGACAAGGCTTTGCTAAGTTGCTCAGTCTGTTCAGTTGCTAAGATTACAGCGACTGTACCTGCCTAAAACATCTTTCAAGGACTCAGTCACTAGAGTATTCCTATGACTAGCGCAGACACTCATCCTCAGCTGGCTGATTTTTTCTGTTGTAGGGGCTGTCCTATTTATGACGGGATGTTTAGCAGCATCCTTGGCTTCGGTCCACTAGGTGGCCATTTTCATCCCCAACCAAAATTTGTTTCCAGATATTGCCAGATGTTTCCTGGGGACAAAATCTTCTGCAGCTAAGAGCCACTGTGGTAAGCACAGGTTTGGTATTAGTGACAGAAGCCCCTGTCCCTCCAGCCTCTTAGATTGGGATTTATCAGAGGCCTCAGCTTGAGAAACTTCTTATATGGTCCAAATAAACGGGTAACAGTGGTCAAATCAGTGAAGGTATGTTTGGTACCATTGTGACTTCCAGGAGTGGGGGACTATTGGGCTGCATGTCCTTAGCAGCAGTAGGCTTGTGCCTGTAAATAGCCACTGTACTGTAGTACAGTGTGACCCCATCTTGAAGAAAGAAGGGAGAAAAAAAGATACAGAAGGTCCCACTATCTTGCCCAGGCCAGCCTCAAACTCCTGGATGCTAATGTTTCTCCCTCAGCTTCTTGAGTAGCTAGCAAGGTCTAGAGGGCTGTCACTGGTGGCCCTAGGGGCAGTCAGCTGCCTTGTTATGAAGACTGAACCAGCCCAGAGAGAGGCCCTGATGCTTCTAGCATGGGAATGAGCTTGTGTCTCATTTGGGTTGCAGCTACCAGGTGACTGATGACACTGGGAGGGGCAATGCCACTGAGATACCATTTCCCAAGAGGAAGAGGCTTGCCATGCCGCACAGGGCTGCTGGATAAGGCCCAGGTTTGGGTCAGAAGCAGCATGAGGAAGCAGTCTCTGTCACATCTTTTACTGACATTTCGAGAAAGGCAAGCCAGGGCAGGCGACTGGACTGCTAGGATCAATGATTCTGTGAGACCCCATGTACCGAGGTCTGTAGCTGCCTAGTACCTAGGCCTAGTACCTAGACTTAGGACACAGAAGGTATGATGGCCTAGTGTGGGAAAGTTAGAAAAGTTAGTGGCTGTCTTGAGAGGCATTCTCAGAAGGAAGTTGTTAACCATCTTTGAGTGCAGTCTATCCCTAACTATGTACATTCCTTCCCCAAGATGTCAGAACAAAATACACACTCTGCATGTGGGTCTTCCAGCCGTAAGCTCTGGCTATATCTTGGATGTAGTACCTCATGAGTCAAGTTAGAACTACGCAGCCTAAACTGGATATGATGGCACATACCTGTTGTAATCCCAGCACTTACGAGGCTGAGGCAGTACTGCCTGGAGTTCAAGGCCAGACTGGCCTACATAGTTTTCTACATAGTGGGACCCTATTTAAAAAAAAAAAAGCATACCTTATTCTCCCCAGTTCTTCATTCACAGAAATGATGAGAAAATGTTAATGACTATTTTAAGCCAGTAGTTTCTGGAATAATTTGTTACAGAGCAACTGATCACAACAGTGCAAAAGAGCTGAAAGGACAGAGGTCTTGTCAAAATAGGGCAATGTGGAGCACCAGGAGTGCTGGCCGGCCCACGAGCTGCTCAGGGCGCCTGCAGTGATCCCTGGTGGGGCCAGACACGTCCAAAGCAGGCAAGGTTACCAGGGGATCACTGAAGAGCAGCTTGGGCCCAAGCCAGGGAGGCTGGAGAGCCATCGCAGCTCCTGGTAGACTGGAAGGACAGTGTGTCTCTCCCCAGTATGAGGTGAGGATGGAATTTCTGGGTAACAAGAAGTGGATGACTAATGACATCAGGCCTGAAATAACTGTACATTCACCTTCCCTTCACCTGTCCTTCACTCTCCCCCAGCCTGACCGATCTTTTGGTGTCCACTATGACAATGTGTGCTTCCAGTGGAAAAGGAAATGAAAGAGCCACTGGCCAGTGCTGTCTGCGTGGGAGGCAGACAAAGAACAGTATACAGAGCCCAGCCTGGTAGCGCACACTTGTAATCCCAGCACTCTGGGAGGCCAAGGCCAGAGGACTGCAAGTCTGAATCTAGGCTGGGTGGCTTAGCAAGACTATCTCAAAACAGCAGGATGGCCCTGGATTCTCTCTCCAGTACTAAAAACAAACACCAAAACCCTGCTATGTAGTACAAAGTCAGGCCTTTATTCATACAGTAGAGTAAGGCACAGAAAAATAGGAAAGCTGCATAGTCTCCATGGCAACAAGAGGTCCCACAAACCTTAAGTCCCTAGCTCCCAACAGGTAGCACCTCGCAATTCAGCAGACACTCGGTGAGTTGGTGAGGAACAGAGGCAGGCAGGCAGCCTGGCCCGCTGCAGAAGATGGAAGGCTGCAGGCAGCCGGCTGCATGCTGTACTCAGTCCTTCAGGAAATGCTGGGTGAGCGCGTCCAGCAGCTCCTGCTTCTTTAGCCCACCCTTCAGCCCGCACACCCTGCAGGCCTCCTTCAGCATGGGCACGGTGAGTTTGCCCAGTGTGCCCTTGGCAGCATGGGCCTTCAGCTCCTCTTCAGATAACTCCACTTTGGGCCTTTTGCTCCCAGAACCTTCACCATCTGGGAAGAGAGGTCAGGAAAGAATGACCGGAAATGCTACCAGGACCATCCCAGCTATACACAGCCTGGGCCTCCCACATCTGAGCTGCAGTTAACCATTTTCAGTAACACTGTGATGCCAGCCTCAAACCAAGGGGAAAACAGGTATCTTGGAAAGACAGCTTCATTGAAGTATAAAACCAAAAATGTACCATACCCTGGAGGGGATTACCAATGGTGAGAATGCCATCTGGTTACCCAAAACAGCTGCTCACTGGGTGAGTCATTTTTTTTCTCTCCTTCAAAAACCAATGAAAAGCTGGGTGTGGTATAATCTTTGCACCCTGGAGGCTGAGCAAGGAGGATCACAAGTTTGAGCCCCATTTAAGCAATTTAGCTAAACCCTGTCTCAAAATTAAAACAAGGTGGGGATGTATAGCTCAACACAAAGGTCCTAGGCTAGTCTCTGTACCATACACATACACACACACACACACACACACACACACACAAGCAGCAAAGGTAACTCAGGAGGCTGAGGTGGGAAGATCAACTGAGCTCAAGTTCAAGACCAGCCTGGGCAAATGGTGAAGCCCATCTCGAAAAGCCAAATCAAAAAAAGCAATTCTGGGGATCAGGGGTATGGCTCCGTGGTAGAGTGTGTGCCTAGCATGTTCAAGAAGGGAGGGGAAGGGAGGAGAGGAGAGATTAGAAAAACAAAACAACAATGGCAAAAGCATTTACAGAGACTCTAAGTCCCAGGGCACCAGGCGATAATGCAAAGGCTGAGCACGACAGACACTGCCACACCAAGCCCAAAGCCCCAACAGGTCTACCTGGGCATTATGGAAGTCACTTCTAATGCAAAAGGAGAAAGCGCCATGGCCACCAGCCTCACCTCACCTTGCCTTCCTGTTCCTCACCATCATTAGGCCCACATTGGGTTCTACTTGGCCAAAGCCAGACTATTCCAGAGTGGTGACAGCACGTGAAGTGCCATCCCCACAGACATGCATTACAGTCAAGGAAAAAAGTCAGTCTACTAGAAAAAATGTTAACATCAGCAACAATTAGTGCACAGGAGAAAGAAACTCTAATAAAATATATCTCATTCATAACTGGAAATTATAAATGGAAGCAGGGCATAATTTTCCCTACCATATTTTTTCATAGGAATATTTTAAAGCAGTACATAAAGTCCAGGATTGGTGAGAGCATAGGAAAATACAAACTCAGCCCTCCCTGGGTGGGGTGTTAATCTTATCAGAATCCTCAGTGTCTACACCTTCACCCCGCAGCTCTACACCCTCAGTGGCTGCTCAAGCCCACTGCAGCACAGCCACCCACAGCAGGGCTGGTTAAGCAGACCGGGGCATGTCCAGCCGGCAGAGCGCCCTGCGGCCTTGCTCTTGCAAGAGCTGCTCTGTACGTATGTGTACCCATCACCATCCAGCTGATGCTGCTGTGTAACCCAAGAGCAAACTGGAAAACAATGCAAGCAAAAATTCCACTTGTGCCGGAAGATCTGTTAGTACAGGCAGATCTATACAGATGCTTCGGAAAGGCCATCACCCTCTTTCTGTGGTAAGACATTAAAGGCAACTTTTTTGTCCCCCCCTTTTTTTTAAAAGATTGGGTCTCCTCCAAGAAAAGGGGGGGGAATTTAGGTCAGCAGCATAACCGCCTGCCTGGCAAGTATGAGGTTGAGTTCAATCCCTGGTGCAAAAAGACAAACAGAGAGACAGAGAGACAGAGAGACAGAGAGACAGAGAGACAGAGAGACAGACAGACAGACAGACAGGAAGGAAGGAAGGAAGGAAGGAAGGAAGGAAGGAAGGAAGGAAGGAAGGAAGGGAGGGAGGGAGGGAGGAAGGAGAGAGAGAGAGAGAGAGAGAGAGAGAGAGAAAGAAAGAAAGAAAGAAAGAAAGAAAGAAAGAAAGAAAGATAGATAGATAGATAGATAGATAGATAGATAGATAGATAGATAGATAGATAGATTGGGTCTCTGCTACCATAGTCCAGGCTGTTCTGTAACTCAGCAATCCTGCTTCAGCCTCCTGATACAAAGGCAACTTTAAAAAGAACCCACCGCAGTTCTACAGCCAGCTCCTTACCTTGCTTTCGCTTAGTGGCTTTTTCCTCAGGACTGTAATCTGGTGGGTAAACAAGGTCCTTAAACTCCTCTACCAGGGAGCCCAGTCTTTTATTCATTGCTTCAACCTTGGGCACTAGAAAGTCAAAACACAAACAGTGGCCAGGTGAGTCACACACACCCCGGTGTCCTGAGCCATCCAGTTCCAGCTCTTGGGAAGCAGAGAGCCCCTAACTAATGGGAAGAGGGGTCAGGGAAAGGGTTTACTACAGGCACAAAGACACTCGGTCCTGCTGCTGCTGCTGGTGAACCTATGGCACATGTGCTGCAGCTGGCTGTAAGCACTGAAAGCTCTAAGAGGTTCGCCTTCACTGGTCCATCGTTTCCAGATAGTTGTCCCTCAGCTCATGGGGACTGGGTCCAAGGCCCCCTGAGATACACATTCTCAGATGCTAGACTCCCTTATTTAAAACAGTACAGCATTTGATATAACCTACATGCAATGTCTCATCTTTAAATCATCTCTAGACAACCCATAATACCTAGTACACTGGAAATGCTGTGTTAATATGTAGCTGTTACAATGCATTACTTAAGATGACACCCCAAAAAGTCTGCATGTTTAGTACAGATGGAACTTTTGTTTTTTTAGTACTGGGGACTGAACCTAGGGCCTTTGCAATGAACTGCATCCCAGCCCTTAAATACTGACACAGGGTCCTACTAAATGCTAAACTGCCCAGGCTGAGTTGAACTTTCAACCCTCCTGTCTCAGCCTCCCACAGTACTGGATTATGGACCCTCCTGTCTCAGCCTCCCACAGTACTGGATTACAGACCCTCCTGTCTCAGCCTCCCACAGTACTGGATTATGGACCCTCCTGTCTCAGCCTCCCACAGTACTGGATTATGGACCCTCCTGTCTCAGCCTCCCACAGTACTGGATTATGGTTATGTACCACACTGAGCTGCAGCTTATTTTGTAATATTTTTGACCCACAGTTGGCTGAATCTATGGATGCAGGATCCGAGGACAGACAGGCAGAGCTAACTGTCCTTAATATCACAAAAGGCCATATAGGAAGAGATGGGATGCTGAACTGAGGGGTTTCTCTTCTGCTGGACATAGCTAGACAGGCACCATGGTTAACGCAGTGCTTTTAACGCTAGCATTAAAGAGAGGCAGGCCAAACTGTTCTGAACTTTTCAGCCTTTGAAGACTCTTGATTGAATCCAATCTGCTTCTCCACAGGTATTTACACTTTGGCCACTGAACCAGTGTCCTCTCTTGAAAGCATGAGGGTCACAATCATGAAGAGGACCAGCAACAAGGGAGAGAGCACAGCCTGGAAGCCTCCATGGGTACCAGGTGGCTTTTCTAATGGTGGGGCACAGAGTCTAAGGGAGTGGGTGTCAGCACAGGGCTGGCCCTGGCCAGGAGCCACCAGCTTCTGGGTCACACACCACTCAGCGCCTGCATACCAAGCAAACCAGGACAGCTGCAGCCCCAGTGTCACAGTGCAGAAGCTGAAGGGAGTCAACACAGAGAACAGCAGGACCCGGCCCGCAGCTGGCACTCGGTGTCCGGTGCCTGTTTCTAACTTTCACCAGTGTTAGGCCTATGGAGGCCTAACTTGGAGGCTGGGGGCTCAGAACAGGCACTGTCTCCTCTTCTCCCTACGGGTACACCTAGCAATGAAGCTGGACGAGAAAATCCCTCTGACAGAGACAGTCTGGACAGTGAAGTGTTTAGAGAGGCTGGGAAATGCACACCCGTTACAGGCTCAGAGTGAGGTAGAAGGAAGGTGGATGATGAACTTCTCAGGGCAGGTGTGGTGGCACATGCCTGTAATCCCAGCACTTAGGGGGCTGAGGTAGGAGGATCACTGCCAGGGCTACATACTGAGTTCAAGGCCAGCCTGGACTACACAGCAAGACCCTGTCTCAAAAAGCCAAAAAAAGAAGAGCTCATCTGACTCCAGCCTCCTTACAGGTCAGATCCACTGCTTGCTCAGGCTCCATCAAGTCCAA
Source organism: Hydrochoerus hydrochaeris (assembly GCA_004027455.1). NCBI lineage: Eukaryota > Metazoa > Chordata > Mammalia > Rodentia > Hydrochaeridae > Hydrochoerus > Hydrochoerus hydrochaeris. The sequence goes on from PVLA01000974.1 coordinate 220,767, forward strand.
GGCTAAGGCCTCCAGGTTCCTGAAGTGCTGCTGCAGCACGGGGTTCTCAAAGCTGTCACTTCTGTTGGAACACACACAACAACGGAGTCAACTGAAACATGAAAAGCCAAACAGTTTAAGGAGATGCAAAAAGGAGAAGAAATAATACAATCAAACTGAACTGAAATGGTATAGGCCCGAGGCCAGCTGAGAAAGCTTCTCCTAGTGAGAGAGCTGGGACCGAATCAAAAGTCCACTTATCCCTCTGCAATTCTCATCTCCTCATGGGATGCTGAGACACAGAGTTAATCTCAGCACCAGCCCACCCACTTGTCCCCACTAGAAGCTGCAGGCGGAGAAGCAGAGGAGACAGTGGCTGACGTGGAAGATGCTTAGTACTCCCATTTGCCCCGCAATGCACTGAACTAGACTATATCTGAAGGAGAAAAGTACCTTAGACATAAAAGGATATGAAAAACTCTACAACTCAGCCTGGCATGGTGGCACATGCCTGTAATCCTAGCACTTGGGAGGCTGAGGTAGGAGGATTGTTGCAAATTCAAGATCAGCTTGAGCTACAAAGTGAACTGAAGGCCAGCCTGAACTGTATAGCGAGACCCTGTCTCAAAAAGACAAAAAAAAAAAAACCTCTACAACTTAGAAAAAAACCTAACAATCTAATCTGTTTATTTGTTTTTTGTCTTTTTTTGAGACAGGGTCTCCCTATGCAGTTCAGGTTGGCCTTGAGCTCACTTTGTAGCCCAGGCTGGTCTTGAACTCATAACGACCCTCCTACCTCAGCCTCCTGAGTGCTGGGATTACAGGCGTGAGCCACCACGCCCAGCTAACAATCTAATTTTAAAACAGACTAGGCTGGGCATGGTAGTGAACATCTGTGATCCCAGCACTCAGGGAGGCTGAAGCAAAAGGATTAAAAATTCAAACCAGACTGGGTAACTTAGTGAGACCCTGTCTCAAAATAAAAAGGGGCCTGGGATTTAGCTCAGTGGGAATCCTCTGTATTTAATCCACAGTCCTGGGAAAGGGGAAAGAGAGCATGGACATTGTCAAAGACATACAAATAAAAGTACAAGAGATTCAAAATTAAAGAAATAAAAAAGGTGAAAGGGGTACATGGGAAGAGGCTCAATGTCACTGTCACCAGGGAAATGCAAATCAAAACCACAGTGAGAATATCCTGGCATCCTGTTAGGTTATAGTCAAAAAAGAGCGCACACACAGACACAGAGCAACAAACAAGCGTAAGAAATGGGAACCTGTGTACGCTTCTGAAGGGAACCCAAAACGGTGCAGCCGCCAGGAAAAGCTGCATAGGAAACGGGATGATGGTTCACACCTGTAATCCCAGCTACTTGGGAGGCTGAGGCAAGAGGATCTCAACTTTGAGGATAGCCTGAGCTACACAGTGAGACCTTTATTTAAAAAAAAAAAAAAGACAGAAACAAAGAAAAAGAATGAAGATAGGCTTAAAAAAAATTACCACTTAAAAAAAATTACCACTAAATTTAAAATAGCATTATCACTTCCAAAGAAATTGAAATATCAAAGACATACTAGTACCCCTCCATCTTTACTGCAGCGCTATTCACAAAGGCCAAGAGAGGAACTAAATAAATGCCCTTTGACTCGTCTATCAAAGAAAATATGGCATAGCTGGGCACAAGGGCACAAGGGCACAAGCCTGTAATCCAGCTGCTTGGAAGGCTGGGGCAGGATATAGCCTAGGCAACACACCAAGACCTTTTCTCCAAATGACACTTTCAGAAGAATCACAAGTTCAAGCCCAGTTGGCAATTTAGCAAGACCTTGTCTCAACGAATGAAAAGAACCAGGGATGGCCAGGTGTGCTGGCACACACCTATAATCCCAGCACTCTGGAGGCTGAGGCAGGAGGACTGCCATGAGTTTGAGGCCAGCATGGGCTACATAGTGAGTCCAAGCCAAAACAAACTACATAGCAAGACCCTGTCTCAAGAACAAATAACCAGGGATGTAGCTCACTGCAAAGACAATGGATTTGATCCCAGTACGAAAAAGGAAAAAAGCAGGGAGTGGAATTCTTCAATATTCAACAACCTGTTAGAATTCTGAGGACATTAAGTGAAATGAACCAGGTGCAGAAGGTCAGACTGTGGGAGATACCTTTTCATTTTTTTTAATGTCTTTTTGAGACAGGGTCTTGCTACGCAGCTCAGGCTGGCCTTGGGCTTACTTTATAGCCTAGGCTGGTCTTGAACTTGCAACAATCCTCCTCCTCAGCCTTCTGAGTGCTGGGATTATAGGCATGCACCACCAAGCCCAGCACAAGTCACTTTCTGGGAACAGAAATAGACTCAGAAAAGCAGAGAGAAGAAAGCCAGCTACCAGGGCTGGAGGCAAGTGAGTCACTGGTCAATGAGTATAAAGTTTCACTTATGCAAGAGGAGTAAATTCTACAGATCTACACAACATTTTACCTAGAGTTAGCAGTACTATAATTGAGCTGGGCATGGTGGCGTACACCTGTAACCTCAGCACTTGGGAGGCCGAGCCAGTAGGACTGCTGTCAGTTCAAGGCCAGTCTAGGCTGCAGAGCAAGCTCAAGGTCAGCCTGCTGCCACAGAGACCAAAAATACCAAAAAAATACCAAATACCAAAATACCCAAAAAAAACACCCACAATTTTCCTGTTATTGCTACTTTTTCAAACTGTTTAATCTGATTTTGTGTTTGCATGTGTGTGTGCGCGCGCGTGCATGTGTGTGTGTTTTACTGGAGACTGAACCCACGGCTTTTGGACTGAGCAAATCTCCCAGCTGTGTGTGTGTGTGTGTGTGTGTGTGTGTGTGTGTGTGTGTGTGTTTTACTGGAGACTGAACCCAAGGCTTTTGGACTGAGCAATACTCCCTGCTTTTTTTTTATTTTTATTTTGAGACAGGGTCTTGTTAAGTTGCTCAGGCTGGGCTGGAACTTTAGAACCTCTGGCCTCAGCCTCCGAGAGCACTCAGGACAGGTGTGGACCACTGCACCCAGCTATAATGTGACTCTAAATCTACTCGTATAGACCCAGAATCTTCAATATGATCAGAGCTTTCATTCTTTGCAGCTTTTTAAAAGCTCTCAACCAAAAGCAATACTCTACCAGTTAAGTGAAAAGAATACAATCACAGTCCCTCAGTCCAGGCCTAACCTGAGTTTGTCACAAGACCCAACTCAGGAGGCCATTTCAGAAGAAAGCTGGAACCCATCCTGTGCTCACCTGTACTTGAAGCGCAGCTTCTGGACAATGGCCTTCATCTTGTCTATCTGTTCTGAGTTGGCCATGACCTTTTCAGTGACAGGCACATTTCGTTTATCATCAGCATAGGGTAGGAAAACAAGCTGGAAGCCTGAGAAGGGAAATTCAAATCGTTTCTCCTTTTTCCTTGGGAGAGGTGCAGTACTGAGGATTGATCCCTCGGCCTCTGTACTGAGCTATACCCCTTTACATTTTGGCCTACCCTCTTTACATTTTGAGACAGAGTCTGTCTAAGCCATTAAGTTGCTCAGACTGGGTTTGAACTTTCAATCCTCCTGCTTCAGCCTCCCAGAGTGCTGGGATGATAGGCCTATGCCACCTCATTTGGCTCCCATTTCTTCACCAGCCCTCTCCTACCAGCAACAACAGGGAGAGTGCCCTTCCTCTCCACACTGCAGTGGCAGCGAACTTTCCCTGGGAATAGCAGCTGGTTCTGGCCTCCAGCAGCTTTTTTGGGTGTCAGGGACAGAACCCAGGGCCTCATGCATGCTAAGCACATCTCTGCCCCTGAGTTACATGCTGTCTCCAGTGTTTCTGAGATATCCAGAGCCACCCAGAGGGACCCCTCCCCGAGGGCCTGGTTCAGCTGCTCTTCCTGCCTCCTCCTCTTTTCCCTCAGCACATGCCAGTCATCAGGCTGATCTCATCATAGTTCAGCTGCTTCAAGAACAAATGCAGACACTGCAACCAGCTGCTGCTGCCAGGTGAAGCACCCCTGCTGGTGATGCTGAGGGCACAGGTCAAGCAGGAAGGACCCAGCCCAAGCTCCCCTCTGTGCTGGCCTCTACCTCGCACCTGCCGCGCACACAACCTGTCCCAGAGCTGCCTCCGCCTGGACAGTCTCAGCTTCAGGGACATGAAGCATGACTTGGGGAACTGGGGGCTGAGCGGTAACAGCTTAATAACTGAAAACTCCTGAGCATTCTGACGACCAGGAACAAATATATGATATAGTCAAAGGCTGACTTTGTACAGGGAGTTTCTGTTTGTGCAGCTCAAGAGAGACGGCCACCTGCCAAGTACTTTGTGCTGGACACTGTACCTTACTTCTGTCAGTGCCCCAGAATTCCCATCTCTGTAGGTAAAGAATGTTAACAGAAAGGTAAAATGCCTAAGCGGGAAAACTAGTGGCAGAGATGGGTCTGAAACAGGAAGGTGAGCTTTCAGACACACGCACAAGACAAAATCAACTCTGACTTCAAAGTCTGTGTTCTTTCCACTAAACTTTAATTACTGGCGTACAGAGGGGAGAGGCCAAATATTAAGCATTACAAGGGGGTGTCAAACAATGGCTTTTAGTCAAGCAAGGTGTTGGAGTAAGGCCCCAGGACTCCTATCAGTCACCTGCAAACAGTCCCTATGAGATCACAGGGCTGCAGACCTGTGCAGCTGGGCATCACGTTGCACGGCAAAACCATTTGTGGTGGCCTCATCTGACGAACTCACTCACCTAAGGAACCTTAAAAATACCTATCTCCCAGGTCTTATTCCCACTGACTATAGCTCAGCAGGTTTGAATTAGGATCCCAAAGCACAGACAAGCCCTGGGAGCCTTAAGTCCTTCTGCCATATACCTGGAGGAGTCACCTGAATTTTCTGATCATCCAGCTCCTCTTCCTGTGGCACCAAAGCCACAAAATAAGGGGGAACACTCTTGCGGGGTGTGTATCTGCATACAGCTATGACCTCCTTCTCCAGACACTTGATGAGCAGGGCACTGAACAAGGTCGAGCTCCCTAGAAGACAAAAAGTCCCAATGGCCTACATCCTGAGTCCTCCTCCTTCCTCTTCACAGTGGAGCAAGCCCACAAATTCTCTGCCATGCTTTTATTTCACAGTCCCTCCTGCATTTCCACGTGTCAATATATAGAGACACTGAAGAAATCTCCATTTGGTCCCACATTTCCAAAATTTGAGCACAAAACACTTCTAAAATGGGATGTTAACATTCTCATGCAGCATCCAAGTGGTGCCCACTCAGGACATGGGTCTGGATAAACCGTCCCAGGCTAGAGTCCTTCATTTCCCTTGGTCCCTGCCACTTACCATTCACCAGGGACTCCTCTGGGTACACGAATAGGGAAGGCCTCAGGTAGTGGTGCTTCTTCAGCAGAGCCAAGGGCTTGAAGCCAATGAGGACCAAACCTGGCTCATCAAACCGTTTCAGCTGCTCAGTTTCCTCTTTCTCTAGAACGATCTTCCGATTCCCATAGATCTACAGGTAGGGAACAAGAGGGCCACATAGCAGGTCCATGGAGATGTAAGGTGGGAGCCACACAACACTAGCAAGATAAAAATCAACTTTAGGAAGCAATAAGACAGCTCACTAGGGGCACCATTCTGTGACAACAGGGAATTTACTGTGTGACTTCCAGGTACTTTACACTGGTCACCTAATTAGTCCTGTCCCTGTATGTCTCTCATTTTTTGTGGTACTGGAGATTAAATCTGTGCTCTACTATGGAGTGACATCCTCAGCTCTTTTGATTTTACTTTGAGACAGGGTCTTACTAAGTTGCCCAAGCTGGCCTCAAACTTGCAACCCTCTTTTCCTCAGCCTCCTGGCTACCTGGGATTGTAGGTACCTACCACCATGACTGACCTAATTTTTTAGTAGCAATCTAAGGAGGTAAATAAAACGGTCTCACAGCCGCTGAGAATATAGGACTGTGGCAGAGCCCTTGAGCAGCAAGTACAGACAAAAAGCCCAGGGTGTGATCCCCAGCACTGCAGATAAACAAACAAACTGAAAAAACAACCTATGTAATAGATGAGTAGATGGGTGCATACTTATAATCCCAGCACTTGGGAGGCTGAGGCAGGAGGATGGCTGCTAGCTCAAGGCTAGCCTGGATTACATATGGAGACCCTGTCCCAAAATGAAAGAAAGAATAAATAAATAAATAAATAAATAATAAAAAACAGGCCAGGGATTTAGCTCAACAGCACAAACACCTGCATGGCATGCACAAGATTTGAGTTTGATCCCTGGTACCAAAACAAACAAACAGGTACATAAACTGAGATCCAGTTAAGTAACTCATTCCAGGTTATATAACTGCACTGGGCTTTAAACCCAGGTCTTGCTGGGGGATTTAGCTCAGCAGCATAAGCGCCTGCCTGGCAAGCTCGAGGTCATGAGTTCCAACCCCGGTACCAAAACATAAAATAAATAAATAAATAAATAAATAAATAAATATCATAAACCCAAATCTTTCTCACGCCAAACGCCACTCTCTAGGTGTTTACTGTTCCTTTCACGCCACTCTCTAGGTGTTTACTGTTCCTTTCACGTATCATGTGCTGGGCTCCCAGCCTTGTCCCTGACACACAAAGTATGATCAAACCACGCCCATGGAATGAGAGTACTTGTGTCTAGTGCTGGGCTGGGTCTCAGCGAGGAACGCAGACACCAGCACACATACCCAAGGGTGACTTCCAAACTGCTTGCGTTTTGATCCTGAAATGCAATTAGTAACTACGCAGAGTCAAATCTGTGTTATGAACCAGTCTCCAAACCTTTTTTCAGGCATCAAAAGGAATTCACAGGGGCCAGGGATATAGCTCAGTGGCACAGTGCCTGCCTGGCAAGCATGACATCATGAGTTCAATTCCCAATACCAAAAAAAACAAAAAACAGACAAGGAACTCAATGCCCAGAACTCCTGCCTCTAAATAAATCAACAGGAAAAACTACCCATTTCCAAAATGGAAGAGGAAATTTCAACTCTTCTTCCAAAAGCATGGCAAAAACACTCTGCTTTGAAATTTGTACTGAAAATCATCTCGTAACTTGAACCAAAATGCCATTTTATTTTAGTCATCTTTCTAAGGTCCTGAATTTATATAAAAATCTGATTTAGACATCGTAATTGAAAAAGGATGACTCATTTAATTTTAATTTTCAATGTCAAATCCCTTTATAGACTGAAAAAAGTAACAGGATGAAAACAATACTTTAAAGATTGTCTTTTAAGTTCAAAAAGCAGATGTGAATCATTTCAAAGCACCGGAAAAATTTCATTAGTAAAAAGAAACTTTGGTATTAACATATGTATATATGTATGTACATATATATGTGTATATTAGAAAACAGTTAAGATAGTTATACTACTGAGCTCACTGAGGAGAAAGATTTGTGCCGGTATTGCTTGGACAATTGAAGGCAGATGTCCTGTGCTCTGGGTGAATGATTTAGGGATGACAATGTGCAATGTATGTACCATGTTGCCCCTAATTGACAAGTTTTGAAGTTTTTAGTTTTTTGGTTTTTTTTTTTTCCTTTTTCTCCTTGAAATAAAATGGATTTGGGGGGAAAAAAAGAAAGAAAAGAAACTTCAGTTTAGTAAAAAGAAAATTTTCTCCCTTTAAAAAAAAGTCCACTTCATATCAACCACTCCTTCTCTCCCAAGGAGAGCAAGCATAGGGTGAAGTTTCCACAGGCATCTCTTTCAAACGCCGATGCTAACTTTCCAGCTCTCAAGACATCATTGATCCAGACATCAGAGTTCCCAAGAGCAAAGGCTTCGTGTCTCTAGAGTGGATAGAAGTTGTGCAGCAGAACTGCTTAAACTGGCCAGGCCAGTGAGGGTGAACCTTTTAGAGACGAGTGCCCAAAGTGCAGCCCAAACCCACTTTTTTATTGCAAAGTGCCAACACTGCAATTAAAGCCTGAATACAACTCATACGTTAACACCTTTTGTCTTAAAAGTAACACACGTGCCACAGGTTCACCAACACTGGACTAGGCTGTCCATGTCTCATCTTCCTGACCACTCTCCCACAGGAGGAAGCTAAGAAAGGCAGCAGATCTGCCCACCTGAGACCGTTTGGTGTCGCTGGGCAAGAGCAAACTGCCAGTGTTCACACTGAACGTCCGGGTCTTGGTTTTCACTGGTTCGTTTGTTTCCCGGTACAGCCTCACCGGCGGCGGCTTGTTGGCCTTCTGGACCAGGTTATAAATGCCCACAGTGAGTGCTGTATCTTTGTCAAGCTTAAACTTTAACCTGAGAGAAGAAAAAATAAAAAGCATGGATTGAAAGGCTGCATCTATTTTCCTATCTAAAATTCCTTCATGGAGGCCATGCTTCAATCTGCTTTATTTTCTCAACAATCCTAAGCAAGTTCATAGAGGTGAACACAGACAAGAACACAGAGAAGGGTTATGTACATGAACCAACTCCCCACAACGAATGTGATCATTATGTACTGCTAACATACACTAACAAAAATTTTTTTCAAAAATTTTTAAATGACTTTAAAAAAACCTACAAAGAATGATTTTTTTTTTTTAAATAAGTATTTCAGGCTGATCTTGAACTCTCAGCAATCCTCCTAAGTTCCCCAGTGCTAGGATTATAGACTGGAATGAATTTTAATACAACAGAATTCCCTATCTCCCTATCTTGGAAGTCTAAACCACCAAGATCAGTCTGAGAATCTATTAACCAATTAAATGACAGAGGGCACACTGCTGGGTGGAGTGGAGCTCAGCAGTAGAGCTCTTGCAGAGCACACACAGGCCTGGGGTTTGAGCCCAGTGCTGCAAAATACTAACCTAAATGCCCAATCCACTTGAGACAGGAACATTTGATATCAAGGCTTTTCAAACCATGATCTACCACATGCCAGGCTTTCAGCTAAGCTCAAGCATAGTACAAGAAGATCACATGAAAATTTTACTGGTATCAACTGTTTAAGAAATCCAAATGGGGCCAGGGATTTAGCTCAGTGGCATAAGCGCCTGCCTGGCAAACACGAGGTCATGAGTTCAATCCCCTGTACCAAAAAAAAAAAAAAAAATCCAAATAAGGGCTAGGAAGGCAGCTCATGGCACAGCACTTGCCTGGAATGCATGAGGTCTCAGGTTCAATACCCAGCAGAGAAAAAAAAAAAAAAACAGTAACATAATTTTAACAATGGTAATAACCCTTAATGAATTTTCCCCTAATACTGCTCTGTTTTATGTTATACTTTAAAAATTAACTCCTACAGGTAACCTAACACAGCAGGTGCTGTTATCCCCAGTGCAGAGGAGAAAACAATGTACTAATGAGAGCAGCTGGTGACATCCTGAGACTGCACAGAGACAGAGGACTGTGCTGTTTCACAAGCACTGCCCCGGAAATCTAGATGTAAAGCAGGTATTTTGGAGGAGCAGGCATACCAGGTATGCAGCCAGAAATGTCAAAGCAAGCCATTGCCTGTCACTTCTCAGGGGACCTCTGAGCAGCTGACCTTGCCTCAGTACCCACCTGGAGAGCACACGCTTCCTAGTCTCCTTGGCACGAACCTTCCTCAACAGGTCTTCCAGCTTGCTCGATTCCTCAAAGTGAACCCCAAGGTCTGCATCCTCTGCTACACTAATGATATCTCTGTAGAACAAGGATATGTCAAAGCCTCCACGTTTCTTCAGGTGCATCAGGTCAATGAAGATACCTGGTGTGATGACAGACAAAAGTGAGAAGGAAAAGCAATTTCCAGTAAGAGAGAAAAAAAATTTTAAAGGAATAAAATATAGCTAGGCATGGTGTTACACATTTGTAACTTCAGTAGTTCAAAAAGCTGAGGAGCCTAAATTTGAGGCCAGCCTGGACAACTGTCTCTAAAGTAAAAAAGGGAGTTGGCTGTGGTGGCACACGCCTGTAATTCAGGCATGCGGGAGACCAAGATAGGAGGATCACTGTGGAGTTTGAGGCCAACCAGGACTACACAGTGAGGCCAGACTGAACTACACAGCAAGATCCTCCCTGTCTTAAAAAAAAAAAAAACAAGGCAGCTGGAGATATAGCTCAGTACTTCTTGAGTTCAATTCCCAAGGCCAAAAAAAAAAAACAGAAAGAGAGAGACAGACTCATTATGTTACCCAAGAATGTCCTGAACTCCTAGACTCAAAAGAGATTCTCAGTCCTCACAGTACAGGTATATACACCGTGCCTGGTTCAAAACTTTTCTTCAGTTAAACTCAAATTTGGTTTTGCTTTTTGGGGCTTTTTGTATTTGTTTGTTTCTTGAGACAGAGTCTCACAAAACAGTCCAGGCTGGTCTTCCAAACTCATAGTGATCCATCCACCTGCTTCAACCTCTTAGATGCTGGGATTACAGGTGTGCACCACTATGCATGACTTCTCAAACCTGACTTAGAAAGCTCTCTCTAAAACTAAATTGGTTATTAACATTTTCAGAACTTAAAGAAGCCAGGCATGGTAATGCATGCCTGTAATCCCAGGCCTTGAGAGGCTAAAGCAGGAGGATTATTAAGAGTTCAAGGCCAGCCTGAACTTTATAGAATGATGCTGTCTCAAGAAAAAAATAAAAAGTAAAATTAAAAATACTGGCTAAATGAGTCAGTTATTATGACTTCAGACAACTTATTCAAATACAGCCTTTCATGGTAGCGAGCCAGATAAGACTGCTCTAGCAGAACTCTGTAGACAGTATACCAAAACCACTCAAGACCATTTTTGGTGTTAGTGTTACACAGGTGTCTTCTCCTGGCTTCACTTTACTCTTGATCTCAAGGCCTTCGCATCGAACCGTATCTACAGCCCTTTTCCACTTTATTTTTTTATTTCACTCTGGATGGTCAAAAGCAAATGCTTGTTATCAGCTATAACGAAAATAACAAACACTGAGCATTGTGGTGTACACCTATAGTCCCAGCTACTCAAGAGGCAGGACCAAGAGACCGCAACTTCAGGGCCAGCCTGGGCATCTTAGCCAGACCTTATCTTAAAATTGAAAAAATAAAAAAAAAAAGGGCTGGAGATGTAGCTCAGCACTCCCTTGGCTTGATCCCCAGCACTGAGAAAAAAACAGAGAGCAATAAAGTTAAGCACCAACTAAGAGAACAAGGTAAATGCTCACCTGTGTCACGGAGATCACTGGCCTTTGTCCTGGCCCGGCTGGCCTTGGCACTGTCGTCACCGTGGGGGTCATCGTTGTTGGTGAACAGCATGATCCTCTTATGACTCATCTTGACCTGCACATCGCTGAAGAGGTTGGCACAAACCCACAGCACTTCGCTTAGCGAGTAATTGGACCCGTGGCCAATCAGGTCTTGGAAATGGTCTTGTCCTGGCTGCCCCTTAAACCGGTCCAGCTCAAGCACTCGTTTGGCACCTGGTCAGAAACAAGGAGTCAAATACACACAAAACATCTGAGCATCAGCAGTGGCCACCTTTACCATAGGCAAAAGGAAAGACTGGGGTCTCTTTCCACCCCACAGCAGCTTAGGGTGCACAGTGAGGTCCACATCCCAGCAAGGACCCCAGTGCAGGAGACCACACTCCTCGACAGGACGGAACCTGCTCCCTCCTGCTCAGCCCTTTGTTGGGACGGTGACATTCCTGGGACTATCACTGACCTGGATTATCCAGTTCTTGTAACACATAAATATTTTTGAAATTCACTGAATTTTTGTCCTTCTTGGTACCATAGAACACCACTCCCAAGAGATCTCGATCACTGCTTATGATCTTACTCGTGTACACACTTTCGATACACTGAAAAAAAAATCCAACGAATATTTACTTAACACCCAACTTCAGTTCTCTAAGTGCCTGGTATTTAAGTGCCAGTATGTGTTAGCTAAATCTGTACATGGCTCTAGAATAACACATGACCCCTGACCTTCAGGAAACTCAAGTCAGCGACAGTGACGGACATATAAACATACTTATCAAGTTACAACAAAAGGCAAAGTTGGGCATAATGGCACACACCTGTAACCAAGCACTCTGGGAGGCTGAGGCAGGAAGATCAACAGTTCAAGCCCAACCTAGGCAACTTATCAACTTAGGGAAACCCTATCTCAAAATAAAAATTTTAAAAGTGGCTGAGAAAGTAGCTCAATGCAAAGGCCCTGGATTCAATCTCCTTTAAAAAAAAAAAAAAAAGCAAAGTGCAAATATATATATAGTATAAGTCTCTACTGCAAGAGGCCAGAGAAAGACAAATCTGTATATTCACAAGGAGGAGACTGACCTATGGGAGCAAAAAAAGCCCAACCCTAGAATTGGAAACCTGGAGTTGAGTCCTACTGATGTTACTTAACTGGCTGAGTTTGGACAAGTCGCCTACCCAATCTTTCCTCAAGTATTCTTACCCCAGTGAACAGTTTACATATATAAAATAACCACAAGGGTTAGGTTAACAAAAAGTAGATATGACCTGAGGACAAGTCAGTAACTATTCCAGTTTTTGTTTGTTTTGTACTGGGAATGGAACTCAGGACTTTGTGCTTGCCAGGCAGATGCTGTGCTGCTGAGCTTATATTCTAAGCAAGTCAGTAACTATTAATAGCACCCTTGAAATAAAATTTCTCAATTACACAGCTAAAAACAACAATTTTGCAGCCACAGGAAAGGTCTACTCATCTAAACTAACAGCAGAGCCAAGGATTTAGCTCCGTAGCACAAGCGCCTGCCTGGCAAGTGCAAGGTCGTGAGTTTGATCCTCAGTACCAAATAAATAAATTAACTAACAGCAGCATCTGGCAAATGAGGCCTCCAAAGTCTTGGTCAGTCTGGGGCAGCCTATTTAATTCTGGGGCAACAGCCAAAATTAAGTTTCTGAGTCCTCAAAGCTGAGGAATAAACAAACTGTGGTGAACTTTACATATCCTGCCTGAGCCCTGATCCAGCCTCCCTTCACCGAAGTCTTTTTCCTCTTCTTCCAGTGTTGGAGATTGATCTTAGGGCCTCCACACTGAGCTACATTCCAGTCCTTTTCTATTTTCTAATTTTGAGACAGTGTCACTAAGTTGCTAAGTTGCCCAGGTAGGGTTTGAAATGTCTATCCTTTTTTTTTTTTTTTTTGTACCAGGGATCGAACTCATAACCTTGCTCTTGCCAGGCAGGAATTTACACCACTGAGCTAAATCCCCAGCCCAAAATGTCTATCCTTAAATGCAAAATTTATATTATGCTTACTTATAATAACCTACACAGCAAGTAGTCATTTTTGCAAATATTGTAATCTATTCATTGAGCTGTCTACAAGCTTTTAAATGAGGGCTCTTTCTAAATTCTAAGAATTATAACAAAAACAAACCTCTGTTTGATCCAGAAACACCTATTTTTAAATTCATTTTTTGGAGACAGGGTTCAAACTCTGGAGGTTCCTCCTGCCTCAACCCCTCTAGGATAACAGGCATGCGGCACCACACCCAGCTTAGCAATACACCTAAAAGGATTCAGTGGTTAGCATGATCTGTGTGAGAAGGGCCACAGGCGTAACTCAGCAGCACAGCACCTGCCTGGCAAATGCGAGGCCCTGAGCTCAATTCCTGGTACAGAAGGAAGGAAGGAAGGAAGGAAGGAAGGAAGGAAGGAAGGAAGGGAGGGAGGGAGGGAGGGAGGGAGGGAGGGAGGGAGGGAAGAAAATGAGAAAAAGAAACTAAAAGAGAATTTTATAAAATGTTCTTTTATTGCTTTCTTATCAAATGCCTGGTGTTCATTTGTAAATGTCTCATTCATCTGGTCCCTAATATTACTGTTTTTGTTTTTTGTCGGAGGTGGAACTGGAGATCAAACCTAGGAGTGCTCTGTCACTGAGCTACATCCCCAGCCCTTCCTCCTTTTTAACAGGGTCCCATTAAGTTGCCCAGGCTGCTCAGACCTGTGCTCCTGAGTTGCTGATATTACAGGCTGGCACTACCAAACACAGCTAACCCCACTATTTCTTTTTCAACTGCAACCACAGGCAGCCATCCTGAGAGGTTAAGCATCACACAACATTCGCAAACTTTCCAAAGAATCTGTGTTTTTAAAAGTGGGGCTCATATTTTTGTTGTTGTCGACTTATAGTTAATCAAATGAAAAGCCAATCTTACCTGGATGCTCATGTCAAAAGGAGTCAGTTCATTTTCACCCTGAGATTCAAACATGGCCCTGGAGGCGTCCACCAAAAAAATTAAACTATCTCTTCCTGAGTATTTATATTCACCTAGGGGGAAAAAACCAGAATGGAATGTTTACCCTTATATTTGTATTTACCACTCACATGAAACAGAGAAAGGCTCCTAAAATGACAGCATGAACTAGTGAATGATAAAGCAGATACCCTTAAAACATCACCCAGGGAAGGCAACAGAAATAAAACTGCTTAATTACACAACTAAAACCAGCAGCACCCCAGAGCCCATCCACATTCCCATTCAATTACAATACCCAGCTCAGCCCAAAGTAACTATTATCCTGACTACTGACAGTCACTTCCTTTCCTTTATGGCTTTAGCATTCAGTGACATTCCTAAATATTAAACATTAAAAGTCAAAGTTTTGACTTAAGAGATGTTTTGGGAGTCTCTTAGTCTGAGATATTCCTCTATCAGTTGTAAATTATCTGCTGAAGAACCAGGATGCTCTAGCACATACATTTAACTTTCCTACATTGTGAATTTTGCTGACTGAATTCTTGACTGTTTCCCCTACCTCCCAGTGTTGGGGATTTACCCAGGGGCTCTCTAGCTCTCCATCACTGAGCTACACCCCCAGTTTTTTAAATTTTGAAGACAAGAGTCTCAAGAAATGGCCCAGACAGGCCTTGCACTTGGAATCCTCTTGCATCTAATTCCCAAGTAGCTGGGGTTACAAGTGTGGGTACCACAACCAACACATTATCTTATCTTGGGTTTTTTTGTTTGTTTTTTGTCTTTTTGAGACAAACTCTCACTATGCAGTACCAGCTGGCCTTGAGCTCACTTTGTAGCCCAGACTGGTCTGGAACTCACAGAACTTAAAATGATCCTCCTGCCTCAGCCTCCTGATTGCTGGGATTACAGGCATTACAGGCAGGTGCCAACATGCCCCATCCATTGTCTTGTTTTGGTTTGAGACAGTCTCTAAATTGCCCAGCCTGGGCTCAAACTTATGATTCTCCTGCCTCAATCCCCTGAGTAGTTGGGAGTAAGGACAAGCGCCACCACATCCAGCTACAGTGCTGCTTCTAAATACAATAAACTTAATTAGTTTCCTTTTGGAAAAAAACATAATGTCAAAAATCTTAGCAAAAACTATCTTAACCAGGTGAAATCTACCTCTTAGCAATATTCTTTAAGAAGATATGGAAAAATCCTTGTGCAAAATTTACTACAATATTATTTAGTAAAGCAATAAATTGATTCAAGGTCAGCCTGGGCAATACAGTGAGTTCAGGGCCAGCTTGAACTACATAGCAAGACCCTGTCTGGGGCTGGGGATTTAGCTCAGTGGTATAAGCGCCTGCCTTGCAAGCACGCGTTTGTGAGTTCGATCCCTGGTACTGATTTAAAAAAAAAAAAAAAAGATCCTGTCTCAAAACCATTCCCCCAAAACCAAAACAACAAATTGGAAATAACTAAAATGCCCAACAGGAAACATAATTACAGAACATTTAAAATAAGTTATGAAGACTACATATATGGGGGCTGGAGATTTAGCTCAGTTCCATAAGCGCCTGGCAAGCTCAAGGTCATGAGTTCGATCCCTGGTACCAAAAAAAAAAAAAAAAAAAGACTACATATATGTAACTGTGTGTAAAGATTTACCTATGACACAACAAGAAAAAACACAATATTAAGAATATTTTAATGGGGCTGGGTATTTAGCTCAGTGGCATAAGCGCCTGCCTGGCAAGTACGAGGCAGTGAATTCGGTCCCTGGTACAAAAACAAAACAAAACAACAAACGCTATCTGCCCCTAACGCTATCTGCACTCCTAGGATCCTAGGCCTCCAGCAGAACCACGCTCCTCCGCCCGAAAAATACACGTTAAAAATTCATTTTTTAAGAGTGGTATAAGTTAAAATAGGAGAAATGTACATGCATTATTATTACAAAATAAAAATCAGATACAAAGAAAAACGTTTGTGTATGCACACATGTGTGTACTTAAAAGATAAAGACTGAAAGATACATGAAGGAAATACTGAAAATGCCAAAATGAAGCTGGGTATGGTGACTAGGTCTGTAGTCCTACCTACTAAAGGCTGAAGCAGAAGAATTTCCTGAGCCCAGCAGTCCGAGACCAACCTAGCAAACATTATGAAAATGAGACTCTGATGCAAAAATAAAGACAGTTTGGCGTGTTGGTGAACACCTGTAATTCTAGTTGTTCAGGGGGCTGAGTAAGGAGGATTACAAGTTCAGGCCCAACTGAGGCAACTTGGCAAGAACCAGTCTCAAAATAAAAAGGACTGGAGATGTAGCTCAATGGTAGAGAGCTCACCTAGCACGTGCAAAATATAATAAAATAAAATACAAATACAAAATGTCAGTAGTGGTTACATTAGGGTGATAAATATACAGATTACAGTAAGTTTTATTTTTTTATTTTCTATGTGTCTCAATTTTAATACAAAACATTTTCCTTTATTTTTATTTACTTTTGTTACAGGAATCAAACTCAGGACCTCACGATTACCAGGCAGGCACTGTGCCGCTGAACTATATCCCCAGTCCTACAAAACACTTAAAAAAATACTTTAAAATTTTCCACTCAGGAATACAGACATCACATACCATTCATTTCTCTTCCTTTGCCCTCTGTGTCCTGCCAAACCTAAGGTCTATCCTTAACTGTGTCAACTAGTGTCTACTTTTCCACGGTTGCAGTTACTGTAGGGGAAGGCACTTTTACAGAGGTCCTGGGATGAGTAAACCTTTCTTAAGTGAGGAAGGGTCTTACCTAAGCCACATAAGGTGACAAAGGATACCCCCGAAAAGTTCATTTATTGGAGTTCAACAGATGCCAACCTACTGGTAACCAAAAAAAATGTAAGGCTAGAAATGTCCCACAGACATACTAAGAATAGATGAGCCTAGGGTGGCTCTGCCAAGATCAAAGGGGGAGAAGTATTTCAGACTGTGGGGGGGAAAGAAAGGTGGGCCACCAGACAGCAAAGGCCACCCAACAGAGGGCGGCAAGAAAGGTATTTCCGCCACATACAGGACAGCACCACAGGTTAAAGTCACTCACCACCGGCGTCAGGGCTATCCTCCTCCTCCTCCTCTTCCTCTTCATCGCCCGCGGTTTTATAGTAAGTCTCCCACCCTGACATGCTGATTTCTGCCAAGTGAAAAAAGATGCGATAACAAGCAAATACATTTCTCCTTGAGACAAAAGAGGCTATCTTGTCCTGGGTAGTCTCAAACTCGCGATCCTCCTGCTTCGGCCTCCGAAGTACCTGGGATTACCAGAGTGCGCCACAGTCCCCAGCAGTAATAAATCTAGAAAATATCTCATCTTCTAGGCTCTTTTGAGAGCTGCTATAAAGGCTTGGAGACACTAATGAGGATGGGTCCTTATGCCTCGGGAGCTCTCAGTTGTTGGAGTGCAGAAAGGAAGGGACTCCGGGTCATTCTAGCAGCAGCTTCCCCTTAACTGTCCGTTTCGGGCACTTCAAAACCTGCGGTAGCCAAGGTGGCCGCTGGGACCATGCGCTGGTACAGCCTAATCTTGGATCCCGCCCCTAACGCTATCTGCACTCCTAGGATCCTAGGCCTCCAGCAGAACCACGCTCCTCCGCCCGCCCCCTAATTTCCCTTACCTGCGCAGCCAGCCACGCCCACAGCAGTTCAGTGTAGGAGGCCTCGGAAGCCGGAAATCGCCTCCCCCGCAAGCGGCGGGATCAAGCGGCGGCCCCTACACAGGGCTGCACAGTTCTGGCGGACGCTGCCTCCAGGGAGGCTAAGGGAACGCGCCAGACTGAGTGGCAAGGCAGGACGAAGGTAGTCCTGGTCTGCAAGCAACACGCACAGAACGCGAGAGGCCTACCTCAGCCTCAGCGACCGACACTCAGAAGAGAGCATCACGCACGCGCAAACTACCGTTCGCGCTCCCCCGCAAACGCTTCTTACGTCATTACGCACAGCATCACCTTCTTCCCATCTGGCCGACGTTCCCACTGCCACAACCCGGCACAAGTGTATTAAGGAAAGCACCGCCCCTTCCTGAAGCCCCTCCCCGTTTGGCCTTACGCACACGCGCGAGAGTACGTCCCCGCCCCCGCCCCCGCCCCCTGGTCAGTGCAGACCCTCCCGGTGCGTTCTGTCACCTCACAGTAGTCGTTGCCGGTAGCGGGTGCGGGGGTCGCGAGCAGCGCAGGGTCGCTTCTCCCCCGCCCCTCAGGCTGGGCCAGGGCTTAGTCCCCACCCCGCTCCCTCTTCTCCCCAGCTTCGTCGGGTACGGGAAGGTCCCAGCCGCTGCCGGGTCCCCGAGGGCCGTCGTGGCCGCCGCCACGGGTCCCCATGGAGTCGCCGCATCTGTATCCGGTGAAGCTCTACGTGTACGATCTGTCCAAGGGCCTGGCCCGGCGGCTTAGCCCCATCATGCTGGGTGAGGGGACGGGGCAGAGGGCATATGGGGAGAAAGGCGGGCCGAGGCGGAAGAGGGCGCGGGCGGGCCGAGAGAGGAGACGCAGGGGCCAGAGGGATGGAGGGAAAGTGGAGAAGGTGGGGGTCTGAGGCTTGGCTCCCCTTCCCATCTTAAGGTTTTCATCTGGGGAGAAGGGATAGCGGACTCACGCCCTCTACTTGATGGGGGCTCGGGTAGGGACCATACCCTCCAGACTCCTTGGAGCTAGGGGTCCTGGCTGTTCTCAGCCTCGCCTCGGGCGCCCCCACCTTCCTCCCTCCACGAGGTGCCGGAGTTGAGCATGCCTTCCGCGGTGTCCCTCGTGGTGAAAGGGACACTGCAGACGAGAGTCTAGGGTGTCCCTCGGAAAGAACTTACCTCCGCGCCAAAGGGGAACTCCCTCTGCAGTCTCCAGGGTTGGGAGTTGAGCTGTAAATTGGGCCCAGCTATCGCCTACGCTCCCAGGTAGAGGTCAAGGCAGGTCAGTGGAGTCCCAACTTCGGAATTCACCAAGTTCGCCCAAAACCAGACGATCTTCTCCCAACAGTTTCTAAGTTAATTGCTTTGGCCCGGATATTAAGAAAAGAATTCTGGGGGAGGACTGGATGCTGCTGTATGAGCAAAGACTACTAAAGGAAGTATTTCGATTGTGCTTCATTAACTACTTTAATGCTGGGGGAGATCAGCCCTTGTTCACTGTGGAGATCAAACCTCTCTTCAACCCAAATACCAGGATGTGTTGCGTTACCTAAGAATTGTCAGCTTTCTAATTTCAGGTAATAATTGGCAAGAGAGGATTCTAGGAATTGAACAGCTTTGGCAACATCCGTTTGAATGGTGTTTCTTGGCTTCTATGGAGACATTGGAGAATGAGTTAGTTGTTCATTGGCAAAGGGGCTCAGAGTTCAAGGAAGTAAGACTTTTTGAGGGGGGAGCTCCTGGAATTGAACCCAGGGCCCTATGCATGCTAGCCAACCACTATCCCACTGAGCTATAGCCCCAACCTTTTTCATTTTTCGAGACAGGGTCTTGCCAAGTCGTCCAGGCTAGCTCCAATTTGAGATTCTCCTGCTTCAGCCTCTCAGATACCACACCCTGGAGAAGTATATTTTGGAGGATATCTTTTCAGTGTCCCTAGGCTTCTAATGTGTTATAGTGAGTCAAACTTAATCTTTCTACCATATGCTAGTGAGTGATTTCTATATTTCACATCCAAATATCTAGGATGGGGCCAGGGATTTAGCTCAGCGGTGTAAGCCTTGCAAGTGCATGGTTATGAGTTCAATCCCCGGTACAAAAAAAAAAAAAAAATAGGATGCTTAAAGACATACAGATACTGGCTGAGGATGTAGCTCAGTGGTAGAGCACTTGCCTAATATTCATAAGGCTGTGGATTTGGTTCCTAGCACCACCAAAAAAAGAACAAGCACCAAAAACTCTTTATTTCCAATATATATTATTAAATAAGAGTAGAAAAAGTTAAAATGGTTGTTTAATATGTGAATGTGCATTTTAAGCGAAGGATACATATGTGCTTACTTAGGCAAATTGTTTTCTGGGAGGATACACAGGAAATTGCTAACAGTGGAGCCTATGGAAAGCAGAACCTGATGCCAGGAGATAGGAGCAAACTTTTCTTTATTGTTTCACATACCATATATTCAAAATAAAGTTTTAAATATATGAATTCTAGAGCTGTACTTCACAAATCCTAAATCAGAATATCCTAGAATTTTGATCCATAAATCTGTGCTTTAATAAGCTGCTCAGTAATTCGTGTGCTGCTGCTGCTAACCCATTATTGGACAGAAGTTTGGGCCTCATTCTCCAGCTATTAAAATGTGTAAGGCAGGGGTAGGGAGTATCACTCACTGACAGCATTTGCCCAGCATGTACAAGGCCTAGAGTTCATTCCCCAGCAGTACACACACAAAAAGTAAGACAAATATGAAAGCAAAACTTACAAAGTCATTAGGGAAGTGCTGGTCATTAATAGATTACATGTCAGGTTCTAATCAAACTTGGAATGGAGCAGTTTGCTTAGTTTGATCATGTTGAGGCATCACTTAGATATTTCCTAGCCCCATAAATAAAAGTATCCTTGCCAGGCATAGTGGCACACACCTGCAATCCCAGCACTCAGAGGTAAGAGGATTGCCAGGAGTTCGAGGCCAGCCTGCGTTACATTGTGAGACCCTGTCTCAAAAAATGCCCTGCACTGGGCATTTTTTAATTCTGTTATCTAATAATTTTAAGATGAATTTATAAATAGATATCAATGTGTGCATGCATATAAAACACCAGATCAGAAAGTAAATAATGAAGTTCTGCACAATTAAAAAAGTATATCTAATTAATTCTGTTATCTAATAATTTTTGCTCTTTGCTGAAGGAGGCCTCGGGTAACACTTTATTCATTCAACAGATACTGACATACCTACTATGTGCTAGTAAATATGCAAGAGACAATAAAAATAGATAATACTCTAAGTAAGTACAGATCTGTGTGCTCTGTGCTGTTCAGAAGCAAACTGGGTGCTGAGATAGGAAATAATAAGTGAGATCTACTTTAAATAAGGGTATTAAGAGTAGTCACTTTCAAGTTGGACCTTTAGGGTGAGGAAGAAGTAGCCCCTGGAGGTGAATGAGGAAGTTACATTGATCCAGGCAAAAGACCGCTCATCCTGCCAAGGCTAGGAGACAGGAAGGAGCGTGGCCTAGTACCTAAAATGAAGGCAAGCTTTGTGGGTATAGTGAGCAAAAGTGAAGTAGCTTAGACCTGCCCCTACCCTTTTAAATAGGTATGAGATCCTAGAGGACTTCATCCTGACATGGAAACCTCACCAGTTTGTCACATCAAGTATCATGGTGTTTCTGAGGATATCACTTTGCCTACAAATCTATTTCTTTTTCCCATATTGCTTTTTTGCCTTTTATAAAGGCAATGGAGAAAAGATTCCCAAAGCTAGTGGTCATTACTTTCTAGAAGACATAGGGAAAATAGGCATTGCCTTGCTTATTCAGCCCATTCAAATATCACCAACCTTAAATAAGATCAGATATATCTCAGTTCAGTTAGTTTCTTTAAAGAATCAATTTGCTGATTTTTATAGTGAATTCTAGAAATATCAACAACAAGCATTTATTGAGGGTTTACCATGTGCCAGATCTTTTTTCTGAGTATTTTGCATGCATAAGAATCTTCACCACACCTCTGTAAGCTAGGTCCTGTTACTGTCTTTACTTTTCCGTTAAGAAGCGTAATACAAAGAAAGTTTAAAATTTGCCTTAAGTCATACAGCTGGTAAATGGTAGAGGAGGGTAATAAACAGACCACATCATCATTTACCATTCTATCTCTAATATGTAGTATGTTCTCTTGTTACTGATACAAATCAGGTACCTTGTTCAAGTGTCAAAGGGCATCCTTAGCCAAATATTCCAAGTTTGGATGAGAGAGAAAAAATCTGGGTTCAGTGTGTATATGCCGTTCATAATCTAGAGTAAGATTATCCTCTTAGCCTTTCTTTTCCCAAACTAAATACATACTGTCACACTTTAGTTGTGTTAGTTCTCCATTGTAAGACTTCACCCAGCTCTATTATAATTCTTGACTGGACTAGATAACACCCAGTGAGTTCGCTCTCAGCCATGCGGATTCCACACTTTACCCTGTCCTGTGTCCAGCGCCTTAGATTGCCTCCCATGGAGGAATTCCTATTCCATAGTTTATTTGCACCAAAATAGTCCCACATTATCCTTAGCATTCTAATTGAGCAGACAGCCTGATGGCCCCTTTTCCCCATATAACCATCTGCTCAACATAATTAGCTATTATAATTGTCCTTTAGTTCATCCTCTTAATCATTTTAGCTGCATTTCAAATTTCTTGACCCTTTTTTGGTGCCAAAGTAATCGAGATAAATGTAGACTTTTTAAATTGTGCTGAGAGGCAGAACTTCATTATTTATTTTCTGACCTGGTGTTTTATATGCATGCACACATTGATATTTATTTACAAATTCATCTTAAAATTGTTCTTAGGTTTGGACCAGAGATGTAGCTCAGCAGCGCATCACCTTCCTGGCAAGTGCAAGACCCTGAGTTCAATTCCCGGTACTGAAAAAAAATTGCTCTCAGGTTTGAAGATTTGGGAAAATAGGAGATAGACTTAGGGATAGAGAGAGACAGAGACAGAGAGAGAGAGAAAGAGAGTTTCTAGGCAAAATGCAGTATTTTTATTTTTTATTGAGACAGTCTCACTCTGTAACCCAGGCTGGCCTTCAGCTCTCAGCAATCATCCTGCCTCAGCCTCCCAAGTGCTAGGATTACAAGTATGTACCACTACACCCAGCTAAGCAAAATATAATTTAATGAGTCTTTGAGATTTTGTTCTGTGCTCAGTTTCTTGCTTAATTCTGTAGTACAAATAGTAATATCCCCAAAAATAAGATGCACACACATACAAAACTATGCATAAAGTATGTATAATAGTATAAAGAGATTATGATCAGATACCACAATGAAAGTAGTGAGCCAGGGTGTGGTGGTGGTGGGGTGTGTACACTTCCAACACTCGGGGAAGCTGAGGCAGGAGGATCATAAGTTTAAGCCCAGCCTGGACATTTAACAACAGCCTGTCTTTAAAAAAAAAAAAAAAAAAAGTGAATGGTGCAGCAACTATTTCAGTTATTTCAGCAATTGCCTGGAGCTCCTGGAGGGCAGGGACTCAGTCTCACTTTTCTGCGTGTCTCCAGCAGCCAGAAGAGGTGCCTAGTGAGTTGGATTTGTTTATTTTTGTGATACAGGGGATCAAACCCCCGACCTCATTGAGCTACACCCTCAGCCATAGGAAGTATTGATTATAGAAATTGATTAAGTTGAGCCGGGTGTGGTGGCTCATGCCTGTAATCCCAGCACTCAGAAGGCTGAGGCAGGAGGATCGTTCTGAGTTCGAGACCAGCCTGGGCTACAAAGTGAGCTCAAGGCCAGCCTGAGCTGCATAGCAAGACCCTGTCTCAAAAAGACAAAAAAAAAAAAAAAAAGAAATTGATTAAGGCTTAGACTCAAGCTTGTACATTGTGTTGAATTTATTTGAATGTAAGGGAGTTTTTTTTTAAACATCTTAATACCATCTATTGTGCTTTGTCTTTGATTTTCATTGTTCATTGTATAAACTATTTAATATCCACCAAATGAATGAACTTAATAATTGTGCGATTTCTTATGAATGTGGCTGACAGAACCCCATGAGCTCTTGCTGCTGTTTATTCTCTGCAACCTCGCCTGCCTGCACCTGCTTATGGACACGCTTTCCCCAGCCTTTGTCCACCAGGTTCTATAAGAGAATCCAGCCCTGGGGAATGATGAGTGACGGTTTCCTTTGGAACATTAGTGTTTAACCCTTGCAGAACCACACTGAAGCAGGGCCGTGGTCCCCTGAACAGGACACAATGTCTGCAGGTATCTTTTTCTTGTGGTCTTTTCATGGGCTGTGCCCCTGCCAGGGTCCATTCTCTCACATCTCTTGACCTGGCTATCCTCTGCTCATCCTGAGGGCTCAGCTACATTGTCCCTTCCTCCAGGAGCCTTTCCCTGACCCCTACTCCCCGGGCTTACTCTTGTAGCCCTATTATGTGCTGATAGCACCGTGTATGCTCCTTTCATCTTCTTTTCCCTTACTCTGCCCCTAGCAGAACTGGAAGCTCCAGGGGGGCCTGAACTGTCACTTGTATCCCCAGAGTCTAGCACAGTCGAGCATCCAGTGAACACTGGCTGGTGAATGGTGGGATATTGTTGCCCTCAAAGCATTGCTGCAAGGCCTGGCTGACAAGAGGCAAAAATTAAGTGAGGATTTTCCAGTACTGAGAAGAACTCAAGTTACTTTTATGCTGGGCATGAATCCTGTACTAACTCCAGGGAACCCTAGTACTAGAGTATTACATTGTGTGAAATTGCCCATGCTAAACTCAAACTTGCAGTCCTCCTGCCTCAGCTTCCCAGAGTTCTGGAATTATAGACATACACCATCACACCTGGACACTTGGCTCTCCTGTCAGTTTTTATCAATTTTTTTTCTTTTTTGGTACCAGAAATTGAACTCACAACCTCACACTTGCCAGGCAGGCATTCATGTCCCCGAGCTAAATCTCCAGCCCTTTATCAATTATTGCATGATGATTTCTGGATAACCTTTTTCTGACCAAAGGGAGAGCAAAAGGAAGGAAAGTAAGTATTTTTATACTGTTGACTGCAGAGGGTTAGTTATGTTACACCATAGCTTTTACCTTTTCTCACCTATATTCAAGGTTAATAGCTGATTTGTTAGGTTAATGCTAAGCCTCTCCTACTGCTAGTAAACTGCCTTTTTGAAACACTTCATTGTTGGGGGAAGAATCTGTGAGGCAAGCTGGGGCTACATTTGATTTATACTGATGAGCTCATGTATTTCCTTTCCCTGCCAGCTGAGACAAAATGCCACCCACTCATGAGGCCCCTGTCCCTGGAGTCCCATCATTGTCAACACTTTCCACTTATTTATAGACATTTATTTAACAGTGGCAATGTACCAGGTGCTGATCTATAAGCAGCATGCGTGTCTATGCACAAGTTCTCCCAACTCCCTCGATCAATGAGGAGCTGGGTGGAGTGTTTTTCCTTGGCTTTAATACACAGCACTCCCTTTGCTATTGTAATCAGTAAAAGACTGACTCATGTAGACCATGCTCTGCATTCTGTACTACTCATGCTGGACAACAGGGCTGATGGCCACGTCCTCCACTTGTTACGTGTGTTCATACTTCACAGGCCTGAAAATGTGTTAGATGTGACACAGACCTGGACTCATGCAGCCATCAGACACCTACTCCAGCTTACCGGGGAAATGCTAATGGGAAGTAGTCCGCTGCTACACCATGCTCATATTCTTTGGGCCTAAGTCAGCTCCTCAGATGCCCTACTTCAAGAACAAGTGACCATTTATTCCTCATCTCCTACCCTAGTCAGTCCCCCAAAATTTAAAGATCAGCTCAGTCCCACTTTCTGATACCTGGCAATCTGTTGAGCCATGGCCCTAATTCTTCTCCTCCCAAGGGTAGGGCACAGAGTAACAAGCCTTCCACTTCTACCCAAGCTTCTCCAAGTTCATTTTCCTATCTTGCTTTGTTTTGCTTTTATACCAAACCCTGTATCTTTCCTCACCTAGACAATCTTTTCCCTGCCCTACCACTTAAAAATGTTGCAAGCCTAGGTACAGCTGTGAAGAACTTTAGAAGAATAAAAATAAAAAAGAGAAGAATAAAAGAATCTTTTTTTTCCTCTATTCCTACTACCATTTATGGGTGCATTGTTTTTTCTGCTGCCGGGGATCAAAGCCAGGGCCTTGCAGTTGAAAGAAAGGCAAAGTGTGATTTCTAGCTCACAGACCATTTTAGTGATCAATAGAATATAAAGGAGAATGAAGTAAACTTTGTATCCTGCAACTTTCCAGTTATTTTCAGATGTAAAGTCATTGTCTGAATGATCTCTCCATTTACTGCGGTAAGCCTGGGTTTAAGCATATGCATCTGTGCCTGGCAGCTGTCCTCATGGGTCACTGAGCCCAATGGACATCTGAGAGGCAGTACAGACTCCGGCGGAGCCAGTATGCAGGTTGCAGAGTCATATGTGTACCGAGCTAGGGCAGCCTTGATGGGGGAAGAACTTTGACCTTGATAGCGCCACAGCACTGACTAACCAGTAGCTCAACTCAGCAGGTGCTCATGGAGCGAAGCCAGTTTAAATACTTTGGCAGGTGCTAGAACAGCAGAGATACATAAGAAACTGTCCTTGGCCTTGAGGCAGTTGTAGTCTAATTTTAAAAAAAGACACATATAGGTACTTTTAATACCAAGGTACTGTTAGAGCAACTGTAAAACTTTCAACTCATAAATCCTAAAAGAAATGAATTAACCTTTGTTGGGTATGTGTAATGTGCCAGTAATTATGCTAGACATACTTGCCTGTTATCTTATATACTGTAATAGGTGGTTATTAATAAGTCAATATGATGTTATATGTGTCTATTTATTTATTAGAAATGTTTGCACCTGTGTGTTACATAATAAAAGGTATCGATGGCTTCTTTTTCTAGTTGGTATGATGAAGCTCCCCAGACTGCCAAATAGAGCAACATATGTACATAAAGAAATTACATACACATGGGCTGGGGAGGGGCTCAGTGGTATAGAACTTGCCAAACAGGCAGTGAGGCATTGGGTTCCATCCCCAGTGCTACCAAAAAGAAGCAAAAGAAACTACACATACACACATTTTATGGTTACCTATATATTTACATATGTTCCATTAATGTCCTTATGTGTGTGCATATGTAACCACTTATCAGACAAGAATGTTTTTGTGGAGAAGACCATTGAGTCTCAGCCTAGCATTGAAGACCTGAAGTCCAAACTTGTCATCGCTGCTGGTCTGAAATCCTTTGACTGCCCTGTGACCTCAGGCTTTGCCTAGTTCTTGCCTCGCTACATAACTTCCCTTTTAGCTCTAGAAATATTAGGAAACAAACAGCATTATCGTGTCTTTTTTTTTTTTTTTAAACAGAGTAGGAAACTAAGATTCAAACAGCATGCCCAATAGAACTTTCTGCAGTAATGGAAGTGTTCTGGACCTTCCCTATGTGGTCACTGACAAGTAGCTACTATGGCTCTGAAGTATTTGAAATGTGGCTAATACAAATGTGAATTTTATTTTACTTCATTTTCATTTTAATGGCCCCATGTGGACAGCGGCCACCCTATTAGACAGCGCAGACTTAGGGAGCTCAAGCTCCACAAGGTTCTGTGTGATCTGGCCCCCACTGGCCCTGTTATGGAGCTATCAACATTGTGTTTTAGTTAATTAGGTGTTCGTCTTTTTTCACCCGACTTTGAACTCCTTAAAGGCAGGACAGTAATCTGTCTGCGTTTGTATTTTCCCACCTACCAGTGTACTGGCACATGTGGAATAAATGTGCACTGGGCTAGGTATGTGGCTCAGTAGTAGAACACATGCTTCACATGCCTGAGGCCTGGAATTCAATCCCCAGCACCAAAAAATAAACAGAGGCGGCCAGGTATGGTGCTGCATGCCCGTAACCCTAGCACTAGGGAGGCCAAAGCCGGAGGATTACCATAAGCTTGAAGTTAACCTGGGCTGCATAGTCAGTTCAAGGCCAGCCTGAACTATATAATAAGACCCTGTCTCAAGTAAGTAGATAGATGACCATTGACTATGAAAATGTGTGACATATGCCAAGTTTGTTTGTATTATTTGCTGGAGAATTTCACCTCAGCGAAGTGGTAACAGCTTGTATTAATTTACTATGGGCTTATTGTAAAAAAGTAAAGCTGATTTAACCTCAGATAAGAAAGAAAACCAGGCATAAAGTTAGTGTACACTAAAAAAAAAAAAAAAATAGTGTACACATATACCAGTGTTTTTATTGTGCCTCTGATAAAGGACTCTGATTCCTTTTGACTTAACACCGCGTACCCTTCTCACAGCCCCTTCCTGCACTGAGAGATGCATTACTAGAGAGGCCCCCGGGGGTACGGCAGGTTCCTCGGGGCTTGAGGAACTGTTTCAGATTTACTCAGGCGGAGGCCCCACAGTCCAATCCTAAGTGACTAAATCTCTTCTTTTCTCCACAGGTAAACAACTGGAAGGCATCTGGTAAGTTGTGGGAATCCTTGTGGTGACCACTCAGGAAAGAAGGCAGCACTGCACGCAATTCAGTCTCCACATCCTAAAGCAGCGATTCTCCACCAGGGCTGATTTGCACCCCTACCCTCCTCCAAGGGACAGTTATTTGGCAGTGTCAAGAAACATTTTTTGCCAGGTGTGGTGCCATACACCTATAATCCAAGTACTCGAGAAGCTCGGGCAGGAAGATCTTGATTGAGTGTGAGGCCAGCCTGGGCTACATAGTGAGTTCAAGTTCATCCTGGACCATATAGCGAGACCCTGTCTCAGAAAAAAAAAAAAAAAAAAAACACATTTTGTTTGTCATGGCTGTGGGGAAGATGCTAGTGGATGCAGAGAAGCCAGGCAAGTGGTTCAGCATCCACTAATGTGCAGGACGGCCCGCAATAGTGATCCAGCGCCGGTGTCCGTGTGCAGAGTGCAGCAGCCCTGATGTGTGAGCTGTACCAGTTCATCCAGCTGCAGAGTGAACACGCTGCAGGGGGGAGAGGGCTCATGTCTCGGCCGGGATGCAACTCAGCACCAAAACACTTGCCTGTAGCACACATGAGGCCCTGGGTCAACCCCCAGTGCCACAAAAAAAACAAACCAGGCACACCTGCACTGCATGTGTACAGACTTTTAAAAACTAATTCCCTAAACAACAGAGCATAACACTTACATTGCAGTAGCTATTATAATTCACTCATGTTGAAATGATTTGTAGATGTACATAGGTTCTGGGCAGATGCTATGTGCCATTTTATAAAACGGACTTGTGCAGTATGGATTTTGGTGTCTGTGGGGGTAGGGCTCAGGAAACACCCCCACAGACAAGTGGGGACAGCTATGTCTTCTTTGTGCCTTTATTGGGTGGTATAAGGCAGGTCACCACAGTGCCATCCTTGGGGAGAAAGTGTTCTCTTTGCTACTGGCGCTTGCTTTTTCTGGGTCATGTCAGGAGTTTTCTGATTCCGTGTCTCCCCATGCAGGCACACCTCCATAGTCGTGCACAAGGATGAGTTCTTCTTCGGCAGTGGTGGGATCTCCAGCTGTCCCCCGGTGAGTGTCCTCCCCCACACCCTGCCCGCTTCTGCTGTGCGCCTTTGTCTTGTGGCCCAGCGCGCGGAGGCCGAGGGCGTGGTTCCCCATCATGCCTTAAGACCCCTTGAAGGCCTGGGAGTGTGGCTTGGCTTGGGTTAGAGTGCCTGCCTTGTGCGTGCAAGGCACGGGGCTTGATCTCTAGCTCTACACAGCCCCGAGAAGCAGCTCATTGAAGAGCCCTTTCCTAGACGTCCAGCCAGTTGCACTTCTCTCCTCTCCCAAGGCATCTGTGGGTCCCTCTGTCTCACACTCAGCACATAGTAGTGCCACAAGCCATTTCTGAATCTCCATGGGAACCCTGTGTGAGATCTCAGCAAGCTGAGACCTCGTCTTTCCTCTGTAGCCCATCCCCGGCACAGGGTCTAGCTCACAGCACGAACTCTGCCCATGTCGAGCTGACACAAGAGGGAACACAGCCAGTCCTAGAATTTGGATCTCATGAAACCCATACCCTTTCCCAAACACTTCAGTCAGAGGTTTCTAAGGGTTGTCCCAGAGAGATACAAACAAGACTAAGCAACTGTTCATTCTGCTGCTCATAAATGGGAAGTCAGCTGGGTTTGTTGGTGCACGCCTGTAATCTCAGGACTCAGGAGGCTGAGTTAGGAGGATCACCATGAATTCAAGGCCAGTTTGAACTATATAGCAAGACCTTATCTCAAAAAAAAAAAAAAAAATAAGGTGAGCGGAGGTTGTTCTTGAATTTCTCTCATGGCCACCTTCAGCCCCCCTCCCCCTCTTCCATTCTCCCCCGAGCTTTCACCTTAGTCCAGGGCCCCTGCATCTAACCTGAACTAAGCAATAGCCTCCTCATCTCCTCCATCAGCTCTCTCTCTGTCTACCATGCAGGAGGCAAAGTAATCTTTTTCTTCAATCATGAAATTCCAGGCCTGCCCCAGAATCTTCCCCATTACTCTTAGAGTAGGCCTCTGAGGTCCCTAATCAGCTCTCTCCCTCTCTGGCCGCCTCTCCTCACTCCTTGACCAACCTTGGATGTCTGACCCTGCACTCCAGCTCCCGATCCTCCACTCCCATGGCCTCTCCACTCTTCAGGTCTGAGTCCAGCCAGGCCTTGACCGTCCCCTCAGACTGTGGAGCCCCATCATATGTCCTAGTGGCCTTCTGCACTTTTCCAGCACAGCCTTTGTTGCCACTTGTAATGACACACTGGCCTGTGGGATATTTTTGGTCTTGATACCTGTTTGTCCTGTGAGTAACTGCATATTTGTAAGTGATCTCTCAGTCTCCCAGCACTGAGCTATTTACCCCAAATGACCAGAATTGTCTGCCCTGTTCACCATGCTGTCCCCACTGCTTAGACCGTGTCAGCCACATAAGAGGTGTTCATTGCTGTGATTTAATGACCTCATGCAGCTCTGCTCTGGAATATTCTCCCTTCCTTGATCTGTCCTCCATGTTCCTGCCACTTCCTTTTTGTTGGTGTCCCCTACTGGGGCTCCATCTCTCTTTTAGTCTCCTATGGCAGTCTGTTAGCCCGTGACCAAGGCATTCTGTGCCCTTCCAGAGGCCAGCACTCCATCCCACCCCACCCCTGTCACCATCAGCAGATCAAAAATGACCTGAACTGTGGGAATATTTGCAACCCTGCCAGATTTCCCACACTCCTTCACATTTCCCACTGTTACAAAGGACATCCAATGTCATGAGAAAAATGGGCTGCGTTCTTTCTGAATGTAGGTGTGGAGAGCAGGATACATTTCTAGTTGTCCTCTTCTGTCCTTGTCAGGAATGTTGGAGACAAAAAGAGACTGCAGGTTCTGGGTTTCTGTATCTGTCACCTGAATGAATGCACAGCAGAAGTTGTTGGACCTGCAAGAGAATCACCTTCTCTGGCCTACCAAAAATAGGATGCCCAGCTTCATGCTCTGCTGGCAGCATGTGTCGATGCGAAGCTACCAGGAAGCTATTGTGCCCTTTATACAAACAGGAAATGGCCCTCTCCCTCCACCCACGGTGCTCTGAAAGTTAAAAATAAGAGGTGTTAGAACAGTGCATTTGTGGTCTTCTGCGGGAAGCCACATTCAGAAAATTAAGCAGGTAGCTAGGGATGTAGCCCATTTGTAGAACACTTGCCTGGATGGATGAAGCTCTGGGTTCAGTCCCCAATACCAAAGAAACAAGGGAACAGTGGTGATTTCATGACTTTCTTTGGGTTGGCTCTTCTAGGGAGGGACATTGCTTGGGCCTCCAGACTCTGTGGTTGATGTGGGGAGCACTGAAGTGACAGAGGAAATCTTTCTGGAGTACCTATCCTCCCTAGGGGAGTCTCTGTTCCGGTAAGTTGAGGCAGGGTGGTGGGTAGCAGCATTTGTCTTCCCTGGAAGGCGGCCACTGTGCCTTGTCCCTGGAGTGCCCAGTGCAAAGCCTGGCCCTGTTTCTGCTGACTGCGTGTGAAGAGAATCCAGTTACCGTGCTACAAGGAGAACCCAAAGTCATTCCAAGGCAGATGTTCCAATGCAGCCTGATTTCTGCTTGAACTTTTAAAGGAAAGGCAAACTCTTCATGCCTTCTGATTACAGTAAGCAAGTGCTGCTCTCCGCCTTTACTGGCCACGTGCTTCGTCCTGAACATCAGAAGCTGGGTTTGTAGTGAGGTTAGGATGAAATACAAACCTGAAAATTTTTCTCTTAAGTTTTAGCCAAGGGCAAGGCTGAGGCTCAGTGATAGAATGGTTGCTTATTAGGCTGGTTCCATCCCCAGCACCAAAAAAAAAAAAAGGAAATTTTAATGAGTTTCAGTGACAGTTTAACTCTAGAGCTCTTCTCTTGCGAAGGTGAAGATTCTAAAGTGTACATTTTACGTACTTAGCTCATCCCTGCCCTAAAAATCAGTTCTGTGTCGGGTCAATCCGTCCTTTGGCACAGTGGAGGGGCAGTCGAAGCGCTCACCTCGCTCTGCTCTCCCCCTCGTCCTGGTTCCTCTGCTGACTTTCTCATCTCTCCCCCAAACCGTTCTCACCCTGCACAGAGGTGAGGCCTACAACCTCTTCGAACACAACTGTAACACCTTTAGCAACGAAGTAGCACAGTTCCTGACTGGGCGGAAGATCCCGTCTTACATCACGGACCTGCCCTCCGAAGTCCTCTCCACGTAAGTGCAGCCTCTGGCTCTGGCCCTACTTGGTGAGCTTTGAAAATCCCATCATGTGCAGTGCCCCTCCGCAGCGCACACCTGCCCTCTCGCTATGGCACCGGAGCCCTCCCAGCCGGGAGGACCTGTCCTGACGGCATCTGCACCACAGGAGCCACCGTTCTCCCCACCTACTCCTGCACCCCTGCGTCACCTCCACCCTCATCCAGTCAGGCCAGCTCCACCCTAGCCTAAGTCCAAGCCCAGAATTCAGAACACGAGTCAGGCGCGGTGGTGCACACGTGTAATCCCAGCACTCAGGAAGCTGAGGCAGAAGGATCACTGCAAGTTTGAGGCCAGTTCGGGCTACATAATGAGTTCAAGACTAGACTGAACAGGGGGCTGGGGATTTAGCTCAGCGATGTAAGCGCCTGCCTGGCAAGCACAAGGTCATGAGTTCAATGGCCAGTACCAAAAAAAAAGACTAGACTGAACTACACACCAAGACCCTGTACAAAAAGAAAGCAAGAAAGAATGAAATAGAGAATTTAGAAACCCATTCAACTCTGGCTATAGGATTTGGGCAAAACCCTGGCACCTGTCTGCACTATGCAGAAAACATGCTGCTTCACAGAGGTGCCCAACTCAAGTGCAGTGTCGGGGTGGCCACAGAGGCAGTAGAGGAATGGCAGGGCAGCTTGTTTGTAACTGGTGTCCTCCTTTTGGGGTTTTCTTGTTGGGGGATAGCACAGGTCTTGCTCTGTAGCTCATGCTAGCCTGGAACTGGCGGTGATCTTCCTGCCTCAGCCTCCTGATTATTGTGGTTACAGATGTGCAACAACACCCAGCCCACTGTTGTTTTTCTTCCACTGCACTCTGAGCCTTTTAAGTCCCTCCAAGGCCGTGTTCCGCTTGCCTTCGGACCCTACGTGCATTCTTGGCCCTCTGTCAACATTTTCATTAAGGACACTTCATGGCCCCTCTGCCTGATGGGGTCTCAGCCGTAAAACGGCCTGTGGCCCATCACCAGGCAGCAGGCTCCCCTGGAAGACAAATTCCCAAAACAACCCACCCCTCTTCCTCTTTGCTGTGTGGCAGCCTCTGCCCACCCTAGGACCAGATCCATTTGGCTCTGACTCTGTTTCTCATAAGTGAGGGTCCTGCCCAGTAGGAATCCCAGTGGGTTGAGCTGGCTCCACAGGTGAGCTGTTTTTCACACCTGGGTCCAGAGCTCTCAGGCAAAACAAGACCAAGGTGCCCCACCTTCCTGTCCCCTGGGTGTGTGCAGTCCCACGGCCTGCTGGAGGATCTTAGTTTCTGGTCCCTGCGCAAACTGGAGTAGCTGGAATGTCCTCACTGTTGTTCTCTTGGGTGGAGTTCCTGGACTCAGCTGACTTAGGAATGACACTTCTAGATTTTGCCTGCTTACACTTGGAGTGCTTCCTTTCCTTGAACTTCTGGGGGTGATTTTCAAATACAGCCACATCCACTGAAGAAAACACTAGCGCCTAGATGTGCGATGGGAAGCTGTGTTTAAGAGGGTGACAGTTTTGGAAAATCTCCAAAACTCCAGTGTTTGCTGTGATTTCCCCTGCTAAGTTACCACCAGAGTAAGCCGGGAGCCCTTTGCAAAGTGACAGCCACACCCTTGTGACCCGGGGAAGGGGGATTTTTCCTATTTTCTGTGCTCCCCTGGATGAGCTCAGGTGCCAGCAGAACCGAATTGTGGGCCGCCCTCGTGCCTGACTTTATTATCTTCGTACGCTTCATTCTCCCTTACCTCCTCTCTTCAACTTTACCCTCTCCACAGCAATTACAGGTACAAGTGCTGCTGTACAGAAAGCTCCAGGTTTCCAGCGGCAGCCATCCCGGTCAGACTGTAGCTCACTCACCAGACCTTAGAGGTGCCAGTACCCCCTGCCTGGGGCTCCCCAGCAATAAAAACACACAGAGCACAGACTGCGTGTGATGGCACAAGCCTGTAATCACAGCACCCGGGGGGCTGAGGCAGGAGGACTACTGCATGTTCAAGGCAGCCTGGGCTACATAGTGAGACCCTGTCCTCAAACAAACCAGCGCAGGCTGTCTGAGAGGCGACCTCTGTGCTAGTCAGCTCTGATCCTGTAACAAACATCTAAGGTCATCGCATGAGGAGGAAGGTTATTCAGGCTCACAGTCAGAAGTTTCAGGCCATAGTCACGCAGCCCCTTTGCGTGGGGCCTGTGGGGACGTGGCACCTTGGGCAGGAAGTGTAGGCTGGGCCAGGAGCAGAGAGAGGAAGTGGGTGGCTGGAGTCCCACTGCCTCCTTCAAGGACACCCCAGTGACAAGACACCCTCCCATAGGCCTCACCTCTTAGTCTCTGCCACGTCCCAGTAGCATCGCAGCCCAGGAGCAGCACATAAGCCTTTGGAGAGTGGGTGACCAGATTGTGGCTTCCTCTAGAACCCTCGTGAGTGAGATGGCAGCAAGGTTAAAGGAGAGCTGCTTGTGATGGCGCACACCTGGAAACCAGCATTCAGGAAGGCTGAGGCAGGAGGACCACAAGCTCGGCAAGCCCAGCCTGGGCAATTTAGTGACTTAATGAGGACCTTTCTCGAAATTTTAAATAACAGCTGGACTTCACACTGTTTAACTCAGTGTGAAGGCCCTGGGTTCAGTCCTCAATGCCAGGAAAGGTTACCCGAGATCCCAGGGCCATTCTGCCCCCACCACGCACCCTACCCCCCGCACCAGCCCATGTGATCTTGTCTCTCTCCCGCAGGCCCTTCGGACAGGCCCTCAGGCCCCTCCTGGACTCCATCCAGATCCAGCCTCCCGGAGGGAATACGGTGGGCAGACCCAACGGGCAGAGCTAACTGGGCTGCTCGGCACCGCCCGCCCACCCGCCCGCTCTGCAGGGCTTTTCCTTTTTAAACAAAACCTACCAAATTTCTATTTTATAATTTTACATCAGAGCTAACAACCAGGGGACGGCTTTTTAAATTTCCAGGGAAGGAGATCATCAGGCTGCATGTAGGACAGTGCTGCTGAACGGAACAAAACGCCCCCTTCTAATAGTATTATACTAATTTATTAAGGCTGTCTTGTCTGTGAGTTCACTTTTGACGCTGTTTCCTAAGCGTCCTCCACACTGGAGAAAGGGAGGGGGTTTGTTTCAGCAATAGGCAAGAGGGACAGTTTGGGGGAGCCCCAACCTAGAACCTCTTCCCAAAGAATACCCACACCCCACCTGGACTGCCACACCTGCAGGACCAAGGAGTTTTCCAACACCCACGACCCAGAAGTAGTTTCTCTTAGCATTCCCAAAGGATGTGGTGCACATGGGGCCAATTGCAGGATGACAAACCTGACCTCAGTGAGCTCTTTCACCAGACCTCTGTCACCTTCCTCCCCTGCCGCAAGCATGGGGCCAGGACTGCCACAACCACAGCGTCAGAATCAGAGGAAAGTGACAGCCAGTTCCAAGCCAGAGGAAACAGGATAAAGCCATTCCTCTTCCCACCCAGACTGATTGCCAATCCTCCATCATTGATTTGGGGAACCTGCCCTGCTGCGTACTGGTGAGGCTGCCGTTCAAGTGACCTGCCTGCTGGTGAAGCTGCTTATCGGACCTGCTGCTGTGGACTGGGTGAGGCGGCTGGACTAGAGCCACAGAGACTCAAGGCCTCTGTCTGCAAATAAACCACACCCACCCCACAGGCAGCATTCGGTTAGGGACCAAGGGACATGAGTCCCAAGTTAGGGGATATAGAAAGTATATGATGCAGAATCAAGGTGGCAGGAAAACTTCGTTGTTTCCGATAGGACTTTGCCATGGTCCTGAATGTGTTTTGATGGCACACATCATTTCTGTTGTCATTCTGGCTTTAAGGAGGTGCCGTGGGGTACAAGTGGGCATTTCCCTAACAACTTGCTGCTCAGTTTATACACAGCAGTCTGGAAGTCTCGGATCTGGGCTGCCTTGCAGACTCCGTTTTGCATGAATTTCCCACGGGTTAGCAGGGGAAGAGTGGGAGGAGCGGCCAGCTGCCTGGCTCGGCTCTGCTGTCTGGGCCCTCCCAACATGGCTCCCAGCCCTCAAAACTTGAATCCTCCTGCTCCTTCCGGGACAGGGCCCTTTCCTCTCCAAAATCTGCTCACCCTGGCCCTGCCCCTGCTGTCCTTGCCATTAGCCATAGCAGTTGGCATCATCAGGGTCCCTGCTAGAGGGAAAGATGTCATTCTGTGTCTTGGCATCTGCCTGTGACCTGACCAGAGGCATGGCCAGCTGGCATCAAGTGACTTTTAAGACCAGGCCAAATGAGTGAGCCAGTTAGACAACATGCGTAGCAGTGGTAAATCAGAGCAGAAAGCAGCAGGGATTGCTTGATGCTCAGCTACTGGCAGCTTCAAGGGAAACAGGTGTCAGAGGCTGGGTTTCCTCTAGGAGGGTGGCTGGTTGGCCTAGGCCACTGTCCAGCATCACACCAGTGTCCCCTTTTCCCATCTGCCCGAAACACGTCTCTATCTGGAGGGTGCTGCGCGTTTCTCCTAACCCCACTCAGCTGGTTTTGCTCCTTCCAGCGGTCACCTTCAGACCCAGGGCTATTCTGAGTCCTCCTGAGTGATTCCTTGAACGCTGCCCTTTATGCAGCCTGGGTTGGTTGGGCACAGAGAGATTGGAAAGCAGCAACTCAGAGCTTGTGGGGAAGCAAACTGTCCTTTCCTGCGTGAGCCCTGCCACCTCTCAGGGTGGAAGCCAAAGCCTGAGCTACCCTCCACCCCCACCCCACATTTCCGTCCATCCCAGAGCCTCAGGAGCCCATCTGGGACCAGCCAGCTCCGCATGGGCGCATTGTGACATGCAGCGGGTGCCTCTTAGAGGTGCACTGATGTAAAGGGACAGGGAAAGAGGAGAGACGAGACCATCGCCCTCTCCCTGAAATAAAGCTCTTACCTGTGAGACTGCATTAGGCCCTTGAAGTTGGGCTGGTAACTGTGTCTCGTACGCAGGTGTTTGCTAGTTTTCACTGGTGTTTTTCTAATGCAATAAACTCGTTTCTGCCTGCTGCATTTGCATGGTGCTCAGATCCCCTCTCTGTCGGGCGTCGGGCAAGCCCAGGCTTCTCATCCGTCTCCCTCAGGCTGTAACTTACTGAGGCTGTGCAGCCTTTGCTGGGTCGTAAGCCTGTGGGTAAGCGGTGACATTACAGAAGGATATGTGGCTGTCACCAGTGGCCTGTAGAGGTAGAGATAGGGCTCTGAGTACTGCGTGCTCCAGGTCACCGCCTTTTGAATGATAGAATGGCTTCACATCTAGATGGCTCATCGAGGTGTCAGGAATTGTTCTAGAGTGTGTGTGCGTGTTGCTGGGTACTGACCCAGGGCCTTCATACTGAGCTACATCCCCAGCTTATTTTTAGAGATAGGCTAGGCTCAAATTCAAAGTCCTCCCTCACCTCCTAGAGTGCAGGGATTATAAGATGTACCACGATGCCCACCTACTTCCAGTTTTCACTATAAGTTGGGTCCAAGGCCCAGGGGTCTCTCCCCACCTGCTGCAGTGGTCACCTTGGACAGTGTTGGGGTTGCTAGCTGTGTCTGCAGCATTGCCAGCCAACTGTGGTGGGCACCTCCATGGGCCCCACTGGCCGGGGTGCTTCCACACACCTGTGGTGGGTGGGTTGACACCACTTGAGCAGGGAGGAAACAAGGGCAAAGAAGCAAGACTGCCCAGCTGGCAGGTGACCGAGCCGGAGCTCAAATCCAGGCCACATTCTCACTGCTGCTCTGTGCACTTTGTGAGGCCTTGCCTTCCCCAGGGTGCCAGCTTAGGAAAGAAACAGGAGGTGCTCAGCGTCTGCTCCTGAGAGTTGACCTGTTCAGACCAAGCGTCCCCGAGGCCCCACTCAGATGGCACAGCCCCCATGGAAGGCCCAGCTTTGCCACCCATGGGCCCATCTGTCTCTGTTTTTCTCTACTGTGAACTTGAAAATGTTACCCACCTTGCAGGCTGGGGATGAACAGAGAATGTACAGCTCAGTTAAATGCTCGGTGAACGGCAGGCTAAGGGGCCTTCACAGTCTTTACCGGGGACTCCCGAGAGCCAGCAGCATGGGAAGAGAACCAGGCCAACCTCTCCACTGGGGACAGTTCCTGGCCACCTACTTGCTTCTGGGGAAATGGCAGAAAGTGTGTGTTCCCCTCAACTTTGAGATGGGCGAATCCATTCTAGGGGAACATGTTCAACCCCAGCCATTTTCCCGGGAGCCGTGAACAGCAGGCTCTGGGTGGCCGTGTGTGTGAGCAGGCTTTGTCAGGGTTGGGGGCTTCTCCGAGGAGGAAGGGGTGTTTAGCCTGAGGCCTAAATGGTGAGGTGGTCAGTGGGGGAAGGGGCACATGCCAGGCATAAGGAGGCTCCAGTGGACCAGGCCTGGGGAACCTATGGTCGTGGGCGGCAGCAAGCACCGTGAAGGCCTCTGCCCTGCCGCTGCCTTGCGGAGTGGGGGCGGGGGTGGGCAGTGGTCCACAAGAGATGGTGCAGCCTGGAGGAGAGTCTGGAACTGGGGGGTGGGGGCTCAGGACACCCCTATGAACCAGTGCAAGGCCAGCTGGGAGGTTGGAACACCCACCAGTCACTTTGCCTGCCTCTGGGAGCTTCTAGAGGCTACCCCAGCTCTGATCTGGAGTGTACCTAGGTTTCTCAGTATTTTTCCAAAATATTTTCTAGCTGGAAGTGACGGCATCCACCAGCACTCGGGAGGTTGAGGCAGGAGGATTGGCATGAGTTCCAGGACAGCTTGGACTACTCAGTGAGTTCAAGACCAGGCTGGACTATATAGTGAGACCTCGTCTTTAAAAACCAAACCAAGGGACTAGAGATTTAGCTCAGGAGCATAAGTGCCTCCCTACCAAGCACGAGGTCGCGAGTTCTATCCCCCGGCCAAAACGAAAACAAAATTTAAAAAACAGCCGGGTATGGTAATGCATACCTGTAGTCCCGCCACTCCGGAGGCTGAGGCAGGACAATCACCATGAGTTTGAGGCCAGCCTGAATTAAAGACCAGACTGAATTACAAAGTGAGACTCTGTCTCAAAAAGAAAAATAAATTCACGTGAAATTCCAGCATCCTAAGAAACTACACAACCTCATATTTGAAGACATCCGCTCTCAGGCACCTCGCTTTGTGCTCCTAACATGCGGTGAACACACATGTGCACGGCCCCCAAGTGTGCGAAGCGGGGGTGGCGGCAGTGACCCAGGAGGGTGCGCTCTGGCAAGGCCCTGATGCAGGGCGCTGGGCTGTGGAGCCACCGCAGGGAGCTGCTGCCCCTGGGGCACTGGGGTGGGAACGCAGGGGCCCAGCCGCAGTCTGGTGCGCCACCAAAACCATCCTCAACCCTAAAGCCCGGCGGCTTTGGCAGGAGGAGGAAGAGAGCGATTCTGGGCCTGGTTCCGCGCCCTCCCGGGTGGAGTGCACAGCCGAGATGCAGTGAGGGAAGAGGACACCAGGGGCGCTGTGTACCTGCGGCCCCGCCAGCCACCGCCCGAGCCCTTGGTCCTCACCTCAGCGCGGCCCTTCTCACCCGTGTCCTGCATACGCTGGTCCAACTCCACGCTCTGATGCAAAGCGACTGTCACTCTGGTGGTTTCACAACCTTCGTGCCACAGTCGCCCGCTCCACCTGGATCCCCACTCCCGGCAGGAATGGTAGGGACAGTAGTCAGAGGAGAAAGGTCATTAAAAAAAACTCTGGGGGCTGGGGATTTAGCTCAGCAGCATAAGCGCCTGCCTTGCAAGTGCGTGGTCGTGAGTTCTATCCCTGGTACAGATAAAAAAATTAAAAAAAAAAAAAAACTCCGAACCTGCCTGGGCATGGTGGTGACATCTGTAGTTTCAGCTGCTCAGGTAGCTGAGGCAGGAGTATCTCTGCCAGTTCTAGGCCAGCCTGGGCTACATACTGAATTCAAAGCCAGCCTAAATGACAGAGAGAGACCCTGTCTCAAAAACACCAAACAATAACAATAACAACTAAAAAGGTCCGGAGGTATATAGTGCAGTAGTGGAGTACCCTGGGTTAGTTCATTCCCTGGCACCACGGACAGACAACCCCAGCTCTGGACCTTGATTGAATCCTTCCCCTCTTGGGCCTCAGTCTCTTCATCTGTAGTATGGAAATCACAGATCAGATCTGAGTCAGCACTAAGACCTCTCAGGATGTGCCAAGTTCCCCAGTCCCTGGGGCTGGGATCTGACCCTCAGAGACAACTGTGCTGTCCCCACGGCTGAGGGAGCCTAGCAACAGCCTGTGCCCTGCGACAAACACCACATCTGCGCCTGCCCTGGCCTAAGTCCCATGGCCTTGTTTATTGTGAAACAGTATAAACTGCAGGCATTTTGAAAGGAAAAAGAAACCGATACCCCCCCAGCCCCCCTCATCTCCCACAGCGGGGGTTGGGGGGCAGGGGCGGCCCATCAATAGAGTGGGAGGGACCTGCCCAGTGTCCCTGGGGGCGGAGCAGCCCCACCCACTG
Organism: Hydrochoerus hydrochaeris; assembly: GCA_004027455.1. Classification (NCBI taxonomy): domain Eukaryota; kingdom Metazoa; phylum Chordata; class Mammalia; order Rodentia; family Hydrochaeridae; genus Hydrochoerus; species Hydrochoerus hydrochaeris. The sequence continues at coordinate 261,806 of PVLA01000974.1, forward strand.
TCAGCTTCATTAACCCCCCACAGAGGCTGCCCCTCAGACAAGGACCAGCTGCCCCTGAATGTCCAGGGAAAGCAAAGGTGAGCAGCCCCTGGATTCTTGGGGCCAGGACGCATTGACACTCTGCCTTCTACCACCGCTAGGAGCAGGGAGAAAGCAAAGGATTTGGGGAGAACAGAATGGACTGTGCTGGTGACCCTAGAAAGCCGCTATCCCTCCTTAGTGTTGGTATATTCCTCTAGAAACGAGGTACAGGGCAGTCATCCCAGAGAGTCACTGGGGAAAGCAAGAAAAATGCCAGGATAGGAGCCAGACATCTTGGGCAAGCCATTGTGACATCACTAACCTTTCTCAGCCTCAGGTCAGCCGGAAAGGCCCAGGCTGTCCTCTCCTCCTCCGGTCTTGTCCTGGTCTCTGGTTACTGTCAAAGTCACCTTTCTTGTCAGTCCCCCACCTCCTAGTCTTGCTTCTTCCTTTCCCAGGGGCCACCTACCCAGGGCCCCAGCTGAGCACCAGTTGCCAGGGACGGGCCTTCCTTTTAAAGGGACACACTGGAAGCCATAGGGGCTCCCCGCTGCTGGCCTGCAGGTCTGAGCTTTGGACCCCGGCTCCCCAGCTCTGGGCTCCAGCAGCCGCCGCAGTGAGAGCGGGCGTGGTGAGAAGGCTGGTGACCTGCAGGAAAGGTGTTTATTCCCACGGAGGGCAGTTAGCGCACAGGAGTGGGAGGCAGGGTGCCACCTTGGGGACAAGGGCACTTACTATCCTTGTCTTTGGAAAACCAGATCCAGCTCATAGGAGACAAAGATTCACTGTCCAGTGAGCTGTGTCCCACGGCTTCCTGTGCCAATGACAGGCACAGGAATCTGCATTTAACTAGGCTCCCAGGAATCCTTGAGCCATGGAAGTGGCATCCGCTGCCCAGTGTTAAAGACCAAACCTAAGCAATTCCAGTCCCACCCACAGGCTCTGGGCAAGATGCATCCTACAGAAGGACCAAGTCACAGAAACCAGGGCAGGACAGGGCAGGGCAGGGCTGGAAGAGCAGGGGAAAGAATCTGATCTTCCCTCCCACAGCACTCTGAACACAAAGGTTTGCTGTGTGCAAGGGTGGGGGTGTAGCTCAGAGACCAAGCATGCAGAAGGCCCTGGTTTCACTCGGAGCACCGCAAAAGCAGCATTTGCTGTCTGCACCCAACAGAATACACAAAAGCATTCCAGGAATGGTGTTGTATGCCTGTAATCCCAGCACTTGTAAGGCTGAGGCAGGAGGATTATATGAGTTCAAGCCCACCTGGGCTTTGTGGTGATTACAAGGCCATTCTGAACTATCTAGCAAGACGCTGTCGCAATAAACAAAACAATGTTAAAAAAAAGCGCTTGTTAGCCAGGCATAATGGTGTACATCTGTAATCCCAGGACTCTGAGGCTGAGGCAGGAAGATCGTAATTTCAAGCCACCCTAGGCAAATTATCAATTTAGCAAGGCTTTGTCACAAAGTAAAAATACAGTAAATCCCTGACTTATGAGCATTTGAGTTCAGAACTTTCACAGGTGTGCTATATAAGACTCACTTTTGAAAGGTTCTTGCCCTAGTGTAAATTACTGAACAATTATGGCAGTGGCCTAACATGGTGGAAAGCCGAAGTGGGAACGCTTACCACTTCCTCCTCCTCCTTCAACCCTAACTGCAACTCCCCTTCCTGTTTGCATGCAAAGAAAATTCCAATCAGCTCCTCACACGTCATCAGTGTCCGCCCCACGCGCCACTTCAGATCAGGGGTCACAGAACCCTGTGCTGCTCTGTACCTGCTCTTTTTGAAGGCGACGGGCAGCCACCGTGGGCTGTGTGCTCTGCACGTCCTCAATGAATCTGCTTTTTTCTTTTTTTTTTTTTTTACTTTTTGCTTCTCTTTTGCACCAGAAAACTCTAACAACTTTGTCAGATTTAGGAAAGAACCCAATTTATGAATGTTCTCACAGAGGAAACCCCTTTGTAGACTGGGGACTAAATATACAAGTAGGGGCTGGGGGTGTAGCCCAATGGGAAGGCCCTGGATTTTATCCCCCAGTGCTGGGGTGAAAGATGGAAACAACAGATTCATTAATATCAAGTTACCTTTTTGACTAGGTTATAAAGCCGAGGACTTTCCTGCCAATTGAAATGGCCTATTTGGAAAATTTGGCTGTTACATGTAATCCTGACAGGGCATAGGGGTGTTTTTTTTTTAAATCACAATTGCTTTATTGATTTCTCACAATCAAATACTGCCGCCTAGCATTACTCCCACTCTCACATCATTAAAAACAAAGGATACTTCTTTGGTTTTTTCTTTTTTGTTTTCCTTTCTTTCTTTCTTTCTTTCTTTCTTTTTTTTTTGATGCCAGGCATCAAATGCATGACCTCGTGCTTGCCAGGCAGATGCTTGTGCTGCTGACCTAAATCCCCAGCCCCTTCCTTTGTATTTTCAAGTGATGCATTATATAACACACAGAATTTAAAATGCACCCTGATTAAGTATGTGAACTAGTAATTTTTCTAAAAAGTATAGCTAACAATTTGGTTCCTTCATAAAATGGAAATTTAAATATTTCTCCCAATAGTCTTGAGGTTATGTTTTTTTTTTTTTTTTTTGGTACCAGGGATAGAACTCGTGACCTTGAGCTCACCAGGCAGGCGCTTGTGCCACTGAGCTAAATCCCCATCCCCAAGGTTATCATATTATGAGTAATGCAAGGCATACCTAGAAAAATGTGCACCTCACACATATTCTATAAACAAAATGTGCATCACAAAGTGCATAGTCAGTGCATAAGAAAGAGCATATTCACATACAAGGCAGCCCCCCCTGCCACTGTATTATTTAGGTTTTGCATTATCACTTACAGTATTATAGATTACACATAACATACTTTCATACATTTAAACCCTGAAGATACAAAAAAAAAATCGTTGTTTGAAAATATCATTCTAGGGCCGGGGATTTAGCTCAATGGCTTGAATGCCTGCCTGGCAAGCACAAGGTCATGAGTTCGATCCCCGGTACAAAAAAAAAAAAAAAATATATATATATATATATATTCTAAAGCTGGGCATGGTGGTGCATGCTTATAATTCCAGCAATCAGGAGGCTGAGACAGGAGGATCTCTAGGAGTTTGAGACCAGCCTGGGCCACAATGTGAGTTCAAGGCCAAACTGAACTTCATCATGAAACTCTGTCTCAAAAAAGAAAAAGAAAAAGAAAAGAAAAGAAAGTGTTATTCTAAGTAGCCAGTTTTTTTGTTTGTTTGTTTGTTTTGTTTTGTTTTCAGGCTGGCTTTGAGCTCACTTTGTAGCCCAGGCTGGTATCAAACTCACAACGATCCTCCTGCCTCAGCCTCCCGAGTGCTGGCATTACAGGCGTGAGCCACCGCGCCCAGCTCAACTGTTTGGTTTTTATCAAGAGAAAGCCAACTTCCGAGCTGTGTCTGCCAAGTCCGGGTCATCAGCTGTGCCAGAGAATCAGATCTACGGTGTGCTTCACAGTGACTGTGCCTGTGTCCTGGCAGCACCTCCCTCCCACAGAAGCAGACGATGACAATTCCAGGACCGCACTTGCATGTGGTTTTCTTTTTTATTTTTTTCTGGATTAACTGTATTATTGAATTATTTCCTCTTCTGACCTGTCTGCTGACCTTCTACTCTAATGATTTATAAATTTTTTCAGGATGTTTCAGATGTTTCCTCAGGATGGAAACCTCGAGGGAGGGAGGGAGGTACCGGGTCAAAACGCCCCTGGCTTTCCGGCATTTGCCGCAGACTTCTGCCAGGAGGGAGAGGCTGCAGCCTCCTCTTGGATGCAGTGGCAAACCCCACAGTTCTGACTTTTCTACAAAATCAGCACCCACATACAGCTCCTTTTCTGCTGCACCTTTTAGAAGTCTGGCCTTTTCACCCTTTATTTATTTTCTTTCCTTAACCTTTCATTCTCAGCCACAAGGAACTGCACATGTCTCTTCAGACCCACCATTTGGGTTGCCTGCTCCTCTGTAATTGTTTTGTCATCTTTTGGGGCTTTGTTTCCAACACATGGCTCCGTTGGCTCACTCTTTTAGTTGAAGTAAATATAGCAGTGTGTCTGCGGCTCTGGCCCAAACCCCTTGAATTTCAGGGAGGCGTTTCTCCGTGGAAGGGCTGTGCTCCCGAGCAATAAGAGGGTCCCAGCCCTGTGTCCTCGGCGGAGGGCTTGGGAGATGCCTGGAGATGCATTCTGTGAGGCTTTCAGTCGCTCCTAGTGCATCAGCATGTCCCACCTCTCCTGGATGAGGAGCTGTTCCATGTGGTTGCCCGCCCCCCGCAATTCCAGGGACAGGCAGGCCTGCTCCTTCTGTGTCAACTTGATGGCTTCACAGAGATATGCTGCACCTCCTTCTGTGACAAGAAACAGCCTCTTCCTATTTCCCTGCTGCTAATAACTGATCTGCTGTCTGCTCTGTTGATGAGAGTTTGCACTCGATCTGTTTTTTTTTTTTTTCCTGGTACCGAGGATAGAACTCACGACCTCACACTTGCCATGCAGGCGCTTATGCCACTGAACTAAATCCCCGGCTCCAAACTATCTTTCTATCAGGGACCTGGCCAAGATCCCCCAACTGCCTGAATGAAGGGTATGGCGGGATGACATAAGAAACAGGGACAAATTTAGTAATGCATGATGGGAAGGCTGGAAGGAAAGTGCCTCAGGACAGGCAGAGACCAAGACTATCCCAACCAGCCACTATTTATTGGTCGTATACAATGTAGGAGGGCTAGCGAAGATTCAGAGGTCAGTGACCCAGCAGGCTACTGATTGGATAATCCAGGCATGGCTCAAGAGGGCGGAGATGATTTTATGCTAAGAAGGATCTTGCCCTGGAGTGTTCTTTTTTAGTAATTTTAGTTTAGTCTTAGTGGGCGGCAAAGGCTGGCCCATCCCCAAAGAGGTAATGGGAAGTCTCAAAAGGGTGATACGATAATCCTGAGCTTCCATTTATCCCTTAGGGAAGTATGAAAAATTAACCATTGTGAATTCGTGGTCTCCAACATCTTTCCTCTCCCGAGAGTCCATCTTGAGCTTCTGGAAATCTGCTCTGACCTCCCTAGAGAAGGAGGTGTAGTCTTGGCCCTTGTAATATGTCTGTTTCCTGCTGTCAGCTTCTCTTATTTCCTTGAAGCCTGGGCTTTTCTCAGATCCACTCTGCTTAGCTACACCTCTTCTTCTCTTATTCCCATCTTTATTCATGTACTGTAAACCACTGCTCTGCTGGAAAACGCAGCTCCCGGCGATCGTAAGCCCAGTGTCAGTGAAGAATTAAGCGTGAACTAAGAGAAGTCGGTTTATTTGAAGGCAGAGAAAAAGGGAAAAGAGAAACGATGGATAGCTTCTCAACGAGTAGGAAGCACTTAAAAGCGAAATCTTGGGGGGGCGGCGGGGAACAGGGTCTCACTATGTAGTTCAGGCTGGTCTGGACTCACTATGTAGCCCAGGCTGGTCTCGAATTTGTAGGGATCCTCCTGCCTCAGCCTCCCGAGTGCTGGGATTACAGATAATGCGCCACCACGCTCCTCTAAAGACTGTCAGATTTTTTAAACCTCGCGGTTTGTAGGGTAAAGGGATTGTCCTACAAATCGCTGAAACCCGTAGCGCCCGGGTTTTCGGAGCCCCGCCCCGTCCTACACTTCCTCATCGCGATGAAATCCCTAATCACCAGCCAAGGATTAATTCCCACCCGCACTGGTTTCTCCGCTACACCTTCCACTTTCCGCCCAGCCCAGGTTTAGGTTTTATCTGATTTGAGAGCTCGGGCCCAATCGGGAGGGCTCTGCTCCGCCCTGTACCACGCCCTCTTCCAAGTATAACCAATCACCCTTCAGATAGGCGCGATCCCCGCCCCCTCCGTCGTCCCCCTCCCGTCTCTAGGCCCTGACCACGCCCCCTGCCTTTGCCCCGCGCGACCTCGGCTGCAGCCGCGTGACTCCGCCTGCGCGCAGAGCTGCAGCCATGGCTGTCGCCGCCGAGGGCGCCCGCAGGAAGGAGCGCATCCTCTGCCTGTTTGACGTGGACGGGACGCTCACGCCGGCTCGCCAGGTAGGGCCTAGCGGTCCAAAGGAAGCTCTGGGCACCTGTATCACTCAGACGTCCGAGGGCTCGTGTGAGATCTGCAGCAGTGGGACCGCGGACACCCGGGGTCCGGCCACCCGGGGTGGTGGGGACCCTCGACCCCCCATCCACAGCCTCCAAGCGGGCGTCGCCGCGCTGTGGGTCCTGGCTCTGGGACGCCCCGCCTCCTCTGCCGGGGTTCCTGCCCCATTTTAGCCCTAGGATGCACCAGGAGTCCGGATCGGGTGCCTGAACCCGGAGTCCAGGCCAAGCTGGCGCGCGCCCCAGCCTCACAGTCACCCTCTGCAGGGGGCATGAGGGTCCCGGAGCCGTCAGAGGCTTCAGGAAGGGACGGTCCGCCCTGCCTTCCCGCATGCTAGATCGTGAGGGAGATGTAGAGCCGCAGTGAAGGTGGTGGGCCCCACACAACCACAGCGGGTCTACCAACAGGTCCCAGGCTTAGCGCTTTTTAAAAGTTAATTTTTAATTATTCTCAGGTTCACAGACACATTTTGGGTGGGGGCGTGCTTTTTGAGATAGGGTCTCACTATGCAGTTCAGGCTGGCCTTGAGCTCACTTTGTAGCCTAGGCTAGTCTCGAACTCACAGCAATCCTCCTGCCTCAGCCTCCCAAGTGCTGGGATTATAGACATGCACTACCACGCCCAGCTGAGCATATTACTTTTGTAAGGAGAATAACACAGAAAGGTTGAAGACTTTTCTGACCACTCCACGACCCTAGACCTGGCCCTCTCCCCAAAGTAGTGTGGTCACCTGTCTAGGATGGTCTCCTCCCAGACCTCTGTCCGGGTCCATCTGCCCAGAGGAAATGCTAGGCATTGTTTGTGAGGCTTTTTTTTTTTTTTGAGACAGGGCCTCTATGCAGTTCAGGTTGGCCTTGAACTCACTAGGTAGCCCAGACTGGGGATGGACTTGTGGTGATCCACCTGCCTCAGCCCCCCAAGTGTAGGGATTGCCAGTGTGCACCACCCGGTCTGGCTTGTGAGGCTATTTTTAATCAAGTGGCATTAGATGTAGATGCCTTCCTGCAACCTGCTTTTGACAGTTAACTGCCTGCTGTGTTGGAAACACAGAGCTGCCTCACTTGTGCACCTGCAGCGTAATATTTCCCAGTAGGCAAGAGTCATTCCCTGATGAACAAGCAGGGACTTTGCTACCTGGGCAAGACAAGTGGAAACTCTGGGTGACAGGGTACATGTATTTTAAGTTTTAGTGGATCTTAGCAAATAACCTTCCAAAAGAGCTGTACCAGCTTCCAATCTCATCAACATCATGTGCCTTAGGGGCTGGGGATGTAGCTCAGTGGCATAAGTGCCTGCCTTGCAAGCGTGTGGTCTGAGTTCAATCCCTGGTACCGATTAAAAAAAAAAAATCATGTTCCTGCTGCCCCTACCTTATCACCATCCCTCAACAGTGTCATCTTTGTGTATCCAAATATGAAAAATTTGGATTATACCTTATTATTTTACTCTTCCTTGGTGGGGAATCCTTTCTCTTGATTAATCATCAATTAATTGCTTTTCTTTTTTTTTTTCTTTTTGAGACAGCATCTCACTATGCAGTTCAGGCTGGCCTTGAGCTCACTTTGTCGCGCAGGCTGGTCTTGAACTCAACAATGATCCTCCTGCCTCAGCCTCCCAAGTGCTGGGATTACAGGCATGAGCCACCACGCCCAGCACAGTTAATTGCTTTTCATTCAAATGTTTTGTATCACTGTTTAATCTCAATAGTGACCCTGGGGTGGTTATTACCATGTTGCCCATTTTTCTAATTTATTACTTATTTTCGTGGTACTGGCGATTGAACCCAGAGCCTTTGCACTGAGCTACATCCCCAGCCTTTTTATGGATTTGTATGTTTAAGTTTTGAAACAGTCTCACTAAGTTGCTAAATTGCCCAGATTGGGCTCAGGTTTGTGATCCTCCTGCCTCAGCCTCCCAGAATGCTGGGACTATAGATGTGCATCATTGCACTCAGTTCACAGATTTCATGTATACCTTGTATGCATCACCTGAAGGCAATATTATACTTTTTTTTTAGCCTAGGAATCAAACCCAGGGCCTCCCACATGCTAGGCAAGTGTTGTGTACTTGAACTTTGGCCTCAGCCCAATTTTTTGAGGGGTAGGGGTTGAGACAGGGTCTCCCTATGTAGTTCAGACTGGCCTTGAACTCACTATGGAGCCCAGGTTGGCCTTGAACTTGCAGCAATCTTCCTGCCTCAGCCTCCCCAGTGCTGGGATTATAGGCTTTCTGCCACCACCCTGGCTCCAGCCCAGTTTTATAAGGTGTTTTCAGTTCACCTGTGTTTCCATGATGACCCATGGCACAAGGTCAAGTGTGGAAGTTTTGTTTTGTGACACTGCGTCAGTACTGGAAGTTTCAGCTTTGGAACATTTCCATCTTGGGGACTAGGGGTGCTGAGCCTCTCCTCAGATCCCTGTTCTGAGCACTAAGTGAGGGTCCCAGACCTGCTGACAGCCTGACTCCTCTTGTCCGCCCCCTGCAGAAGATTGACCCCGAGGTGTCTGCCTTCCTGCAGAAGCTGCGAAGCAAGGTGCAGATCGGAGTGGTGGGTGGCTCTGACTACTCCAAGATCGCCGAGCAGCTAGGGAACGGGGACGAAGGTAGGAGGGGTAGAGGCAGTTCCCCTTGGGGTGTGGGTGGACTTTAAAGAGCCCACCCTACTTCTCTGAGACAGAAGAGAGAGAAGGAGCTGGGTGTGGTAACACATGCCTGTAATCCCAGCACTGGGAGACTGAGGCAGGAGGATTACCATGAGTTTAAGGCCAGCCTGGGCTACATAATGAGTTCAAAACCTGGCTGAACTATGTAGTGAGACCTGCCTCAAAAAATAATAATAATAATAATAATTAAATTAAAAGAGAAGGGCCTCATTTTAGCTCAGAGGCATAAGCACATGCCTGGCAAGCATGAGATCATGAGTTTGATTCCTGGCACCAAAATTAATTAATTAAAAGAGAGAGAGCAAGTGAGGAGGTAGAGAAGGAGCGACCGGAGGGTTCTCGCGCTGAGTCAGGGAACTTTGGTGAGCGCCTTCTACTGCCGGGCAGGTGCTGTGCTAGCAATGGGGAAGCAACTGGGAGCAAACCCAGCAGGATCCTGCCCTCGGGCCATTTCCATTCCACTCTGCTGAGTCCTGATTGCCTCATCTCTAACAGGACATAATCTGTCATGGTTAGGATTTGCACAGAGTGACCAGGGTAGCTGGGTTTCCTGTAATTCTGCCATCACGCCGTAGGTCACATGTGGTTATCCCATTTATATTAGTGAAGACCGAAGTCACCTTGGAAGTCAGTTCCACCCCAGAGCTCCCAGGTCCAGCTCCTTGGCAGCAGAGGCCTCCGGTTCCTCAAACTACAAACTTCTAGGGTTTTCCCTCTTCCACCCCCTTTTCCATTCCGTTAGGAAGTCATAGATGCCCTCCTTCCCTGCCCATGTCCTCCGCTTCACCGTGTGAGCGTTTCTCCCGCCACCCAGACCCCGTGGCAGAGTCCCGGCTCCACCCACTCCAGCTCCTTCTCTTGGCAGCCAGAGCAGAAAGCTGCCCCTGCAGCCAGCCTGGCGACTTGGTGCGGGAAGCTGCAGAGCAAGTCCTTGTTGCTTGCGGAAGGGAGCTCAGCAGAAACGACGCCCTCTGCTGGCGAGTTCTGACCCGGGGTCCAGAGGAGTGGCAGGATCTTGTAGGGTGGGTGGAGGGGGAAATCCAGAGCAGGCAGGAAGGCCAGCCGGGGTGAAGGTGCAGAGCCATGACTGGCTTGCATGGAAAGAAAAGAAAAGGAAAGGAAAGAAAGAGGAAGGCAGGCAGGCAGGCTGCAAGAGCAGCAGAGGCTGGAGCGGCAGGTTCGGGATGGAACAAATGGGCCCTGAGGGCCAAGCCAAGGAGCATGGGCTCCATCCCTCCCGCTTGCTTCTGGGGTAACAGAGGGACCTGAGCTCAGGCTCTTTCTTTCTCCCCTGGCCTCTCTGTGGCCCCAAAGTCATCGAGAAGTTTGATTATGTGTTTGCGGAGAACGGGACAGTGCAGTATAAGCATGGACGACTGCTCTCCAAGCAGGTCAGTGTGCCCCCTGCCTGGGGTGGCTTCTATCCCGGGCTGGGGCAGTGACAGCACGTCACTGAGGCCACTGTGTCCCTTGCTCAGACCATCCAGAGCCACCTGGGAGAGGAGCTGCTGCAGGACCTGATCAACTTCTGCCTTAGCTACATGGCTCTGCTCAGGCTGCCCAAGAAGCGGTGAGCTCCCGGACCCAAGGCCACAGAAGCGTGGGTCTCTCAGCCTGCAGATGCGTGGGGGTCTGAGTTCTTTTTTGGGGGGGTTGAACCCCAAGCTTGGTGCACGCTAAGCAAGCAGGTCTGCATTACACTCTAGCCGCAGCCACAGGCTCCTGACTCCTGGCGGGTGGATTCTTGTCTCCTATGAAGCCACAGGAAGCTGTGGTCCCCGGGTAGGGCTAGATTTGAATTCAGGGCCTCTCTCATTCTCCCTGGCTCCCCGCCCCCGTCACCTCCAGTGGCACCTTCATCGAGTTCCGGAACGGCATGCTGAACGTATCGCCCATCGGCCGCAGCTGCACCCTGGAGGAGCGGATCGAGTTCTCTGAACTGGACAAGGTGCCACCGTCCAGTGACCTTAGGCCCATAGGGTTTCAGTCCCTCAACCTCTCTGACATCTGTTTTCTCATCAGCGAAATGGATGGGGTGGGAGGGAATTCTGAATGAACCAGTACTCCTGGGGACCTGTCATGTGCCACTGCCCCTTTCCAGCAACCCACGCCACCAGCCACCTAGTTACCCAAAGTCAGTGCCTAGGGTACAGCATTGCCACCTTCCCAAACCCATCAGTCCAGAAACTCCTGTTCCTCCAGCCTCCAGAGCCCGTCTCACCTGAACTATTGCAGAGTTGAGAACCTGCTCTTCCAGCTCTGGAAGTCCCCTTCCCCTGTCCCCCTCACCAGCAGCAAAAATGCCATCTCTCCAGGTCCTTCCACTGCCTTCTGTCTCCAAGGCCCAACGGGGTGAGGCCCAGAGGGGTCCTCAAGCTTGAGAGAGTGCCCCCACTGGCAGGGGTCTGGCTCTGCCATTGTGGCTGGACAACCTTGGACAAGGCACAGCTCCTGCCCATGAAGTGAGGCCATCCCCCAAAAAGGCCTGTGTACCCAGCATGAAGCGTGGCACATGGCACCCTCTGAGCCTGCCCTGCGCCTCCCCCTGCAGAAGGAGCGGATCCGGGAAAAGTTTGTGGAAGCCCTGAAGACAGAGTTTGCAGGCAAGGGGCTGCGGTTCTCCCGAGGTACGGGGACCCCTTCGGGGCAGGGCCCTCACTGGGTGCCCCTGACTGGAGCTTCTTGGCCAGCCTGGGGGACGTACAGGGCCTCCCACCTGCCTTACCTTGGGGACACCTAATTCCCCAAACACCCACACTCTGCCCAGGGCCCCAGCTGTGTCTCTCCTGGCCACCATGGCTAGATGAGCTCCCCACACCCACACTGCTCTCTGATGATCTCATTTGTGCCCCACTTATTCTGGTCCAACAGATCCAATGTCCCTGAAGATGCTGAGTCCATCCTGTGCCCTGTGTCTGCGCTAGACAGACACTCAGGATTGTTGAATGAATGAATAAGCACAGTCCTTGCCCCGTACACCCTGCGGCTCCCCCCTGCCAGCCCGGTTTGCCCTCCCCAGAGAGTCACAGCCTCTCCCTCCATCCCTCCCGCAGGCGGCATGATCAGCTTTGACGTCTTCCCAGAGGGCTGGGACAAGCGCTACTGCCTGGACAGCCTGGACCAGGACAGCTTTGACACCATCCACTTCTTTGGAAACGAGACGAGCCCTGTGAGTGCGGCCCGGCCCGGCCCCCTTGGGCTACACACCTGTGGTCAAGGCCAAGACCCAGGGCAACAGAACCAGCCTCCTAAGCCAGGGCGTGGAGGGGGCTTGGTACCTGCTCTGTGTCACACAGCGAATCTCACAAGAAGGGCTTCCTGGGGGCAACAGGAGGGACAGCTCTGTAGCGGGTGGTGTGGTGGCCCCAACCCCAGCGACTCCCCCAGCTGTGCCCTGCCTGAGCTGCTCTGCCCTTCCTCCGCAGGGCGGAAACGACTTTGAGATCTACGCCGACCCCCGGACTGTGGGCCACAGCGTGATGTCCCCTCAGGACACGGTGCAGCGGTGCCGAGAGATTTTCTTCCCCGAAACAGCCCACGAGGCGTGAGCAGCGCCCACACCCAACACTGTGAATCCCGATTGCTCTGGTCAGGCCCGAAGAGGGACACTGCATCAGCTGGGGTGGGGGACCCAGGCCTGTGCACTGCTGTGAGGCCCATGCTGCAGGCCGAGCCTGGCCCCCTGACCGCTGTGGCCACAGCTGCTGCTCGTAGCTGGAACAGGACAGGCCCGTCTACATGGGAGGAGACGTGCCAGAGTGCCATGTGGGGGCACCAGCAAGTCTCCGAACCGTGTCACAAGCATTAAAGGTCCCAGGACAAGGCATGGTGTCGGGTGTGTCTGAGAGAATAACGGTCCTCGCTGTTCATCACATGCTGCTGTGATCACAAACAGGGACAAGGATGTGGCCCCTGGTCACCTAGAAGTTAGCCCACTGGGGCCTCAGACATGGCCAGCTCAGCTCAACCTTCCCCGGCCCCTCCCAGGACCTGGGCAGGAAGCAGCTCCCGGTCCACGTAGGTCACAGTTGGGTTTATTGCCAGTGTTACGAAGGATGGGGAGTCCGTGGCTGGGATCTCGGGGTGACTTTCCAATGCTATGGGGCAGCTGAAAAGGGGGAGGAGGCTGCTGCCCCCACGGCCCAGGTGGCCTTGGCCTGATAGCCGCACAGGGAGCCTGCTGATGCGGGAGAGGCTGAGGGTACAGCCTCAGCCAGGGGGGTGTCGGGTGAGCTGGCCCTTTCCAGGGACAGGGGCTGCCAGGTACCACCCAGCCTCTGGTGGCACTGGGCTAGGATGATGTCCCTGCTGACCTTGACCCTGGGGTCTTGGGGCAGCTCCAAGGCCTCCTAGACAGTCACTGACCCCCTTGTCCTGGGCATGTGAGCCCCCACTTTTCCTTGCAGACTGGGTCTCCTAAGGGTCACTGTGCTGGCAGGCCTTCCCTTGAGCCAGTGTCACCATTCCCCCATCAGCTCTCAGGAGGGAGGGCGTGGGGCGCCGCCCTTCCTAGGCCAGATCACCCCTGCTGCACACAGGGACACCAGGAGCCCAGGGGAACTCCAGCTAAGAGGGACCGCCCCACACCGGGGACAGGACAGGGATGGACGCAGCAGCGAGGACCCCCCAGGCCGTGGAGGAGGCTGATGTGGAGGCGCAGCCAGGTGGCTCCTTCCGGCGGCTGGGCCTGACCTTGTCCAAGGGGATATCGTGTTGTCCATTGCCGTATCTTCCCCAGCTGGTGGCCAGGCACGGAGCAGAGAATCCACAGGGTTTGGGAGTCCGGGGGGAAGAAAGGCTGCACCCAGGCTAGGGAGACATGTCCCCTGCTTACTTTGGGAGGCAGGGGGTGAGCGTGGGTGTTGCAGAGCCAGGCCAGATGGGAAGCTCAGTTCCCCTCCCACCCCCGGCCCAGCTTTCCTGCCTGGCCTGGCCAGTGCCCCGAGAGCCCGAGCAGGAAGGTGGGGCCACGGCAGTGGGGGGCCGTGTGTCCCCATATTGGGCTCTCTTCCACTGCTTGAGGCTGGGGGCTCCCCCAAAGTGCTCACCAGCCTGGCTTCCAAAGGGAACGATCAGGCCTTGGCAGGGGGCCAGCCCAGGGTGGGACATAGGAGCAGCAAGGGGGAGCAAGCTCATCTGAGAGGGTCCCCCAAACCCTCATGAGCCAGAGAGAGGCAGGCCATGGGCAGAACAAGAGGGTCTCATGTGCAGGGGGAAGGGACGGAGCAGGAACAGGCCAGGCCAGGGCTGGTGGCCTCCCCTCCTGCCAGCTCCCAGGACAGTCACGAGCACATGTGGATGGAGGCACGCGCACATGGCCATGAGCACAGACAGACAGACAGACGTGCACACCAAAGCCACTGGGGGCTGCTCGCCCTCCCCCCAACAGCTCCCAGCCTAGGAGCCCACGACCTGGCCGGACCACGTCTCGTGGGGGGTGTGGGGGGCCAGCTGGGTGAGCACCACCTCCACGGCCTGGAACTTCTGGTTCTTAGGTGGGATGGGGCACATCTTGTAGGTCACTTCGTCACCTTCTACGGGCACGTACTCCCCTTCGATGCTGGTGGGCAGGAGAAGGGGGGTCAGTCCGATGCCACTGCAGCCCAGACAGGGCAGCCCAGCCCTACCCTAGTGAGGCCAAGAAGCATGGGCAATCTCCCTTCTCACCTCAGCATTCTGAAATTGCCTCAAAATAAAGTGCTAAGGATGGGGATGGTAGCTTAGGCAAAAGGCCCTGGGTTCGATCCACAGGTCTGAAAAAATTAAATCAGAGCTAGACGTGGTACATCCCTGTAGTCCCAGCACACATGAGGCTGAGGCAGGAGGACTGCCATGAGTTTGAGGCTAGCCTGAGCTACATAATGAGTTCAAGGTCAGTCTGAATTACACATTGATGCACGCACACACATGCACGCACACACACAAATCCAGGAGCCAGACAAAAGTAAAAAAAAAAAAGAAAATGAGACTCAGACACATTATCTTCCTCTCTGTACCCTTTGAGAATGGAGATGTGAAAGACGGGGTTCTCCGAGGCTCTGAGGAGTTAAGGGACCTCCCCTGTCATCTCTTTTTTAGGGCTAGCTGGGGACAAACCCACCCATCCTCTGCCACCCCCAGCCCAAGGCCTCTCAGGCTGTGTCCCAACCCTGCCCCTCCTTGCACCTGCAGCCCTCCCGAGAGGGGAGGTAGAGACAGGGGCAGCAGTCACAGACACTGTCTGTGACAGTGTTCCAAGGCACTGCTGGGACACCGAGGGGGGACCCAGCCAAGAGCAGGGGGCAGGACTCACTCAGACACATGCACGAAGATGTCCTCCGAGCCGTTCTCCGGGGTGATGAAGCCGTGGCCCTGGGAGCGGGAGAACTGCTTGCAGACGCCCTTGAACACGGGGCCAGCTGAGGCGCGGGCCGTCCTGGGGTGGGGGATTGAAGCTGTGGCCTGGGTGCCCCCAGACCCTGCCCTTCCCAGCCTGGTCTGGCCCGAAGAGCCCACCTGGGCCTGAGGAGAAAGTTCTGGCCAGTGTACATTATGTCACCTGCACACAGGTCACCCCACTCTGCAGATGTCCAGACCCCAGGCCCAGAGAGGGGAACCATCCCTCTCAGAGAGCACAGCATCAGGTCACCCGACTCCTCCCCACACCACCCTCTGCTCCTGAGGTTATCTGGGGGTTGTTTGTTTGTTGGCGGTACTAGGGATTGAACTCAGGGCCTTGCACATGCTAGGCAGGCACTCCACCACTGAGCTACATCCCCAGCCCACCCTGGAGGTTATCTGGATTTAAATGGATTCCTCTTACAAGATTTCTTTTTCTTTTTCCTGTTTTGTTGTGTTGTGTTTATTCAGACAGGGTCTCTCTGTGCAGTCCAGGCTGGCCTTGAACTTACTATGTATCCCAGGCCAACCTCAAACTCACAGCAACCTCCTGTCTCAGTCTCCCAAGTGCCGTGGTTACAGGTGTGCACCATTACGCCCAGCTTAGCACAGTTCTGCTTTTGTGGGATGCAGGAATACTACAGTTACTGGGCATCCACACCCAGCTTCCCATCCTTATGAGGACAGTGGGACCAGAGGACTGGGAGGGTGACAGAGCCCACATGAGGGGCAGGCACTCACGCTGAGTACGTCCTGGTGCGCTTGGTGGGCAGGGGGCTTGGCAGGTCCCGCAGCGCCCCGCCCCGCTCCCACACCCGGCTGCCCTCCCTGTGGAAGGGGAAGGTGGGCCAGACAGGGGACTTGGGTGAGTGGAGTGGGGGCACCGCTGGGGGCGACGTGGACTCCGATGTCATGGTGGGGCCAGCAGGAGAGCCTGGCGGGCTCTGGGGCCCCGGGGCCGGTGAAGGGCTTGGGTGTCCTTGCGGGCAGGGCCCGGCCTGGCCCTGCTCGGTGGCCTCGCCAGCCACAGGCTCCGTCTGCAGGGGGGAGAGAGAGAGAGAGAGATGACAATTAAATCCAGCCTGGGGACAGTGCAGTACACTGGACACCAGGCTGTTCCTTTTGGCCACCGCTGCATCACAGCTTTGCTCACGCACACCCTGTCCCCAGCTCTACGTGCAAACTGGAAAGACAAAGGGATTGAAGCTTCCAGTCTGACCCTGTGACTCCAGGGCCGGGCAACTGAGGCACTGGATGGCCGTGACCTGGCGTGAGCGTTTCAAATGCACAGCACAAGAGGTTCAAATCTTAACTTTGTCCCTTACAACTTAGCAGCCTCAGCCAAGAGACTCAGTAGGTCCCACATGGTGGGCAGGAATGCAGGCCCGGCTCCACCCTACTCCCTGCCTCTGGCTGTGTGGCCTCCTCCCACCCGCCTGGCCCATGACAGCTCACATCTGTCCGGCACAGGGCCGGTCACAGGTCACAGGTCACAGGCACACGGTGGTTCTCGCTGAGCGTGTCAGCCCTTCCTGCCAGCTAGGAACAGACCACAGGGTGAGCTACTGGGGACCTGGGCTATCTACTGTCCTCAGCCCAGTTTCTGCTGCTCAAAATGAGGTTGCAGGTCTCCAGATGTAACCTGGAGACATGGCACTTGCCCAGCGCATGCGAGAACCTCGGTCCCAAATCAGAGGCTGGGAATAGCTTGGCGGGGTGCTGGGGACTCAGTGACTCGGGCAGGTGGCACTGACGCAGCAGAGCCTCCGCACTCGACCTTAATTGGTTCCAAGAGGCGCAACCAGTATCAAAAATAACAAGTACCAAGCACACTGTTTTGGCTGGAAAGGGTGGTAAACCACTAGGCAAACAACAAAGAGAAATTCTTTTGCTGGCATTGTTGTTTTTTGTCTTTTTGAGAGAGGGTCTCGCTATGCAGTTCAGGCTGGACTTGAACTCACTTCGTAGCCCAGGCTGGTCTTGAATTTGAAAGGATCCTCCTGCCTCAGCCTCCCAAGTGCCAGGATTACAGGTGTGAGCCATCACTGACAAATTCTAGCTTGTATGTCGAGTACCAAACAAACAATGACTGGGACAAAAGTTTCAGGAATTTTCAGGTTAAGTAGGGAATTCCTCCCCGCGGTAGGGAGGGTCACCGCAGCAAGACTACAGCGGCAAGATTGCTGCGTGTTGCTGTGATCGACATGGATTAATAGAAGTCCCCAAGTGCACAGTGTGGCACCTAGATGACCTTGAGAAAACCACCCTGCATTTTCCTCCCCTTGGGAAAAGACTGTTACTCCCTCTGCACTTGGTCCCCCCTCACACTGCAATTGTCCTCAGGGTTTGGGAAGTCTTGGAGCCCAAAAAATCTGCCCCGGAGCCCTGGCAAGGGACAAGCAGCCTGTTAGGCTGGGAGGGGCCAGGAGAGCCGCTCCTCTGACCTTTCCCCAGCCCCAGTTTCCTCATCTGTACAATGGGGCTGGAAGAAGCCTCGCTGAGGCCTGGACTTTGAGGAAGCTCAGTGGTTTCTCCACCACCCACCCCCTGCCTGCCCCACACTATCTTGGGAGGCGGAGGTGAACCCTGAGCTACATATCTATTTATAGTCTCTGCCCAAAACCAAACAAACACAAATTTGCAGGGAAGGGTTTAAGACTCTATAGGAGTCCAGAACACAAGTGGCCCAGAAATGCTTATAGCCAGGCTGCAAAGCCAGGAGTCGCTTGCCTGATCTCCATTGCCACAGCAGGACCCCTGGCCTCTGTTTATAGAGATCCTCCTGCCTCAGCCTCCCAATTGCTGGCATCACAGGCTGTAGCACCATGCCCAGCTCCTTCCTCCTTTCCCTTCCTTCCTTTCTTCCTACTTCCCTCCCTCCCTCTCTCCCTTCCTTCCATCCTTCCTTCCTTCCTTTTATTAAACCCAGGGCCTGAGGTACACAAGTACTCTGCCACTGAGCTACAACTTCAGCCAGGCCAAGAAAATAGAAGTTTCAAAAAACACAAATAGAAAAGCAAACAGCTGGGTGTGGTAGTACAAGCCTGTTATCCCAGAACTCGGAAGGCTGAGGCAGGAAGATCTAAAGTTCCAGCCCAACCTGGACAGTTCAGCAATTTAGCAAAGACCCTGTCTCAAAATAAAAAGTAAAAGCCAGATGTAATGGCACAGGCCTGTAATCCTAGCACGCAGGAGGTTGAAATAGGAGGATTGCTGGGAGTTCAAGGCCAGCCTGGGCTACATAGTGAGACCCTGTCTCAAAACAAAAACCTAACTAAATAAATAAATAAGAAGGCTAGGGATGGGGCTGGGATGTAGCTCGATGGCCTAGGCGCCTGCCTGGCAAGCATAAGGTCCTGAGTTCAACTCCCAATACAAAAAAAAAAAAAGGAAAAGGCTAGGGATGTACAGGGTAAAGGCCTTGGGTTCAATCCTTAGTACTGCTGAACAATAATAGTGGTAACAAGCCCTGGTGGTGAATGCTTATAACCTCAGCGCCCAGAAGTTTGAGGCAGGAGAATCACAGAGCAGAGTTCAAGGCCAGCCTGGACTACACAGAGAGACCCTGTTGCTAGGGAAAAAAAATGAAAAAGATGGGCCAGGGATTTAGCTCAGTGGCACAAGCTCAGTGGCACTGCCTGGCAAGAGCAGGGTCATGAGTTCAATCCCTAGTACGAAAAAAAAAAAAAAAGAAAAAGGAAAACAAAAAAAAGGAGGGCCCAGTGCAGGTGAGTCTGGTGAGTCTTCGGGAGGCAGACCGGGTCCCCTCTCCCCCAAGTCCTGTATTCCTCTCCCCTATACAGCAGGAGGGGAGGCTGAGGCAGGAGGAGCTGCAGCCTGCTGGTAGGAGCTGCCCACTGACCCCCTGACCTGGGGCTGCTCCCAGCCTCCTTTGGAGGTGAGCCCATGTGACCCTACGACCCTGTCCCTGTCATTCCTTCCACCTGACTCTGGAGGCCACAGCCCACTGGCCGCTTAGCATGTGGGTGGCAGAGCAGCCCTAGCTCAGGGCCGGCACCTCCCTGGTAACCACGCGGCCCAGCCCCCACTCTCCCTTCCCCTCTTCCACCTCTCAGTGCTGCTGTCACTGCCTAGAGCAAGGGCAGGCTGGGGACACGGGAAGGCAGGACTGACCTGCTTCCCAGAGAAGCCGCCTGCCACCTCTGGCCAGCTGGGGTAGGGACCCTCCAGGGTACTGTGAGGCCTGGCACCAAGCGCTTCGTTGGTCTTTCTTTCTTTCTTTCTTTCTTTCTTTCTTTCTTTCTTTCTTTCTTTCTTTCTTTCGTCCTGGGTATTGAAGCCAGGGCCTTCACACTGAGCTACATCTCCAGTTGTTTATTGTTTTTTTTTTTTTTTTTGAGACAGGGTCTCTGTAAATTGCTAAGTTGCCCAGGCTGGGCTGGAACTTTGCATCCTCCTGCCTCAGCCTCCTAGAGTGCTGGGATGACAGGCCCACGCCATCACACCTGGCTCCAGTTTTCCTTTTACTTAACCCTCCCAGCACCTCTTTCAGGTTGCTGTCACTGTTATACCATTTTGCAGATCAGGAGACTGAGGCCCAGAGCCAGGATTTCAGCTAGGACCAGTGACTCTGGGCAGGAGGCCTGGACCAGCCCCTGCATCACCAGTAACTTGCTGTGTGACCTTGGATGGGGCCGTCCCTGTCTGGGGCCTGCACAACACCCAGTGGCCTGGGAGACCAGGGAAAAGGGGACATGGGGCAGGCAGAGTGCCCAGATCAGACCCTCTCTCTCCAGAGGGCAGCTTCTGGGAAGAACAAACGGAAATGAGGCTTCTCTGGTCGGGGCTCTGACGCTGTGCACTATGGAGGTCTCCAGAGAAGTGAGTTTCTGTACTTTCACCCCAGCTTGGCCTGGAAGGTTGAAGTTACACTTGTTCCTATTTTACAGATGAAGCCCAGAGAGGTTAAGTGACTGCCTCAAGGTCACACAGCAGGTTAGGGACAGAGCCCAGCTTTGTCTGATGGTCACCTAGTGTTCTTCCTGTGAAAGTCATTATTGCTTCTGGTGAGTCAAGATGAGGCTAGAGTTTTTGCAAAAAGAACTTCCTCTGAGAAACTAAAAGTCACGCTCCCTCAAGGGCACGTTTGTTCGGAGGCCCTGGAGGGATTTGGTGTCCATCTGGGGCTTCTCTTGCCCACACTGATGCTCCTCAGAATCAGCAGTGGATCTGGGCGTGGTGGTACATGTCTGCAATCCCAGCACTTGGGAAGCTGAGGCAGGAGGGTCACTGTGAGTTGAAGGCCAGCCTGAACTACACAGTGAGACCCTGTCTCAGAAAAGAAAACAAACAAACAAAAAAAGATCAGGGCTGTTTGGAGATAATCCAAGGTCTGACGCAATGTCCCAGGGCCACAGCACTCGGGAAGGTGACTCACCCTAGCAGGTGACCATAGCTAGCTGGGGTTCTGCTCTAGTAATCAAGTCCCCACCACCAAATGGGGGTACAAATGGTTGTTGTGCCCTGCTATTGACAAGAATCCTTCTTTCCCCGGGCAGATCAGGGAAGGCAGAGCAGCTCAGCCACTCAGGGCTGTGCGATCCAGGCCAGCGCTGCCCCTCTCTGGGCTACCCCACATCTCAGTTACGTAAGTTGTCTCTGCTCCCCATGCCTCCCTCAGCCCAACTTTTCTCTAGGGTTGCCAGAAACATACATGAGGGCACACCCCAAGGTGACATCATCCAACCTGTGTGCTATGTGTCAATAAAAGAACATTTAAACCCAGCATGGTGATGCACACCTGTAATCTCAGCACTTGGGAGGCTGAGGCAGAAAAATCTTCAGGGTTTGAGGGCAGCCTGAGCTACATGGTGAGTTCAACACCAGCCTGAACTACAGAGCAAGACCCTATCTCAAAAAAACAAAACAAACAAAAGTTCAGAGGCAATGATTAATATTATTAGCATACCCATTCTACAGAAGAGTAAAATGAGGCTCAGAAGGGTGAAAAGGCCTGCTGAGGTCATAGAACTGGTTGGAGGTGGCCCTTTTGCAACTCACAAATGTCTGGGGTTGGGGTGGGCGGGAGGCAAGGAGTGGACCACTCTTCCCAAAAGCATGGAGAAGGAAGCACAGGGGTGGAAAAACTGGGGAGCCAGCACTTGGGGTTCTATTTCTGGTATTGCACTGACTCAGACAGTGACCTTGGCTGAGTCACTTGCCAGCACTGAAGAGCTTCAAAACAACTCCCCAATAAAACATCCCACCCCCGAGCCCCCATCATGGGGAGCAGCCGGGAGGAGGGGTGCAGTGGCTTCAAACAGAAAGACTGGCGACAGCAAATGACAGGCAGGGCCTGCGGGACAGGGCAGCTGGTCCACAGTAGGCACTGGGAGGGTGACAAGGAACAAGCTGGGGACCAGCAGACAGAATGACCTGACCTGGCTCTCCCGGGCCCCAGCCTCCCTGCAGCTCTTTAAAATACATCAGTGCCAAAGTTGTGCTTGCAGCCAGAGGTGACCTAATTAAACCTGCTTCCCTCTCCTCCCGAGAGTGTGTGTGTGTGTGTGTGTGTGTGTGTGTGTGTGTATGTGTGTGTAGCCAGGACACTTCAGAGACCTCCACCCCTCCTCCTCCTCACCTCACACCCAGGCTGCCTGGGGACAGCTGGGCTTCAGTCCTTGGGCATCTTTGCCATCTGTGGTCCAGCAGCCAGGATGGCACCTGGAGCACCATGTTCCCTTCCCAGCTCCACCTCTGCCCGGTGAGTGACCCCAAGCAAGTCACTGTCCCACTTGGAGTCCCCCCTCCAAGGGAGGACCAGGCTGGTTAAAGTGATGTGTAGAATGCTGAGCTTGAATGCAAATCAATGTGACCCACAGCCCCTGCTGTGCCACCCCTGCTCTGTGACTGTCCTTTCCATGTCTTTGGGACAAAGGAAAAGTCCCCTCCACTCTTAACCGCCCTCCCAGGGTTCCTGTGCAGTCAGGACAAAAGTCTGATCTGTGCTGGGTGTGGTGGTGCATGCCTGTGATTCCAACATTCAGGAGGCTGAGGCAGGAGGAGCCTGCAAGATCAAGGTTAGCCTGAGCTATTAATGAGTTCAAGTTCAGCCTGAACTACATAGCAAGACGCTATCTCAAAAAAAAAAAATCAAAAACCAAAAACAAACAAAAATGTGTGATCTGTCACAAGTCCCATTCCCACAGGGCTCCCGGACGTGACCACCACAGCCGAGCTCAGAGCGCCCTCTGCTGGTGCCTCGGGGGGGGTCTCGCCTCTGGACGGGCTGCCGGATGGGCCCTCTTCCTAGGTCCTCGGGGTCCCCTGGAAGCCCTTCCCTGGCCAACGACATCATAAACCTTGTCTAGCATCTCTCTCGAGGCCTGGGACAAACCTCTCTGGCCAGAACTGTCCTGTGCCCTGCAGCTCCTGACACCGCCTGTCTTCGGATTTTTTTTCCTTCCAGGAGCTGGGGGCACAGATCAGGATGGGCAGATGCAGAAAACAGATGTTTCAAGGGTATGGGAGGGGTGAGGCTGGGAGAAGGAAGCACTGACAATTGGAGGCCCGGAGGCCTCTGGGATGGACCAGGTTTGGGAATGGGGCCTGCGAACCCTCCTCCCCAGCGAGAGGCCCCTGCTGGGTGGCATCCAGGCGGCGGCACGGTGCCAGGCACTGGAGAGGCTGCCCACCCCCCGCTGGGCACACTTCCTCCTCCCCTCCCCCCGCCCGCGGATGCGGCTGTTCACACTTGTATTTATTATTGTTCTCCGAGCCCCCTCCCTCTGCCCGGGAAGAGCAGGCAGGCGGGCTGGCAGCTTGGCAGGAACTGGCTGTCTCCCTCTGGGTGCCAGTGTCGCCCCTTATCTCCACGCGGTCTCCTTGTGCCAGGGTCAGGCCACTCAGGGGCTTGACGCCAGCCAAGGTGGCCCTGAGTCCCTGCATCCCACAGCCCGGTGGCCCTGCAGGTCCTGGCTTTTGTCACCCCCTGCCCTCCACGGGGGGGGCTGCACCCTGGCAAGGGCGGGTCAGAGCCCAGCCTCAGAGACCCAAGGACTCTGGCGGGCGCGGGGCCCCGAGGAAGAGAGAACCTGAGCCACCTCCCCAGCCCACGAACACAACTGTCCCCATCACACTGTCAGGGGAAAACTGTCAGGACAAGACAGCTGCTCCGAGGTCCTCGACGTCCCCTCCCGTCCCCTCCCGGTCCCAGGCCACATTCCAGGGCCGCTGCGGGCCACGCTGGCCTGTCCAGCCCGCAGGAGCCCTCGGATCCCTCCGGCCACCGCGGTCCCTCCCGGGTCCCCACCGGAGGCTGCGGCTTGGCAGGGATGGGCTTGTCCCCAGCGCCCGGGCCAGACACGAGTGCCGGACACGGACACCGACAGAGACACGCTGGGCCCCAGTCCCCGGGATCCGGGGGGCCGGGGACGAGGTCCCCCGCCCCCCCGGCGCCCCCCGCCCCCCCCCCGGCGCCCTCACCTCTCCCGCAGCCGGGTCCGGGCGCTGGCGCGGCGGCTCGGGCAGCCTGGGCCGCGCGGTGCGAGTGTGAGTGCGAGTGAGTGTGCGAGTGTGAGTGTGCGAGCGCGAGTGTGCGCGAGCCGGCGGCCCCGCGGCCCCTCACTCACTCACTCACTCACTCACGCCCTGCACTGACGTCACGGACGCCGGGGAGGGGCGCGGTGGGAATTTGTACTCCCGGCCTTTAAAGGGACACTGGGCTCCGAGCGAACGGGGAGGGACCCAGCTGTGTCACTCAGAGCCCCAGAGCTTCTTGTTTGGCAAAGTGGCTTTTATTGCTGGGCCAGGGTGTAATTTACTCTGCCGGGTCAGGGGAGCTGTGAGGGGAACGCGGGGGAGGAGCCGGGCACCCAGCCAACAGAGCCAGCAGGTGGGGTGGGGTGGGGATCCAGTCTGGGTGTGCAAGTGCACACGCACACACATGCACGCACACGCTGGGGACCAGTCCAGGGAGGCCCTGTTTGCAGAGCCCAGGAGTCCTCACTGGACAAGCCCTGGGTCTGCTAGTCTTGGGTACCTCCTTTAGCACTCTGGTGCCCCCTGAGAGGCTGCAGGGCAAGGGCCCTGGGGTGCTGGAGGCCTCCTTCCACCTCAGCTTGCGCTGTGTCCCTTAGTACTACTGAGCAGGCTGGCATTTTCAAAAGTTTTATTAAAATAAGATGCTAGAATGGCACATGCCTGTAATCCCAGCTACTTGGAAGGCTGGGGCAAGAGGATTGCAAGTTTGAGGCCAGCCTAGGCAGTTTAGTGAGAACCTGTCTCAGAATATATATATCTGAAAGAATGAGTGTAATGCATGGAGGGTCCTCTAGCAGGCAACAAGCTTTGGCCTCATTTATACTTCACAATGGTACAATTTTGTACACATATGGCACTGGTGAGGAGAGTGAGGAGGTTGGACTCTTGAGCATCATCCATCAGCTGCTGGCTACAGAGTGTGCCACATATCCCACCTTCTAGAACCTTCCAGAACAGTGGTGTTCAGACCCTCCTGATTTCTGTTTACAAAAGAGAGACTGGAGATAAATACTGCCTGGGGTTCCCTGGGTCCAGAGTTCTGATTTTATTCCACCTGTGGTCCGAGGGTTCTACTCAGAGGAGCCCTCTTACCTCTAACAAATTATCTGATTCCTTTTTTGTCTTCCTCCCCTTCAAAAATAACAGTTTTCAAAGTGCTCACCCATGGGTGTGATAGTACAGGCCTGTGATCCCAGCTCTCTGGGAGGCTGAGACAGGAGGATGGCAACTTGGGTAACTCAGTGATTTAGCAAGATCCTGTCTCAAAAAAAAAAAAAGGAAGTATGCCTGGTGTGGTGGCTTATGCCTGTAATCCCAATGCATGAGAGGCTGAGGCACAAGGATTGCTTCAAGTCCCAGGCAAGCCTGGGCTGCACAGTGTGTTCAAGACCAGCCTAGACTGCACAGCGAGACCATCTCAAAAAACTAGAAAAGAAAAAACAAAGCGGGGGAGAAGCAAAGTGGGGCTGGGATGCAGCCCAGTTCAAAGGTATTGGGTTCAATCCCCAGCACAGGGAAAACAAAACAAAACAAAACAAACACCTCTCAGGCATCATCCTGCCTGCCTGGGTGAGGAGACAGCTCCAGAGCAATTGTGGGGCTTTGTGTCACATGGGCAAAAACAATCGTGTCACCAAGTAAGGTCCCAAATCTGGGTCTGAGTATCCAATCTTCAAGCACACCAGCCTGCCCTCCAGGAGCAGTCCCGGGGCTCAGAGGGCACCTGTAGTGCTCCCTGCCCCTGCACTGCCATCCCGCTGTCACCTGGGAAATCACCTCTGCCCTCCCTGGTCATCAGGACCCTGACCAGGCTGGGACCTGGGTTGGAGAGATGGCACTGAGTCTGGCTGTCCTGTTTGTGGCCTTGACCTGTTGGTGGCTGCCAGCTGAGAGCAGGCAGCAGAGAGTGACCGGGAGGATCTGTGGGAGCTCCCAGGAACAAGAAGGACCCAGGCTTGCCAGGATCTCAAGAGAAGTCACAGAAGGAGGAGGAATAGGGAGGAGGCTGGTATGGCGGGCCAGTGGGTGGGTGAGTGGAGTTTCTTTATCAGTGTTTTTGAGATTGGGTCTCACTGTATCCTTCAGGCTGGCCTTGAACTGGTGATTCTCCTGCCTCAGCCTCCCACTGAGTGCTGAGATTACAGGCCTGTGCCAGCCACCACACCTGCCTCAAGGGCCAGCTCTGTGGAGGCTGAGGCCAAGGCCAGGGCTGAGAACCCGAACCCCTCCTTGGCATCGGGTTTCCTGTCTCAGAGGCCCTGGAGTGCAGGACCAGGAGGAGGCTGGCTCAGCACAGTAGTGTGATCCGAGCTGGCGCAGCTGTTCATTGAGAAATGAGCAGCGGAGGTAACACCCACCCTCCCACCTGCCACTCAGCAACAAAGAGATGGAGGCGGCTGCAACCGGGGGCTACTCGAGGCTATTTTTGTGGAAAGCTGAGAATTCCAAAGCTCATCTCCTGGAAAGAAAGCCTCCCACCGCAGCAGAGATGCCAGCAGTCCCGAGCCTATTGATTCCACCTGTGCTGTGATTTCCTCCTGTCACTGCTGCCAACAGGGACAGCCCAGGACTCTGTGGCCTTGAGCCCACATAACAACCCTTGAAGGGACAGAGACCCCTAAGGTGATGGGGCCACTTCACAGTGATGTGCAAACTCAGACACAGAAAAGGTAAGAAACCCAGCTGACATCACACAGCAGGTGATGGAGCTGGGTCTAAAATGCAGAAGCCGGGGTGGTTGGCTCACGCCTGTAATGGCAGATCTCAGGAGGCTGAGGCAGGAGGATTGTTGCGAGTTCAAGACCAGCCTGGGCTACAAAGTGATCTCAAGGCCAGCCTGAACTGCATAGCGAGACCCTGTCTCAAAAAGACAAACTGGGCATGGTGGTTCACCTGTAATCCCAGCACTTGGGAGGCTGAGGCAGGAGGATCATTCTGAGCTGGAGACCAGCCTGGGCTACAAAGTGAGCTCAAGGCCAGCCTGGACTGCATAGTGAGACCCTGTTTCAGAAAAAGAAAAAAAACCAGCACAGTGCCCCGGTAAGCAGGGTCCCAGCCATGCAGGCCCGCGGCCCAGGGAGGGTATCAGCCCCTCCTCCATCCCTGCTGGCTTCAGAGCCCTCTGAGACCCCATCAGGAGGAGCTGTCACCCTGACACCTGGGAGCTGGCCTGTTGTCATGGAAATGCTGTTTTCTTTCTTTAGCTGCCAGAAAGCTCAGGGTCAAGCCCTTCTGCTATTAGTGATTCTGCAGGACCAGGTCGAGCTCAGGGCTAGGTTTTTTTTTTTTGAGACAGGGTCTCCCTGTGCAGTTCAGGCTGGCCTTGAGCTTACTTTATAGCCCAGGCTGGCCGGGAATTTGCAGCTATTCTCCTGCCTCAGTTTCCCGAGTACTGGGATTCCAGGCACACACCACCACTCCTGGGCCTTTTATGAATTTGATTTTGATTTCTGTGTTCTTTTGTTTGTTTTGTCTTTGAGACGGGGTCTCACCGTGTAGTTCAGGCCAGGCTTAAACTCACCATGTAGCCCACACTGGCCTCAAACTCTTGGACAGTTTACCACCTTGAGTGCTGGGATTACAGGTGTGTGCCATCACACCCAGACTTCAGTTTTATTTTGAGAGTGCTTCTGGAGTTGCCCAAGCAAGCCTGCCTCATCCTCCTGAGTAGCTGGGATTACAGGTGTGCAGCTCCGTGCCCAGCCACCCGGCACACTTCTAGCCACTAGAGAGTGAATAGTGAGTGAAACAGACAAAATTTCTGTCTTTCTGATGCTGACAGTCAAGAAGGAAGAGAGACAATAAAAGGACCTAATACTGTAATTATAGTGTCTGTCAGAAGGCAATAAATGCTCAGGAAAACTATTAAACAGGGAGGCAGGGCTGGGTGTGATGCTACATGCCTGTAATCCTAGCACTCTGGAGGCTGAATCAGGACAATTCCTGCAACTTTAAGCCCAGCCTGGGATACATAGTGAGACCCTGTCTCAAAAAAATAAACAAACAGGGCTGGGGATTTAGCTCAGTGGCATAAGTGCCTACCTGGCAAGTGCAAGGTCTCGAGTTTGATGCTTAGTACCAAAATAAATAAATGAATAAACAAATAAATAAAATAATAAGTCTCATACCCACTCCTCTGTAGTTTGCATTTTTACATTGAACAATATACCCAGAATATCATTCTGCAGCAATATACAGAGAGCATTGTCAGGCCAGTCTTAGGGGTATACCCTGGGATCCCAGATGCTGGGGAGGCTGAGACAGGAGGATGGCAAGTGCAAGGTCAGCCTGGGCAACATGTCAAGATCTTGTTTCAAGCTGGGGATTTATCTCAGGGGCATAAGTGCCTGCCTTGCAAGCATGAGGAGGTTGTGAGTTCGATCCCTGGTACCGATTAAAAAAAAAAAAGATCTTGTTTCAAAATAAAAAAATTAAAAGGACTGCAGATGTGGCTCAGTACCATAGTTTGGTTTCAATCCTGAGTACAGGGAACAAAAGCTTTCTTATTCCTGGATATGGCTTCATCGTACCTTTCTGTTGCATGATGTACCATGTGTTTTTTCCGAAGGCCAGTGCTCTCCTGACAGAACCTTTAAGGTCCACTCTGTCCTTAGCCCTGTCCCACAGAACAGCCCGAGGCGCTGCTGCAGCGTGTGGCTGGGAGCCCTGGCCCTTCCCGGCCGCTCTCTTCCAGCCTTGAAGGGATCCAGCTAGATTTGTCCCTCTAGCTGCGACGACCCTTAGCAATCATCAGCGGCTAGGGCTACACTTTGTCCACTCAAATGGTCCGGATTTGCAAGCATGGCCCTGTGCCAGGCACTGGGCTAGGCCCAAACGCCATGTGGCTACCCAGTAGAGATGTCCTCTGCTGTCACGGAGGCTGAGACCAAGTCACCAGAGTGGTTTTGGAAAGTCCCTCCAGTGCTCCCTGGAGCGATGCAGGGAATTAATAAAATGGCCTGTCCTGGCTCCCCAGCAAGGAAACCATCCCTACAGGGCAGCATTGTTGCAAGCCCAGGAGCCAAAAACCAGAAAGGAAGACAGGGGACCCAGAACACTGTGCCTGTAGCCCCCCAGCCTGGACTCCAGCCAGGTTCCCATGTGGTGAAAGGCCTCAGCGCTGGCTCCTGTCCCTCTGTCCCGCAGGCCGCCCAGCCCTCCTAGCTCATTCGCTGGAGACCCCTGGAGTCTGCTCAGCCCCCTGGCTCTGCTCCAGCCCCTCCTCACCTGTGGTACCACAGTTTCCACATCACTGTGTCATCTCCCTGGCCTCAGGCTAATGTCATGGCAGAACTACCTGGTGGTTAGAATGGTGGGCTCTGGAGCCCAAGCACCAGCTCTGTGTCACATGACTTGCGTGACCATGGACAACTTCCCTGAACTCTCTGTCCTGGGTAAGACAAAAGGAGATAACAAAGGAAACTGGTAGATGTTGCTGCTGGCGTCTGATACAGTGTGTGCCTAATGCTGACCTGGCTTCCATCCTAGTACGAGGGGGGTGGGATATAAGAGCAGCTACTTTAAACAGGTGTTGTGAGTGTAAAAATTAATAGAAACAGTTGGACGTGCACAACCGTATTCCCAGCAGTCAGAAGGCTGAGGCAGGAGGACTGCTGGGAGTTCAAGGCCAGCCTGAACTACAAAGTCTCAAAAAACCTAAAACCAACCAAACAACAAGAACGAAAAGTATTCAGGCAGCGGGTCATGGTGGTGCACACCTGCAATTCCAGCACTCTGGAGACTGAGATGGGAGGATTGCTGTGAACTTGAGGCCAGCTGGGACACATAGTTTTAAAAAAAGAGATCCAAGGGTCCAATTTCTTTTTTTTTCTTTCTTTTCTTCATTTTCTTTTTATTTCTTCTTCTTCTTCTTCTTCTTCTTCTTCTTCTTCTTCTTCTTCTTCTTCTTCTTCTTCTTCTTCTTCTTCTTCTTCTTCTTCTTCTTCTTCTTCTTCTTCTTCTTCTTCTTCTTCTTCTTTTTGAGACAGGTCTATCCATGTACTTCAGGCTGGCCTTGAACTCACAGTAATCTTTCCTCTGGAGTGCTAAGATTACAGCCATGCACCACCACACCTAGCTCAATTGTTATTTTGGTTAAAATATGCTGCAATATTTCCCCAACCTTTTGTTTTGTCTTGTTATTGTGGTACTAGGGGTTGCACCAAGGGCCTTGTTTTTAGCTATACTCTCCAGACCTTTCTTTTTTTTCTTTCTTTCTTTCTTTCTTTCTTTCTTTCTTTCTTTCTTTCTTTCTTTCTTTCTTTCTTTCTTTCTTTCTTTCTTTCTTTCTTTCTTTCCTTCTTTTTGAGACAGGGTCTCTTTATGCAGTTCAGGCTGGCCTTGAGCTCATTTTGTAGCCTAGGCTGGTCTCGAACTCAACGATCCTCCTGCCTCACCTCCCCAGTGCTGGGATTACAGGCGTGAGCCACCACGCCCGGGTTAGATCTTTCTAATTTAATTTAATTTCTCATTTTGTGACAGGTCTTGCTAAATTGCCCTAGGCTGGGTTTAAATTTGCCATCTTTCTGCTTCAGCCCCCAGAGTGCTGGGATTACAGGTCGGCACCACCACATCTGGGTACATTGGTCTTTTGAAAAATGATTCTGGCTGCAGTACACAGGACGCGTTAGACAAACAAGGAGAACAAGCACGGCTCAGTCCCCGCGAGCGTTGACCCAGCATGGTTGGCCCTAAAGGTCGCCTAGCAACCAGAAAGCGCAGCAGTTTCTGTGGTTTGACGGCCTCCAACCTGCTAGAGGAGGTCCCACCCCATTTATCTCCATGTCCCGCCTCCGCCCCGCACAGAAGCCTATAACCAGCCCCTCCCGGGGTCAGGGGGCGGGCAGAGGCTTTCTATTGGTCAGTTCTCCGGAAGCGACGGGATTCGGGTCCTAGCGCATGTCGTGGGTAAAGGGACGCGCTGAGTAGTGGCAGCAAGTGGTGCGGCCGGGGGCTGGGGGGCCGGATCCGACACCCCGAAGCTACGCGGAGAGCTCCTCCCGCCGGGCCTTGTTTCATTTCATCGCAGTAGAGGACCACGACTCGCGTGGGCCCCTCGAGACCCAGCTCGTCCCAGCTGCCGACCTGTGTTGGCAGCTAGTGGTGGTGTGGTCTCAGCGACTGTGTGGGGGACTGAGGGATATCGGGGTCCCCACCGGCCCAAGCCCCCGGTGCGTGACCAGAGCCCCCAGAGGAGGCCGGGATGTTTGTTCTGGTGGAGATGGTGGACACGGTGCGGATCCCCCCGTGGCAGTTTGACAGGAAACTCAACGACTCCATTGCCGAGGAGCTGAACAAGAAATTGGCCAACAAGGTACTGGGCTGGCTCGCGAGGCCCGGGGGGGGGGGGTGCCCAGCCCTGCCTTGGGCAAGTAGCGGGATGGGGTGGGATGCACCGGGCCTCGCAAGAAGGTTGGAGGGAATCAAAACTGAAAAATGGAACCGGGCGTGGTGGCGCTTGTGTGTAATCCCCACACACTGGGAAGCTGAGGCAGGAGCGTCATAAGTTTAGATTCAGTCTGGGTCACTCAGTGACTTAGGCCCTGCTTCAAAATAGAAGAGGGCAGGGGATAGAACTCAGGTCAGAGGCCCTGGGTTCAATCCCCAGACCACAGAGTAAGTAAATAATAAATACATATAACTAGGAAGTGCTAGAGTCTACACTTCCAAATCACCGAGACACCTTTGGCAAGTGATTCTCCCCGGGCTTCAGTTTCTAGTGTATGAGGTTTGCTTTTCAGAGCTCACTGTTCAGTGCTGCACACCTGTGTGGCCCCCTCTTGCCTTGGGGCTGGCTCCTGCCATCACTCCCCTCCGCAGAGCTCATCACACCTCTTCTCTTCTTTCTGGTCTTCCTCTTTTCCTTCCTTCCGCCTTTCTTACTTTTTTTTTTTGTCTTTTTGAGACAGGGTCTCACTATGCAGTTCAGGCTGGCTTTGAGCTCATTTTGTAACCCAGGCTGGCCTCCAGCTTGCAGTGATCCTCCTGCCTCAGCCTCCCGAGTGCTGGGGTTACGGGCACTCGCACCTCACCTGGCACCTCCTCGTTTATCTGCACACTTGGGTACTGCTTTTCCTTTTCCCTCTCCTTGAGTGTTTTTTGCAGTGGTCTCCCCACACTTAGCCAGAGTCTGGAGGAGCAGCCGCTCTGTACTTACCTGTTGATTGGGTGGATGAAAGGGGCAAGGCCCTGCCTGTGGTGCAGTGGGAAAAGCAGCGGTGAGGAAGCGGGTCCACCACAGAGGTGGAAGAGGAGTCAGGGACCCCCCGCCGGACGGGCACTCACCCACCTGTGCAGCCAAAGGACTTCACCTGGAATTAGAGATATGCAGCTGTGTCAGGCAGGTGGCTCTCAAGCTGAGAGCTGATGGTGTGGAGTTAATGGGGGGTTCACTTTTGGGGGTGCAGAGAGAAGTGTGTAGGTGGCAGAATCGGAAGGTGCAAAGGCCCTGTGGAAGGAGAGCACTGAAGCACCTGCCAGGGCACGGACAAGGCGGAGTGCCCAACAGAGGTGAAGTGGGGAGGGTAGGCTGGGAAGGCAGGCGGGAGCCAGGCTGTCTGTCCCTGGGGGACTCTTCAGGGTGCTGGTCTTCTGAGAGCAGTAGAAGGTGGTGGGCTGAGAAGGGCCGAGGGCTGCTTGGGCCGGTGAGGAGACCCATGCAGAAGCGGGGAGCTGCAGCCCTGGGGTGGAGGCGTGGGGAGCACCCTGGAGTCCTTTGCATTGGTTTCCGGTTACTTTGTGAGCGGAAGGCTGGCGGCAGGGCACCGGGTATGGCTGTTGTGGGGGTGGGCGCAGGGCAGTGGGGACCCTTTGGGGATGAAGCTGAGCCCTCCTGAAGCGCACCCATTTCCTTTAGTGTCTGAAGCCGGTGGCGGGCTCAGCTGTGTGTCTGCTCCCTCAGTGGCTGGGGTGGGGGTAGTGACATTGGTGGTAGATGAGCAGCTGGTTGTTGGGGCCTGGGGTGGTCTCTGAGTGGCAGCCCCAGTGCGCTCACTGTGTCCACCTCTGTGTCTGGGAGGTGAGCCAGGAAAGCTCAGCTGTGGCTGTCATGCACCCCAGTGAGTGCAGGCTTTGGGGCACTGGAAAACGGGGTTCAACCGACAATTCCTGGTAGCAACAAGGACCCTTGACTGATTCCTAGTTAATGTTTGTGAGCCAGGCACTGGGCTAGGGACTCTCTATCCATTCTCTTTGTTCATTTAACAGTACTGCAACTGGTCTTTCATTTTCCTTTCTCTTCCTTCCTTTCTCCCTTCTTTCCTTCCTTCCTTCCTTCCCTCATGGTATCGCTATGTTGCTCAGGCTGGCCTCAAACTTGCAGTGATCCTCCTGCCTCAGCCTCCTAAGTGCTGGGATCACAGATGTGTGCACCAGCATGCCTGACTTCTTGTTTTTAAGGGGGTTGCTGGTGATTGAACTCACAACCTTGTGCTTGCCAGGCAGGCGCTTATGCCACTGAGCTCAATCCTTGGCCTCTAGCTTTTTTTTTTTTTTTTTTTTTTTTGAGACAGGGTTTCAATATGCAGTTCAGGCTGAACTTGGTCTTACTTAGTAGCCCAGGCTGGTCTCGAACTTGCCACGATCCGCCTGCCTCAGCCTCCCAAGTGCTGGGATTACAGGAGTGCACCACCACACCCGCCTGCCTCTAGCTTTTTTAACTAGGTCCTGAGGATCAAACCCAGGGCCTGCACACTGAACTACATCCCCAGCCCTTTTTATTTATTTTGCTAAATTGTCCAAGTTGGGCTCAAATTTGTGAAGGTCCCACCTCAGCCTCAAATAGTGCTAGGATTACAGTCATGCATCGCCACACCTGGCTGCTATTTCTTTTTTTGCAGAAAGGGAAACTGAGGCTCAGATCAGAAACAAATGTGGTATGGTCCTGCCCTCAGCTTATCCCATATGCAGACACTACCTTCCATTTTAGAGGACAAAACAGCAGCACATAGTCCTAGGGACAAATTCAAAAAAGACAAACTTGGCCCGTGACACTAGTCAGGCTGGGAAAACTCTGCGCAACCTGAAACTGCAGGGAAATCTTAATAATCCATGGGGAGAATGATTGTGCTGCACCCTGTACTTAGACAAGTCAGGAGTGGCAGCATCTGCTGGTGATCTAAGCATTTGGGAGGCTGAGGCGGAAGGGTTGCTGCAAGTCTGAGGCCTGCCTGGGCCACATAGTGAGACCCTGCCTCAAACAGTAACAACAGCAGCAGCAGCAGCAGCAGCAGCTTTGGCAACAACAAATAAACAAAACAGGAAAAAGCAAAATAACAGATTTTGGTAAAAAAGGAAAGAAACCTCTGCTCAGAGAGGCATCGAGGGGTGGAGCTGGCACTGAAAGCTGAGTCTGTCTGATCACTAGGATCTTGCACTTTTCCAGAGTTCTGCACTCTTCCGAGGCCCCCATCATGTCACCTCCTTCAGGTCCTGCAGAATCCGGGCTCGTTTCATGTCTGTGCTTGTTGGCTTACTTTTTTTTTTTTTTTTTATCGGTACCAGGGATCAAACTCAAGACCATGCGCTTGCAAGGCAGGCACTTATGCCGCTGAGCTAAATCCCCAGCCCTGTTGTCATTGGCTTTGAGATAGGGTCACAAGGTGTGTAGTCCAGGCTGGCCCTTGAATTCCCAGCAATCCTCCTGCCTCAGACTCCCGAGTGCTGGGATTCCCGGCATGTGTCCCCAAGCCCAGCTCATTCCATTTGAGAAGAGGGCGCTGGTGGCTTGGAGTCACAAGCCTGCAGGGAGTGGGTCCCAGGGTGAAGGTGTGTCACACATATGCCCGCAGGTGGTGTACAACGTGGGACTCTGCGTCTGCCTGTTTGACATCACCAGGCTGGAGGACGCCTACGTGTTCCCAGGGGACGGCGCATCCCACACAAAAGGTGGGCCAGGTGCCCTGTCTTCCTGGGACATGCTGCTCTGTCCAGCGCAGGGGGAGTCCTGGCGGGGACAGGGAACACAGGGTCCCCTCCTGACACTGTGGGAGTTGGCTTGGTGATGGCCAGCAGACTCGCACCCTCCCTGGGCCCCAGTTTCCTTATCTGTGAGACTCAGGGGCAGTGGCAGACCTGGTGACCTTCGAGTTCTCTGTAGCTCTGAGATTGGCCCCATCGGTGCCCCTTTGGGTCCCAAATGCCTCGGAGCCCAGCTTTCAGCCCGGCCCTCGTCCTGCCCTCAGATGGCAGGGAGGATGGGTTGGGTGGGTGGGCGCAATGGGGAGCATGCAGACCAGCTCGGCGCTGCCACAGTATCCAAACCACACTCTGCCACTTATTTGCTGTGTGTCCTGGGTAGACTGTCACTTCCCTCGGCCTCTGATTCCTCCTCTGTTAAATGCAGTTAACAATGTATTTTCAGAATCGGGAGGGAGACTGAGGCAGGAGGATGACCATGAGTTCAAAGCTGGCCCGGGAGAGTCCTGTTTTACTTTTAAACAGAAGCTCATTGTGGAGCCCAGGCTGCCTGAGCCTCCTGGCGCTGGATTGCAGGTGTGCGCCACCAGGCCTGGCTCCGCCTTTGCTGCTGTTGAATGGAGCTGGCACCTACCATGGGATGTGCCCTTGGGAAGCAGACAGCTTGGGTTTCCATCTGTTCAAAGTTGTCCACCGTCACTGCTGTCTAACTCCATGACACTTCCCTCACCCCTGCAAGCCCATCGCCCTCAGCATAGCTTCCAGTCGTTACACACTTGCCTATTCTGGACGTGTCATAAAAAAGCCATACAATGCATGGCCTTTTGTGTGCAGCTGCTGCCACATCATGCCCTCAAGGTCCCAGAGGTTCATCCATACCAAGGGTCAGAATCTTCTTTTTTCATTTTTGTGTTTGTGTGTGGTGCTTGGGGCAGAACTCAGGCCCTCACATACTGCATGTTCTGCAGAGCCACACCCCTGCTCCCTTTTCAAGGCTGACTAATATTCTGCTGTGTACACACACCATGTTTTGTTTATCCCTTCAGCCTTTGGTGGACCTGTGCCACCCACCACTTGCTTTTATATGTGGTTCCAGAGGGAGCTCCCTGGCACCAAACTCCAAGCCCTGTGCTCAAGTCAGGCCTGGTGCCAACCTGGTCCAGGCTCTGTGGGTTTGTGAGACCTTGCTGAGTGCTGGGTCACATGGGGGATGGGGCCTTCTGTCCCTTGGAGGAAAGCGCAAGGCTTGGCGTCTTCTGGCTGGCTTGTTCTCACAGCTGCTGCCTCTCCTCCCCTCCCCTGGCTCGGGTCCAGGGAAGCAGGTGGCATCCAGCAGGAGGGGTGGCCCTGCGGTCCGGGAGGGTACTGACAGATGGAAGCCTGTGAGGTGCCTTGTACAGGGAAGGACTTGGAGTCTCCAAGGGTGCATTGGGACAGCATGGCTGTGTCACAGCCTCTCTGAGCCACTCTCCAGGCCCCATGGTGACATCCAGGGTAAGAGGCCATTTCTTGGCTACTGTCTGGGACCTTCAGCAGGTGCGAGTGACCAGGCGACGATGTGGCTCTTCACCACAGGGCCAGGGCAGAATCTGACATGGGCACCAACCTTAGCTGGTATTTTCCTCGGGGTCGGGTGAATAAGATCCCCTGGGCCAGGGCCTGAGTGCACCTAGAGGCAGCTGCTACATGGTCACCCCCAACACACACATACACACACCCATGTCCAGGCATTTTTAGTACTCTGTTCTGGGTCACAGCCGTGCCAGTCAGCAGGCGGCAGGAACTCGTTTCCAGTCCCAACCCCATTGCCCTGCTCAGAGTGGACCCTGGGGCAAGGCAGGAATTGGCCTGGACTCAGAGGACCTGGGAGCCATCCTGCCCCCCAGTTCCAGGCGAGGGCGGGGGCCTGGTGACCCACTGAGGAGGTGGCTGTCTCCTGAGCCCGCTTGTCAGGGATGTGCCCCTCTTTGCAGTGCACTTCCGCTACGTGGTGTTCCACCCATTCCTGGACGAGATTCTGATCGGGAAGATCAAGGGCTGCAGCCCGGAAGGGGTGCACGGTAAGTGGGGACACCCCCCCCCGCCAGCTGGGCGGAACCAGAGGGCTGGGTCAGCCTCACAGAGAAGCTGTCACTCAGCTCCTCAGGTGGCCACTGGAGCTGGTAGAGGGGACTGGGTGCTTGGTGTACCCATGAGGTTTTGGGGTACAGGTGCCTGGGGCTTTTCCAGGGCTGCTCAGGCCGGGGTAGGCATCGCCTGGGGCTCTGAGGCTGGAAGGCGACATCTGTCCCCTGGCAGCATGGAGGAAGGACCGAGGGCCCCGTGCCCTGCTGCCACCTTTTCTTCCAGTCTCCCTAGGGTTCTTCGATGATATCCTGATTCCCCCGGAGTCGCTGCAGCAGCCGGCCAAGTTGTATCCTCCCAAGGGCAGAATGCCCGAAGTCACTCGGGCCTCCTCCGGGAACAGTCCCCACTGCTGCAGTGACTCTATGCCCGCCCCCACTGTTTGGGCTTCTGCTTATGCCAACCTGGGTGTCCCTGTGCCTGTCTGGGTGGCAGAGTTGAGCACTGTGCACCGTGAGGGTCGTGGACACAGGTCCCTTCCAGCGCTCTTTGCTCGGGCTGGCCATGAGGAGTCAGATCTTCAGGGCCACCATGCTGCTGAGCTCCGCGGGAGGGAACCCGCGCCAGGGCTGGACTGGATTTCCCTCTCTGGCCAGGCTGTCCCCATCCCAGCCCTCCTTGCTGTCTCCAAGACATCACGACTGTGCCGCAGTGCCCAGCGGGGCCACTAGAGGGCAGTGTGGCTCCGGCTGTGGGCGCGGGGGTCTCTGGGGTGCAGTGGCCCCGCCCGGCCGGCGGGCGGAGAGCAGGGCCCGCGGAGTTTGCCAGGAATCCGGTGAGCTCCAGCCCACCGGGCCGGGCGGCCTGCGCAGGCTGTGGGAGGGGCATCCTCCTGCTCGGGGTGGGTGCTTGGGGTACCCCGCCCTGTCTCCAGCGTCCTGTTGCGCCTTGACCCCGGCCCCAGCGACGAGGCGGAACAGGTGTGGGTGTGGGAGTACGAGACGGAGGAGGGCGCGCACGACCTGTACATGGACACAGGCGAGGAGATCCGCTTCCGGGTGGTGGACGAGAGCTTTGTGGACACCTCGCCCACTGGGCCCAGGTCGGGCGAGGCCGCTGCCAGCAGTGAGGAGCCGCCCAGGAAGGAGGCCCCGTACTCGCTCGTGGTGAGAGCCCGGTGCGTGGGGAGGGCGCGCTCGGGAAGCCCCTTTAACCTGGGCCCGGGGCTCGTGTGGTCCTGGCCTGTCAGTGAGGCCAAGGGCCTGGGTTTCTGCAGGGTGGGGCCACAGGGTGACAGCTGCCAAAGGTACTAGAGATGGGTGGGGAGCCGGTCCCCTACCCGAAGGGCAGAGCCCCTGCCTGGTGAGGTCCCGAGGGGCTCCGTGTTTTGGTGGTACTAGCGAGTGACTCCAGGCACTTGCACGCTGCACTGCCAGCCCTTTTATTCTCCCTGTGTAACTGAGGGTGGCCTCAAGCTTGCAGTGACCCTCTTGCCTCAGCCTCACAGCCTAAAACATGGATGTTGTCTCCCTGGCAGGGGTCCATTATCGAGCCTGGGCTGGGCCTCCTCTCCTGGTGGACCAACAGCTAACCTGCCCCGTGCTCCACAGTGACCAGCAGCATACCAGATGCTGAGGACTCCGTGCCCCTGGGCTGGCTTGGGTGAGGCCCAGAGAGCTGCCAGCTGGCCCACCCCCACCATCCTGCCCTGATCCTCCCAGAGTGATACCCCGAAGTCCTACTGTCCCCACAGGCTTTATTTTTACAGCCCTGGGGATTGGACCTTGGCACCTGCCATACTAGGCATTTGCTCTACCACTGAGCTCTGTCTCTGCCCTTTTTGAGATGGTCTCAACCTGAGATCCTCCTGCCTCAGTCTCCTGAGTAGCTGGGATTTCAGGCAGAGACATTAATGGCAGCGTCAGCAAGGAAGGGCCACACTCCTTTGTCTCAACAGCCAATACCATGATCTAAGGTCAGTAAATGAACTGCCATGCTGGTCCACATTACTTTTGGAAATGACTGCCAACCCCCCAAAGTGTTGGCAGGAACATAAAGAGCACCTCCTCCCCTCAGCATCTGGGAGGTGGTCACCCAGAAGTCAGCCAGCCCACTGGACCTGAGGGTGAAGCTGTGGGGTTCCCTGGCCCAAGGTGATGGGGTGGCGACCGCTCCCCATGTCCAGGCCTGGAGCACAGCAAGAACCACATGGAGCACACTGGCACCTGGGCAGGGGACAGGAGATGGTGGCTCCTTCCCAGCAGGGCAACCACGCCACGTAGACCCCCTCTGCAACTCTGAAGCTAAGCACAAACAGCAGACACCAAGCATGCTCACAGGAGCAGTCCATGATATTTTTCTTGCAAGAACAAAAGGTTCTCTGGGCTCCTGGAGCCACCAGTCAGATGGTCAAGCAGAATAAAAACTTCTGTAGGGGGGAGTGTTGTCCTTGTCCTCGAAAATAAATATGGTTGTAGGGCCACCCAAGGTGGGAACCAGACTGAAGGTGGGAGAGCAGGGCTGCGCCAGGGGGAGCGCAGCGGGTGGGCAGGGGGATCTGGAGGTGCCGTGGGGAACAAGAATCCTGGTGCGCTGGCCAGGGAGGCCATGGCTGGTGGTGGCAGTGGCGGCCTCACTGCTGCAGCTCCTTCATCCTGTTCAGGGCGCTGCCCGCACGGAACCACTCGATCTGGGTCTCGTTGAAGGTGTGGTTCAGCAGGATGGTCTCCTGCGTCCCATTGGGGTGCTTGATGATGCACGTAAGGGGCTGCAGGGGGAGGCAGGTGTGGGTGGGGAGCAGCAGGGATCCGCTGTGGGGAGGGGTGCCCACCCAGCCCAGAGGCCCTGCCAGTCCCCCCACCTTCCCGGACACTCACCTTGCCGGGGGCGAAGTCCCGCAGACCCTGAATGGTCAGCTTGTCCACAGGGTGGATCTTGTTGTAGTCAGCAGGGTCGGCAAAGGTGAGGGGCAGCAGGCCCTGTTTCTTCAAGTTGGTTTCTGGAGAGCAGAGGGTCACTTGGTTAACAGGGTGGTGCCACCACCCCTGCCCAGGGAGCTGCCCTTCCCAACTGATAGGGCTGGGATAAAAGGTGACTCCTGGGCCTGTGTCACCAGGGGCATCAGCACAGGTGTCTGGGGCCTTGGTAGTAGACTGGGCCACAAGGGGAACAATTCAACTGTGCGGCCTTCGGTGGTCTGAGTTTCAAGCAGGAGCCGTGTGGCTGCCACCATGAGCAGCGGGAACCTGTGAAGGGGCCTCGGGTGACCAGGGCAGGGCAGCTGATCAGGAGCTGTGATCGAGAGGCAGAGGACACTACTGCTCACTACTACAAGGCAGGCCAGAGGAGCAGCACCGAGGCGGCGCCCGTGGGCTCGGCTCACCATGGATCCTGGCGAAGCTCTTGGTGATGATGGCCCGGCCCCCAAGATGGCGTGGCTCCAAGGCTGCGTGCTCCCGGCTTGAGCCCTCGCCATAGTTCTCGTCACCGACTACCACCCACCGGATGCCATGTTTCTGTGATGAGTGGGGACAAGGTCACTAGACTGAGGGCACCGCGCTTAGTGGCCCAGTACCCTCCGGTTTGGGCCTTGGCAGCCAAAGTCAGGTGAATCAGGCCCATCCAGGCCTGTGGGGAAAAGGTGCTGGGCGTGGCCCTGGCTGCCTGCGTTCTGGGGACTCAGGGACGCAGGCCACTGTGGGGCAGAACGGGGAGATGCTGCAGGACCCTCAGCTGTAAATGGTGTCACTTCGGGGTGGCCTTGCCCCAGCCTGCCCTCCCCCTGGCTCCTGGGCTGGGTCTGTCCTCGCCCTGACAGCCTGCAGGCCCCTCCTGGATCCCACCCCTCTGGCCTACCTTGTAGTAGCGGGCAGTATCTGGGACAGGGCCAAACTCCTGTGTGACGGCATTGCGCACGGAGTTGGCCTTTCCATTCTCGATGTTGATGGCACCAATGAGCAGATTGTTGGAGATGTTGTCCAGGTGCCCACGGAATTTGAGCCAGGGACCTGCAGCTGAGATGTGGTCAGTGGTGCACTTCCCTTTGACCTGAGGGGGCAGGCAGAGGACAGTGGTCAGCAGGTTGCTGGGACCTGGGGGCAGGAGACGGTGACAAAGGAAACACAGGAGGCTCTGGACCCCCGGCCTGCAGTCCAAAGCTCACACAGAGGCTTTGGGCTGCTCAGTGTCCAGGGCAGGATGAGGACAGGCACATCTCCAGGCTGGGCCCTGAACTAAGCCTCCCAGCACAGCGGATGAGGCCCCCTGGGGGCTAGAGAAGGGAGCCAGGGACACGGGCACCTGCTGGTGGCTGACAGTCTCACACTGCCTAGGCTTAACTCGGGCTGTGTCACAGCAGGTCCTGGGCAGTCCTGATGGCTCACACAGGCCATTTCCCCCGGGGCACCAAGTGCCCGCAGGACCCTCTGACCTTGATGAGGATCTGCAGGTCCTCCAGGTCTTTGCCGTCCCACTTGTCAAAGGGCTCCAGGAGCTGCAGGCGCTGGCTGGTGGGGCTCACGTCCACCCGCTGCCCGCTGCTGTCCTTCGGGGGGTGCTGGTAGGTGTCCTGCCCCGGGTCAAACTCCTACAGCAGAGGATGGGGACAGGTCAGATGCCCAAGGTCTTGGTCCCCATGGGAACGGCTGTAAAGAGGGCAAGCTGCCCACACCCCAAGTGCCCTCTCTCAAGGCAGAGCTGCTCATGGAAAGCTGTCTCTCTGTGGGCCGGGGGAGGTACAGAGGTGTGGGTGCTGGGCATGGGCAGGAAGCACCTGGATGCCCAGCTGGGCAGGCCTCACTCACCGCTCGGGGCAGCTCGTCTGCGTCTGGAGCCTCCAGCTTGAACTTTTTCCCGTCCTTGCCTGTCAGGAAGTCGGTTTCTGGGTTGAACTTGAGGGTTCCCGCGATGGCCAGGGCAGTGACAATCTGGAGAAGAGGCCGGTTCCCTCCAGTCAGCACTAAACACCCCACCTATCCCCCTTCCAGACAGAGCCCTTCCGGCCCTTGCCCCTCTCCTGCTTGGGGGCAGAACTCAGGGGGCCCAGAGCCACTGCAGTGTCTCCCCCAGGCCCAGCTGGCACAGAAGTCCTTGTGATGGGGATGTCCCTGCCTGGCAATGTAGAGCAGGGAGAAACCACACCCCTAGACTGGTGCAGGTGACGGAGGGGGAGGCCACCAAGGGCCATGAGCACTTCAGTTCGCTCTGTGACCCTAGTGACAGCACCCCCAACTTGATTTACTCAACTCAGGGACTAGCTGGACATAGGGGTGCGTAGCCCATGTTACTTGGAAGCTGAGTCTGGAAAATCACTTAAGCCCAGGAGTTCAAGGCCAGCCTGGGTAACAATGACTAAAAAAAAACAACAACAAAAAAAAAACAATGAAGCTGGGAGTGGTGGGACATACCTGTGAGCCAGTGATCTCAGGACCCTGAGAGGCTGAGGCAGGAGGAACACAAGTTTGAGCTCAGCATGGGCAGTTTAGCAACTTAGTAAGTCCCTGTCTCAAAAAAAATGGCTGGGGCTGTAACCCTGGGTTCAATCTCTGGGGTACTGGGGAGAAAAAGAAGCCAAGAAGGGTGTGCCCACAAGTGTGATCCCAGCACTTGAGGGGCTGAGGTAGGGGGACTGCCACAAATTCAAGGCCAGCCTTGACTACATAGCAAAACCCCATCTCAAAAAGAAAGAAAAGCAAGGAGAACAACCGTGAGTAAGCAGGCATGCCACAGACATGTAACCCTGCTGCTGGACCTGTGAGACTCAGGGTCAGGACCTGACCGAGCTCACGCAGCTCATGGAGACTAGAGAAAGGCTGGCATTTATCCCTGGAGTAAGAGTCCTTATTTCCTGCTCGTACCCACTAACTGCTCAACAAACATCTGGGCACCTGGTCACTCAAGGGAAGGCCAGGCAGGGAGCACCGAGGGAGCCCCAGCCCTCCCAGGGAACCCAGGAGCTCACACTCCTCTGACACCCAGGAGCAGGCTTTGGGGGTCCCTGGCTATGCCTTGCCAGGTGGCCTTACCTCTGGGGACGTGACGAAGGCGTGGGTCTCTGGGTTTGCATCATTGCGGCCTGTGAAGTTCCTGTTGTAGGAGGTGACGATTGTGTTCTTCTCCCCCTTCTTGATGTCCTTCCTGTCAGGGCAGAAAGACAAGGTTAGGGACAGTTGGCCTTGTCACCTGGCCGGTCCCAAGACCAGATGGGCCAGGTTCCTGAAGCACAGGCCCAGCTGGCAAGCAAGAACAGAACTGGAACTCCGAGACTCATACACACGTGCAGGAACAGACGCTGGGTCACCAGGGCTGTGTGTGACCATGGAGGACAGAGGCAGAGCCCACATCTCCTGATCCGAGTGGTAGCCCCCTCAGAGCCCCTGGCTGTAGCCATCAGGATGTGGG
Organism: Hydrochoerus hydrochaeris; assembly: GCA_004027455.1. Lineage (NCBI taxonomy): Eukaryota > Metazoa > Chordata > Mammalia > Rodentia > Hydrochaeridae > Hydrochoerus > Hydrochoerus hydrochaeris. The sequence continues at coordinate 304,883 of PVLA01000974.1, forward strand.
CTCATGGGCTTCTCCCTGCAGCTGGGACTCAGCCAGGCTCCTCCTGTCCTTGTCATCCAACGGCGCCCTCCCCGCCCTGCGGATCTTCCTCAGCAGCCCCCGTGGGCCTTGGCTTGAGTCTCTTCTCTCTGTCCCAGTGATGCCTCCCTCAGCCTCTGGGGCCCCACACTCCAGTACACAGGGGCTGTGCCATCAGAGGTGCTTCTCACCTGTCCCACTGGCCAATGCAAGGGCCACAGGCGTTGGCCAGGACGATGCCGCCCACCTCCCTCAGGATCTGAGCCTGCAGCAGGAGAGACAGAGCTGTGGGGCAGGGAAAGAAAGGTGGCCAGCCCGGAGCCAGCAGCCACCTTACTCCGCAGTGGCAGCTGAGGGCCAGGCAGGGTGGGACAGGTGAGCACTCACATAGCCGTCCCGCTCGATGGTGGCGCGGATTTGCTCTGAGCCCGGGGTGATGGTGAATTGGGACTTGCACTTGAGTCCGTGGGCCAAGGCCTGTTTGGCCACAGCTGCTGAGCGCCCCATGTCCTCATAGCTCGAATTGGTGCAACTGCCGATGAGACCTGGTACATTGTGGGAGGTGGGGGTCAGGGTCCTGACGGGACAGTGACCAGAGGCCTCATCTGCCCTCAAACCCCAGATTTGGTCCAGTGTTCACCAACTGAGGTGGGGGCAGAGACTGTTAGTAACAGAGATGAGCTGGAAGTGGGCTACATGTCCAGCAGTAAAGGACCAGCTGCTCACAAACCAGTCTCAGCACCGAAGCCACTGACCAACACCGAGCACGGCTAGGAGCTCAGCCCACGTGGACGTGCACCTGAGGGCTCAGCCCAACATGAGAGGTGAGCACTGCTGGGTGGGCTGACAGCACAAGTTAACTGCTTTCCTTTTCTACATATTTTCTGTTTCTTCCCACCGAGCCACATCACCAGCCTTCTTTTATTTCCCTGAGATGAGATCTTGGTAAGCTGTCGAAGCTAGGCTCAAACTTGTGACCCCCGTGCCTCAGCCTCAGAGTGCTGGGGTTATAGGTATTCACCACCATGCCTGGCTTTACGGGTGTCTGAAAATTCTTCCTGTCAGTATTCTGTACAATAAGCATGTATTTCTTTTACACTGAGAAAAGGTTATTTTTTTTAATGGACCCATTATAGAAAGTGCCTGCCTAGGAAATGACACAGAGCACGGAGCACTGCCCAGAGTATTTATCCAGAGTAGTATTATCCAGAGTAGTATTATCCAGAGTAGTGGGAGGCACTCACCCACTCTGATGTCCAGGGGCCACCCTTCCTTCTCTGCCACAGCACCCACCTCGGCCACAGGGTGGGCCAGGTCGGGTGTGAAGGGCCCATTGATGTGCGGTTTCAGCTGAAAAGACACAGATGCAAGAAGCCCAAAGACAGGTGGGAGCAAGTCCTGGCACGAGCCCGGCCTCTGTTCTCAGCCTCCCAGCTCAGACCTCGGTCCAGAAACACATGGGAGCTGCACTGCTGCTGGAATCTCTTAATGAATGCAGGCTTTTGGCCAGGCGCTTCCTACCTGCGGACCCTCATTAATAAAGTGCGTGGCTCTGAGCTTGGCACATAGCAAACAAGTGACTGTCACCACACACACAACCCACTTACCCTACCACTGCCCCTGCATCACTCACAGCCAAGGGAGACCTCGTTCAGGGGCACCCAACCCGCCTGCGTCCTCAGACCCTTCTAGTGCCTGCCCAGGCGGCAAATCCTGCTGGGCCTTACTTCACCTCTGATGATGAAACAAAGCTCCAGAGTGAAATCCTGGTCTCCACTAAACCTGAAGGAAGTCGAGCTGCCACCCTTTCTGATTTGCCGGCCACTGCCACCTCCACTGTCCCCAGGTTAAATCTCACTTTCCCCACCCTGTCAGGGGCCCTGAGAACCAAGGGCCAGGCAGGACATGCACCAGTTCCTGATCTCAAGGAAGCCGTGCCCTCCCCACTGGCTTAGGAGCCCCCCGAACCTGGGGCCCTTCCTCACCTCGTTGAGGTTAATCTCAATCAGTTGGTCGTACTGGCAGCCAGGGTCAGGTACCAAGTGCTCCTTGAATTCATCAGCGAGACTGGCAATGTCTGCAGTCAGCAAGGGCAGGGAGTGAGGCACAGGAAGCAGACACCAGCGCTGAGAGTCCCCCAGCCAGGCGGGTAGCGACCTGGCACCCACCACGCACTGACAGCGCCAGCACGGGAGCAGAGCAAAAGCACAGGATACTGTCCCTGCCCTCAAGGAATCACAGTCTGGGGAAGGGGCTGGCAGAGAACCGCAGTGACGCCAGGACAGGAGCTGCTCAGGAACATGGTTAAATGGGGATGTGGGGACTGAGGTGGGGTCAGGCGGGGCTCCCTGGGACCAGGAGTGGTGCTCGGAAGCAGTGATGGACGAGGAGGTGGCCACCTGCATGACCTGCCTTCCAGCTCAGAAGCCTGTGTCCTCCTCGGAGCATCAGGCCCCAGGGAGCTGAGGGTAGGCAGCAGGGGAGGGGTTCTGGTTCACCCTAGGGCAGTGGATACACATAAGAGAACCCTGCCATTTCCGGAGCTTCCTGCAGGGGGCACCAAGAACCAGGCCACTGCAGGCACCCAGCTCAGAAACAGCAGCCAGACCTAACTTTATTACAAATCTCTGGCTTCTCAGGGCCTCTGAAGCTGGTTAGGTCACACCAGGGTAAGGACCCTGCTCTAAAGAGACCAGGAGGGATATAGCTCAGCGGCATAAGCACCTGCCTGGCAAGCACAGGGTTCTGAGTTCAATTCTCAATACCTAAATATATAAATAAATAAAGGGGACGGGGCAGCTTCCTCCTGGGGTGGACTGTAGCATGACTGTCCCATCAACTGCACTGTGGCCCCTCCAGCTCACCTGCCCGGCCCGTCTTGCTCAGGTATTTCTTCATCCTGTGGTTGTATGGGAACACTGAAGTGGTGGCCCCGATCTCAGCACCCATGTTGCAGATGGTTGCCATGCCTGAGGAGAAATAGGGCTTGTGGCTTGGCGGGGCTGGGCTGTGGTCCTGCCGGCCTGCCCACCTCCACACACTGGAGAGCGCTTCCCTGCTCATGGGGCCTCCTAGTGGCTGGGACGCTTATCCCTGGGGGCGAGCGGGGTGTGTGTGCATGTGCGTGTATGTTTTGCCTGAGGCCTGGTTGTCTTGCTGGGCAGAGGTGACGGTCACCATGTACTGAAGACGCCACCAAGTACTGAAGATGGGCCTGGCCAGCCACTGGCCAGCTGTTACTGTGTGCATTTCACAGGCAAGGGACCTGGCTCAGCAGTTCAAGGTCATGCAGAAAGCAAATAAAAGCTGGTGCTGGGACTCAGACCTAGATCTGTCTGCCCTCTTGCAGTCACACCACGGCGCTATGTAGACATTTTTCTGAATTTCAGGAGTAAGAATGGGATAAGCTGGGGATGGTGCATGACTGTACTCAACTACTACGGAGACGGAAGCAGAAGGACTGTTTAAGCCCAGGTGTTTGAGGTCAGCCTGGATAACAAAGTAAGACCCCATCTCAAAAAAATAACTAAATAAAAGGCTGGATGTTGTGTGCTGTTTGTGAATTGGCAGCTCACAGGGGTCCAGACTCTAACCCAGGCCCATTACCGGCCTCCAGGCCAAGCGCCACCTCAGTGGCAGAGTGAGGGGCTGAAGGGAGCTGAGGCAATGCTTGGGAAGCCTGGCCGGGCCAGGGCTGAGCCCTGTTCTGAGTCGCCTGCATTTCCAAGGGTGCAGGCAGCAGGGACACCAGGTCCCGTGCTCATACCCAGTTTTTGAGGCTACTGGGCAAAATCTCCAACCCCACAGGAAACAAGCAAAGCTCTGCCACCAGCTAAAGGAAGACGCAGAACTCAGCCACTCTGTGGATGAAGCTGGTGCTGACTGACCGTCCCCCGCCCATCCTCTCTAGTTTCTCCATCACCCACATGGCCCACTGCTTGGCCAGGGTCCCAACACAGGAAGTTCCTGGCACCTTGGGAAGGGTCCTGATCACTCTACTCTGTCAGATTGCTGCGGGACCTGCACTAGACAATGTCTAGGGCCGTCCATCTCTGTGATTGCGGCATCCCTAGCCCCACACTGCTGGACACTTTCCCAGGGAAGCCCAGCTGGCCCACGCAGGGTGAGGGCTGCGTGGTAAGTGCCCCCTCACCAGTGCAGGAGATGGAGTCGACGCCGGGCCCATGGTACTCCACGATGGCGCCTGTGCCACCTTTCACTGTGAGGATGCCTGCCACCTTCAGGATCACATCTTTAGGTGAGGTCCAACCGGATAGGGAGCCTGTCAGCTTCACTCCGATCACCTGTGAGGAGGTGGGCAAGATGATGGTTCCAAGCAGGAAGTCGGGAATTGAGCTGCTGGCCTCCCCTCTCTGCTTGTTTGTCCCTGCCTCCCTTGCAAAGGAATTCCAGCCCGACCCATTCCCCCAGCTCCTCGGGACCCAGGCTACTGCTTCTCCCTACCAACCTCCCCTGAAGCCACTAGCATAATCCTTCCCTGCCCCTCACCTTGGGACACTTCAGCTCCCAGGGGATCCCAGCCATGACGTCCACAGCATCGGCACCCCCAACCCCAATGCAGATGCCACCAAGGCCACCACCATTAGGGGTATGGGAGTCAGTGCCAATGAGAAGAACCCCAGGGTAAGCGTAGTTTTCCAGAATGATCTGAAAAAGAATCGAGATCATCAGCCTCGGTAGAGAATGGAGGTGGAACCAGAAGTGCCTACAAAGCTGCCCCTACTCCTGGGGTTGCCCTAGGGTGGGATGGAGTGGGGAGCCATCTCCAGTGAGCCAGGAGGAGCTGCTCTTTGGACGCAGGCAGCTGGAGCTCATGAGTAGCTCTGATGGTTTCTGCTGTGTGGCTCGGTCTGTACCTGCCTCCCTGCACCTCAGTTTCCTTGTCTGTGCTAGAGTCTAAACACACCTACACCACCTTAACCCAGGAGGCAGCGAGAGCCAGATAAACTGGCACATAAGCGTGTCCTGTGGTGGCTCCAGGAGCTCTTGGGGTGGCCAGTGTGCCTTGTGCCTATGTGGCTCCTCGTCAGGGGACAATTCTATCAGGAGCTAGATCCAGCCCACAAAGCACAGCTAAGGAAGTTCCACATGCAGGGCCCTCAGTTTTTCCACTGCTCAGCTGGGAGATGTGTGGGCCTCCCTTCCCCACTCTGACATCCTAGAAGTGACTGAGGACTGAAGTGACACTGGGAAAGGAGCCAACCTGCATGTCCTGTTTCCCAGTGTTGCCTATACCTGGATACTCCTAGCTGGGAAGGCCCTGAGATTGGACGATCTCCCAGAACATCTGGGGAGAAAGTGGCAGGGCACAGATCAGCACCCATCTGCGGCCCTGCCCCTGCCCAGGCCCTGAGGTGCTGCCCTCTTGGGAAGGTCCCTTGGGCTAGGCACCACACATAGTGGGCCCTCATTGGGGACCATGACCTACTAGTCACTGTAGGGCCTTGGCAAATCACTTCACCCCTCTCCCAGGCCTCAGGTTCCTCTTTTGACAAGTGTCACCTTCTCGGATCCCTGAGATGACTTCCAAGATCATATATATTCAGCAGGCACTGGGACAGGGTGGGGGCACTTTACTACTTCACAGGAAGAACCTCCACATTGGGCTGTGCCCTGGGTCAGATGGTATCATGCCCACCCTCGGGTGCTGGGAAGACCAGAGATATGAAAGCCTCCAAGGAGGAGCATGGCCAGGCTCCCTAAGGCACTGTAGACACCCACGGTCTCGGCCTTGCTCTGCCCAGAGACTCAGCAAGGGCTCAGGCCCCTCATCCCTGGTGATGTGAAGACAGAAGACCCGGCTCATCCCAGCCTCAGCTAGCAGCCAGCTGGGAAGAACAGGCCAACCCTGCTTCACCAGTCCATCTGTCTGCCCCACCCCCTACCTCAGCTGTGTACAGACGCGGAACTATGGACAGGATTCAAAGTGACTCGCATGTTGTAGGTAGCATGTGGCCCACATCCAGAGGGGAGAGGTTAACAGAGCCGTCAGCTGTGGGTAGTGACACGACGAAGTGGATTGTGACAGTGGCCCCAGCACTCTATGGATATGTCTGGGCAGATGGGGTGAAGGTAGATGAACATGAAAAAGGTCTAATTGTAAATTCAGCCATCTATTCACATAACACACATGCACCCAATTTGTCCCCAGCCGGGCCCAGGCCCAAAGCTAGATATAAACAAAGGTGCTGCAGTCCCCACCCCACGGAGCCCAAGGGGCATGGAGAAAGCACTGTGGACAGAACTCGAAGGCCCCAGGGGGGTTACCAGAGGAGTCCCTGATGCAGGGCACAGGCAGGGCCAGGAATCAAATAGGAAGCAGAGAGCCAAGACGCAGAGAAGCGGGTCAGCTGGGCCAGCTGGAAGGGCTGGGTTTGGTTGGGTGAAGGGCGCAGAGGGGAGGGGCATGGTCCCCAAGGGAGTTCCCCTGTTCAGGGACAGATGCACAAGGCTAAATGCTTAGCAGGTGGGTGTAAATCACTGTCACAGCCCTAACTGTGGCCTAAGAGCTGCCAAGAAGGTCTGGAGGCCTAGGGGATACTGGGATTGATGGGGGCACCCTTCCTAACAGGAGGCCAAAGCCAGGCCCACCTGCCTCACTTCCTGCTGCAGTGGCTCTCTGGCCTCGGGCTGGCATGTGTGACCTGCCACCCTGGCAGCCCCACGCTGGCAAGGGCAATGGCATAAAAGGGCAAAGCACTGATCCTTGTTGGCTCCGGTTTCAGAGTGGGGCAGAGCTAGAGGCCCAGGCAAGGTCAGGTGACAGCCTGACTCAGCACATCTGGAAGTGAGGCCCAGGATGGAGGCGGAAGAGGGTGACCTTGAAAAAGGGCAGAGCAGGTTCTATGCAGCGGGCATGGATGCTAAGCAGGACAGTTGCATGGGTCCATGTCTTCAACAGTCACCTTTGACAGGAGTGAAGGGAGTGAAGCACCTACCCCACCAAAACACATGCACTTATGGAGACAAAACTGTCTACCAAAGGAAACCCCTTCCATGGGGTCCCCGGAACTCTTGGCGGCCACAGCCCATCAGCCTCCAGCTTATGGGATCCCATGAAGTGGCCTAGGGGAATTAGAGCCATGTTCCCCGTGCAGCAAGAAGGGGACGGCATAGACACTTGCTCCAGGTTGCATGTCCTGCCTCCCCAGGATATGAGGTGACTGACCTCCCTGGCGCGGGCGCTTGCCTCTCTGCCTCAGTTCTCGGTGAAGTGTGGATAACAGTGCCGACCTCACAGGGTTACGGTGAGGCCTGGATAGTTAGTTGGTGACACACAAGGCACCCACCCAATGCCAGTCACCCACACAGTGGAAACAACACAAAAATACCACAAGAGGACGCTGTTAGTGGAGCTCCCTCCCCTGTGCCAAAGAAACAGTAAAAACAACTGATGTTCTAAGAAGGTGTAGAAAGTAGAATGTCAGACTTTAAAACGCAGGAGTGTGCTGCAGGGTTGAGGACTTGTGTGGGGTGTGAGATCCTGGGTTTGATCTCCAAACCTCAGGAGAAAAGAAAGTGGACTTACTTGAATAGTTTAAAGAATGGCTCCATTTTTCTTTTTCTTTTTTTTCACTTTATTTATTTAGTTTTTTTGAGACAGGGTTTTGCTATGCAGTTCAGGCTGGCCTAGAACTCACAGCAATCCTCCTACCTCAGCCTCCTAGTGCTGGGATTACAAGCATGCACCTCCATGCCTGGTTGTTTTCTGTTTCACATGGAGAACAGGAATGTATAAATTGACTCATAAAAACTAATTTACAATCCAAAGAGGTAAAGTCCAAGAGCTGGCATGAGATGTCCTCCTGTATCCTCAAGGCCCTCCTGGCCTCAAGTCCCTGGCCTCTCTCTGCAGGCCTAGAAAGTGGTCTCTGGTCACTGGCGCCACCCAGCCCCGCTTACCTGGTGAATGATACCGGACCCAGGCCTCCAGAAGCCCACACCATATTTGGCACCTGCAGTTGCCAGGAAATTGTACACTTCTTGGTTTATGTCCTATGGAGACAAATCCATAATTGGAGTGTTAGTGACAGTTTGTACTCGGGTGACCCTTGCATGCTCTCCTCTGCACCCCACCATGGTTCGTAAAGGCTGTCGCGGGGAAGACAGGCCTTCTCCTGGAGGCCTTTGAAGCATAATTCTGGAGGGCTGGGCTGCTGGCCATGCCTCAGCTCACAGCCCAGGAAGAAAGACAGAAGCAGAGAGCCTGGCTCTGTGACACTTGCCTAGGGGGGCAGGTCTGGCACAAGTCTCTGCCCTGTTCTCTGGGTCTCAGTCTCCTTACTTGCTTCAAAAGCTGGACTAACCAAGTGCCATACTCCCCCTAGCAAGCCTGTCCCCAGGCAAGGCCGGCAGTGAAGAGGCCTGCCAACATCAGCACCAGCCAGCCAGGTCAGGTGTCGAGGGAACAAGGGGACACCCCAGTCTCACTGGCTCGCATAGGAGCTGCTCCTCTACCTGGGCCTCCACTCCCTCATCTGTGAGTCCAGGTGACACTCCCTGAATGCCTGCTACTGACACCAAATCAGCTGAGGGGCAGCAGAGACAGTTATCAAGTCCACTGAACAGATATCGGAGACCCAAGAGTGACAGAGGAGCCAGGCTAGAAACCAGACCTTTCCCCCTAGGCAACAGCTTGATAATGCAGAGTGGCAGTTGTAGGGGAGACAGAAGCCTCCCTCAGAGAGCACCCCGCCCAGGTATGCCTGCTGCAGGGGCCCCTTCTTGGAAGCATCTGATGGCCCTGTGTCTGATGGCCTGGTGAAGGCTGTCACCACCTGGAAGAGGATGGGGCGAGCTGCACCCATCACCTGTCATTTGAAGGCAGCTTCTTTGGGGTAGGAAGTGGGACAAGGCTTTCTCTGAAGACCTGGCATTCCCAGGACAAGGGAGGTGACCATGACAACAGGGCTGGCACCAAGTGGGTCCAGTGTCCCAAACGAGGAACTAGGAGACGAGACTTGTCAGCCCCAGGAAGGGGAGAGGCAGCCTCATGACAGAAAAAGGAGCCCTCTCAGCCCTGCAGGCCACCAATGAAACATCTCAGAGCCGCACCATTGCCTTCTTGAGGGCTCACTGGGTCATCCAAGTAACAGAACAGGGTCCCAGAGCTGCCTCTTCCCAATTAATAACAGCCTGGCCTTTTCACTTCCAAACCAGTCACCTGTGAATTAGGATAGAGTTGAGCCCATGAGCACATGTCTGAGAATAGAGGGGACAGGGATCCTGGCCCGCCTGCCCGCACCCTATCACCACATAGTCCCTGCCAGACACTGCAGCATCCACTGTGCGATCCTCCCATCTGTGGACCCTGGTACAGCAGCAGAGGACAAGCAGAAACACCCCTCCTGGACTCCTAACGCAGTGCAGAGGCCTAAAGGCCCTGGCTCCTCAGACCCCGCCCAGGACCAGCTGGTCCACACAGAGATCACACCTGACACGGCCCCTCTTCACCAAACACAAGCAACATGTTTCTTCCTGCCCTGGAGCCTCTGCAGATGCTGTTTGGGGTAGAAAGTTCTCACTGCAGTTAAGCTGCTCAGGACTCAGCCTGTTCATATCCTCAGGGGTGGTCTTTCCACTTCCAAATGTATCTGTGTGTTCGGTTTTTGAGACCAGGTCTGGCTGTGCATTCCAGTCTGGTCTAAAATTCACTGCGCAGCCCAGGTTAGCCTTGTACTCATGGCGATCCTCCTACCTCAGACTCCTGAGTGCTGGGACTGCGGGCACAGGCCACCATGCCTGGCTCCCTTCCAAAGTATATGCCACACCTCTTTCTCATGCTCTCAGTCCTGCACATTCTCCTCCTAACACACCCAAAGCTGTGATTACCAGTTCTGTGACTGTTCCACATCCACCTCCCTACTAGACTTAACTAAGATCCTCAAAGCTGGAGCTCTCTGTCCTGCCCACATTGAGCCCAAGCATCCAGCACAGCACCTAGAGTATAAGAAAACTGCAGGAGACACCTGTTGAATGAGCAAAGGAATGGGCCCTGACATACTATGACTCTCACCTCCAGCAAGTAGACTCCCCCATAAATCAAGGGGGAGCTGGCTCCATGGGGTGGTGGCCCTGCTGTGGAAAGCTGAGCCCAGCAGGGCTGACAGGCCTAGGACACCTGGCCCTGCACAGCTCCAGTCCCACGGGACATCATGTCACACCACCACTGGCTGTGTCACTACTGTGCAGGCTGAAGTCAGCAGGCAGGACCCACCCTTCAGTTGGGCAGAAAGAGCCACTGTGTAACCAGGATGCACAGTGGTTGGCCAGGGCAACAGAAGGGGGCCAACGGGAAGGCAGCCCGAGTGGTTCTCAGGAGCCTGGAGGCTCTGCGCGCTGGGCTGACCACGGGGCAGGGCACTTTCAGTCACAGCCTGTGCCCTGTGCCAGCATTCAGCTCCTGCCAACAGCAGCCTGGGGTCCTGCTCCCACCACAAGTGGGGAGGCCTGGCGTTGGGTGAGGACTGCTGCTGCCTGCTCCAGGTCTGGGAACAGCAGCAGCAGCAGCATGTGGCTGCCGTGCTGACAGCGACACTCAGAGGCAAGGGCCCCCGAAGGTGTACTCGAGGCTGGGCTGGGGTCAGAGTTGGCCCCAGTCGGTCTCCTGTGGCTGCAGGACTCCATGCACTGGGATGTTCAGGTGACCTCTGGCTCCCTCCCTAGCAAGTGTCCCAGGGTCAGAGGAGAAGAAAGCACATGCCGTGCTTGGAGGAGAAAAAGCCCAGGCTGCCCTCTCCTGAGCACAATGCGGGAGAGGCACAGCACCAGGCTGTGAAACTACTGTTCTCTCTTTTTGCAGTGCTGGGAATTGAACCTCAGCCCCCTTTTAATTATTATTATTATTATTATTATATTATTTTTTAGAACAGGGTCTTGTGCCATTTTTTGTTTTGTTTTGTTTCTGAGGCAGGGTGTATGCACTCCAGGCTGGCCTCAAACTTGTGCTGACCGCGTGCCCCAGCCTCCCAGGATGCTGGGATCTCAGGTGTAAACCACCGTGCCCGGCATGCAGTGCTTCTCTCAGCCCGTAGCAAGTGTACACTAATGGGGTAGATTAGGGACAGTTCTTCTTTTCTTCAGATTTTTTTCTATTATCTTCATAATGACTAAACACTAATTGTATTAGAAAAGGACAAAAACAACCCAGGCATGGTGGTGCAAGCCTGTAATCCCAGCACTCGGGAGACCCTGGAGGCTGAGGCAGGAGGATCACCATGAGTTTCAGGCCAGCCTATACTATATAATGTGACCCTGTCTCAAAAAAAAAGGGGCGGGGGCTGGGGATTTAGCTCTGCAGCATAAGTACCTGCCTTGCAAGCGCATGGTCATGAGTTCGATCCCTAGCACCGATTAAAAAAAAAAGAACAAAAACAAGCCAGTAGTGGTGACATGGGCCTGTAATCCCAGCTATTCAGGAGCCTAGGCAACTTGGTAAGATTTTATTTCAAAAAGTAAAGAGCAGGGCCGGGGATTTAGCTCAGTGGCTTAAGTGCCTGCCTGGCAAGTGCAAGGTCTTGAGTTCAATTCCTGGTACCAAAAATAAATTAATTAATTAATTAATTAAATAAAGTGTCAAGCTGGGCATAATGGTACACACCTGTTATCTCAGCACCTGGGAAGCTGAAGCAGGAGGATCACCATGAGTTCCAGCCTAGGCTACATAGTGACACTGTCTCAAAAAATAAAGTAAAAAGAGCTGGGGTACAGCTCAGTAGGAGAGTGCTTGCCTAGCACTGAAAGGCCCCATGTTCCACTGCCAGTACTTGAGAAGGCAGGCAGGTAGGGAAGGGGAAAAAAGGCACAAACAAGGGACTAAACCTTAGAGCCGGGCAATGGTGGCTGTAATCTCAGCACTCGGGAGGCTGAGGCAGGAGGATCATTGCGAGTTCAAGACAAGCCTGGGCCACAAAGTGAACTCAAGGCCAGCCTGAACAGCATGGTGAGACCCTGTCTCAAAAAGCCCCCAACCCAAAAAAAGGCTAAACCTTAGGGTGGGGGCAGAGTTCAGGGTAGAAAGATTGCCTGGCATGCAGGGGACTCTGGGTCTGACCCACCCCAAACCATGGAGGACTCACCCCAAACCATGAAGAGCCCATCGGAACTGGGAGGCAGGGTCCCAGACAGCCCCTGCAGGAGGGTTCTGCCGGTCACTACATCACACCCACCAGCCTAACCCCACACCACCCGGGGCTCACCTTGGCCCGGCGCAGGTCTTTTTCACCCCCAACCTGGGCCTCAATGAGATGGTCACAGTGGATGGTGGATGGCACGGCCACCTTGGGCAGCCCACTGCTGATGAACTGCAGCATGGCCATCTGCGCCGTGGCGTCCTGCATGGCCACGCGGTCAGGCCGCAGTCGCAGGTATGTCTTGCCCCGCTCAATCTCCTGGTTGGCAGGATCATCCAGGTGTCCATACACGATCTTCTCTGAGAGGGTCAGTGGCCGGTTCAGTCTGGGGGCAAGAGGAGAGCCGGGCTGCTACCAGCTGCACAAGCCCTGCCCACTCGCAGCTGCTCCCTCCCAGGGGATGAGGCACCCTAAGCATGGCAGGGATGCAGAGGCTGCTCAAGAGACCCTGAGTCCCACTGGGTCCTGCTGCCTGTGTCACCTCCAGCTAGTACTCACTAGGTGCTCCATAAATGAACAGTGAATGACAAAGTCACAGGAAATTATGTTTTTTTTTTCCAAAATGATATTTGCTTTTCTATCTCATTAACCACCTTTCTAATGAGTATCTATCAAGCAAGTATTTATCAAGTAGACAGCTCATCATTAATGTTCATTGTATTCTTGGCTTTTTTGTTGTTTTGACACAGGATTTTGCTAAGCACTTCAGGCTGGACTTGAATTCAATTTGTAGCCCAGGCTGGCCTCAAACTCCCAATGATCCTCCTCTGCCTCAGCCTCCTGAGTGCTGGGACTGTAGGCGTGCACTACCATGCCTAGTGTTCATGTTTTAAAGACAGGTTCTTGCTATGTAGCCCAGGCTAGCCCCAAACTCATGATCCTTCTGCCTCTGCCACCCACATGCTAGGATGGAGGAGTATGCCACCACACCCAGCTATGTTTGTCATTTAATAAAATAACCAGCTGGGTGCACTAGTACACACATGTAATCCCAGCACTTTGGGAGGCTGAAGCAAGAGGATCCCTAAGAGTTTGAGGCCTGAGCTTATATAGACAGACCCTGTCTCAAAAACACCAAAATAAGTAAATAAGTAAATAATAAAAGAGAGGCCTAGGGATGTAGCTCAACACTCCCTGGATCCAATTTCCAGTACTACACACAGACACAGATAGGCACACACATACACACACAATAGATACACAAACCCAGCAGAGAGATGGTACCAGCCCATGTTATCAGCCTGAGTCTCACCTTGGCCCAGACTTCCCCCTGTGCCCTCAGCCATGCTCCACACGGGATGGTAACAGCACCCACTTGCCCACTCCGCTATACTGGCCTCACACAGCTGGAGCCTGGCTGCCATGATGCCACTGCTTCCCCGAGCCCAGCAGCTCTCACTCCCACATGTGTGCCTTCTCGAGCCCAGGGACAGAAACCAGGCCATGACCTAGCCTCTCACTGGTCCTGTCCCGCAGACCCCATTCTGCCTCCCCTTAGGGCCAAAGTGACAGTTCGCACCCAGACCCCATGGGAGCACAGCCTCTGCAGGACTCAGCTGCCCCCTGAAATCCAGTCCCCCAGGATGTCCCACGGCTACACACACCACAGAGCTGCTGCTCCGGGGCTCTGGCTCTGCTCCTGCTGTCTGGAAAGCTGAGGCCAAGCAGCAGGACTCCACCCTCAGCCCATGGGCGAGCCTGATCCTGTCACAGAGCTGTGGGGGCAGATGTGGTGCCCTCAGGGAGCACCCGTTTCTAAAGTGCAAGGCTTGATGCCAGGAGGTAATAGCCAGTACTTAGCACTTCCTCTGTAAACAGCTTTATTGAGGCCTAACTGGCACATAATAGGCTGCTTTTATTTTTGGTTTGTTAAGACAGGGGCACCCTATGTAGTAGTTTAAACTGGTATGGAACTCACTATGTAGCCCAGGGTAGCCTTGAACTCAAAGCAATCCTCCTGTGGGGTTGGGGTTATAGGTGTGAGCCACCACCCTGGGTTGGACTGCACATATATATATATATATTTTTTTTTGTTTGTTTGTTTGTTTGTTTGTTTTGTTTTGTTTTGTTGTGGGTTTTTTTTTTTTTTTTTTTGTCATTCTGAGACACAGTTCAGGCTGGCCTTGAGCTTAACTTTGTAGCCCAGGCTGGTCTTAAGTTCCCAACAATCCTGGCTCAGCCTCCTGGCATGCTGGGATTACAGGCCTGCACCACCACACTCAGATCAGATATTTTAAAAGTGTTTGATTAAGTTTGACAGTTTACACCTGTGAAAGTTGCCACGGTCAACATACTGAACATATTTACTTCCTCCTCAAAGTTTCCTCCTGCCCTTTGGTAATAATCCCTCCTATTTTTTCCACTCACCACCACTGATCCACTTTCCGTCACTACAGCTTAGTGAGTGTCACCAGAACACTCTCTTTTGGCTCAGCATTTCCTAAGTCTGTGGTGGCAAACCTAGGGCACACGTGTCACAGCCAGCTGTTTGTGATCACTGGAAGCTCTAGGAGGTTTGCCATAACCATTCTAAGCACTTTTATGTACGTAATTCATGACGAAGATGAGGAAACTGAGGCAGGGAGAGGCGAAGTGACTTACCTGCAGGTCAGAAAGTTCTGCGTGCATGGCTAGAGCAGGAGGAGCCAGCAGAGCTTGTGCCCTTCATGTACCTTGACCTTTACTGTCACTCAGTGCCCAGGGAGGAGGCCCCAACACATGGCAAGCACTCAACGATTAACGCTAGCACTGGGAAAGGCAGGGACTCTCCTTCTGCCAGCCTATGTCCCAGTCCCTCACCCCCACAGTCCCCTAAGTCCTTGAAAGCAAGTGTTCCCTAGGGCACTGGCTCTGTGACAACCACAGGTCTGCTGGCAACTCAGAAGCTCCAAGATCTCCCGCTGTCACGAGAGCCCTGTGTAAAAATAGCAGGAGCCTGTGGTCCGGCATCTCCAGGCTGGCAGCCAATGACTCATCCCACAGCACCCGCCCCACCCTCCCTATTGGGACGGGGGAGACAAAAATAGCACCCAGGCTTACAACCTGAGACCTTGAAAGCAAATGCCTGGCGTGGTGGTGTCAGAGCCTGGCAATCACAAGCAAAGCTAAGAATGAACGGAGGCTGAGCTGAGACAGGTGAAGTGGACCCTCCATGTGCACTGCTTCCCAACAGCCCCAGCTGACAGAGCTCCAGGTCCAGGGACAGACTCAGACCCCTTCCTGCTTCCAGTTGTTAAAGGAAAAGCTAAGTGGCTGCTGTGACTTTCCAGCCAAGTGACCTAGAAGCATGCTGTGCATTAGCTCTTCCTCTGCAGGACCAAGAGAGAGGTGAAGAAGGGTTTTGCAGACAAAAGGAAAATACAACATTTTTTTATTGAGCCATGGTCTGAGCGCTGAAAGGATAAGTAAAATACTGTTCCTGGAGAAAAGTACTCATGTGTTAGTGGACAGTGGTTCTCCACAGACTGACTTCAGAATCAGCTGGGCAGCTGGCTCCTCACACTTCCATCTCGTTGGAGGCTCTGACTCAGTTGGTCTGGGTGGAGGCTGAGAATCTGATCCTAATAGGTGCCCAGGTGAGGCCACACTGTGGACAAGGCCGCCTGAGTCAGAGTTGCTGGGAGTGGGACAAAGAGGCAGGCAGCCTGAATGCTTTTCTAGCACACAGCCTGGATGAACCCTGGGAGAACGCTTCAGCATGGGCCTCAGCTCTGCAGATATGGGACTCAGACAGGGCACCCAGTTTCCGCACAGAGGGGAGGAAGGGGGCAATGAACTACAGGGCCGCTGAAAACAGAAGCCGAGACCAACCCAACTCCTTTATGGCCCTGAAGTCCATCCTGCTGTGCTGGAGACTGTCGGAGGGGAAAATAAGACAACTGCTACCCTTAAAACTGAAGCAGAGTCAGGACATAGCACAGCGATGTGCCTGTCGGGCAAGCAAAAGGCTCTGAGTTCAATTTCCGGTACCCAAAAAAAGAAAAAAGAAAACTGAAGTGAGGGCACCAGAAAACAGGAAGTAGAATGGCAGGAGGCAGAGCAGGTGTGGGATGTGGAGAGCACTGGAGCAGGGCACAGAGCTGAGGCTCATGACTCCCAGGGTGTGTGGCCACGGGCAACGTGCACAGCCCATTCCTCAGCCATCCCAGGATACACTCAGGACGGCTCTGGCCCAAATCTGTGTCAGAGGCTACCAGGCAGGCCTGGCCTAGCCGTGTCTGCAGCTGGGCAAGTTTCAAGGACAGTGCTGACTGGCGCATACTGCTGCCCCACGCGGCCGCCTCTTCCTGCTGCAGTACCATCTGTATCCTTCTGGTGGAAGCATCGAGCCCAGCACGGGACACACAGGGTGGTGGGCAGAGACGCTGCCCTTTCACCACCTATGGGACAGGAAGGCTCCAGAGCTGCCTGTGCTGTTTTCTGGGTTTCAGACCTGAGCTCTCCTCCAGCCTCCACACAGGGAGGAAGGGGGCAATGAACTACAGGGCCGCTGTAGTTCCAATCAGGGAACAGAGCTGACTCTCCGGCCACTGTACTGATGGCCTCTCAAGGGGAAGCCCAGGGTTAGCAGTCTGCCCTGAACAGTACCTTCCTAGGCTTCCTGACAAGAATCCTCCCAGGAGACAGGCAGAAGCTCCCCTAGTAGTTTAGAATGCCCTTCCCCTGTAAGGACACTTGATCTTGTCATCATCATAACCATTCGCTACCAAGAACCTCCTATGCCTTGAGGCACCCTTCAGCTGTCCGGCCAGCTCCCACCTGAAGCCTTACCTTTTGCGCACGATGTTAATGTTCTTTTCTAGCAGGTCATAGTGGATGTACTCGTTAGGCTCAAAGTGGCTCATGGCCACCTTGGCCCGTTGGCACAGGACTGAGGCCACATGGTACTGTCGCACACCCAGGGCTTTCTGCAGAAAGAAAGACACCATCAATGGAGTTCTCAGGAAAGTCCATCCCCAGGGACAGCTCAGCAAGGTTTAAAAAAAAATCTGGGTATGGTGGCACACAGCTGTAATCCCAGCACTTATGAGGGCAGGGGCAAGATGTTCCTCATGAGTTCATGGGCAGCCTGAACTAGTCTCAACCCCACCTTCCCCTCAACACCGCCCCCCAATCAAACAAACAAAAGCCAAGGGGTAAGCTTTAAGGTCTGTGCCCTAAGTATAGTCTTGGGTTCCTTGCCAGAAGCACGGGTGATACAGTGGCCACAGGAGCACAGCCTGCAGCAGGAGAGAGCACAAGGGATGCAGAAGTCAGGGTCACCAGGGAAGATGTATCAACCTATGGAAATCCCCCAGGCACAGATGGAACCAGCTCTGGTGTGCACACAGGGAGGGTAGAGCAGACAGGACAGTGTGCGACAGCTCTTATCCCAGACCAGCTGTCACTCCTGCCACACCTGAAGCTCCTGGAGCACAAGGATTGAGCCTTAGCTCTCACTCAGCTGTCAGGACCACCCAGCCTACGTCACAGACACAGAGATTTGCTGACTAAGTGGAAGAAAGAGAAAAGTCCTGTGCTCCCTTCCAAGGGTGGCGCCTGGGCCAGGTGAGCAGCCCGGCCGAGCACTCAAAGCCAGCCTAGACAACTTAGCTAGATCCTGTCTCGAAATAAATCTGAAGGACTAGGGGTGCAGCTTAGTGGCAGAGCACTTGCCTAGCATGAGATCCAGGGGGCCACCTCAGTACCAGACACACAGAAGGCAGTGTCTGTCTCCCCTCCCCTTGAAGGTGTGGTGTTCCTGACTGACTTCTAAAGAACAGAATGTGACACTCCATTCCAGCCATGTGACTTCCAAGACTAGATCGTAAAAAACACTGCCTTCTGCCCTTTTGCTATGCAGCTGAGGGACCTCCAGGAAGGAATGTGTACTGTTTACTTTTAAACTGTGAATGACAATCTTCACAGGTATGTTGTGATCCAGGGAGAAAAAACAAATTCAAAGAAATCAGCAGAAAGGAACAGAGCTTCCCTCCCACGTGGGAGTTCCAAGCCCAGGCTGGCAGAGCAGAAGCCACTGCCTCAGGTTCCCTTTTCTGTCACCTGCTACCCTCTTGAGACAGAACCTGGTACTGGCCCACAGCTGCCATCTCTGGAACCGCACCCCAGACATCATCCACTTTCACACAACAGATACAGTTGTGACCTCCCCAAGGCAGGGCTCACAGCCACCCAGGGTCCACTGGGCACAGCCCCACTGTCTGCCACACTGGGAAGATGTGAAGGACCCACTGGTGACACATCCGAGGACCTCCAAGGTGCCAGAGTACCAGAAGGATAGGAAGCAATACAGCCATAGCCATAATGAGCGGGAGGAGCCCAGCCCACAGGGAGAGCAGACGTGGACCAAAATCTGGGTTGGCTGTTCACCGCCTGGGTGACCTTGGACAATTTAACCTAAGCACTGGTTTCCCAAGAGCTACCGAAAGAAATCGTATAAAGTCCTGAGTACTGTTTCTAATCACCCCTGGTGCACAGATCCACCCCACTGTGCTAAGACAAAACTCGCTTTCCTAATTTATTAATAAAGCCTATATTAGAGGCTTTTCAATGCCTATATATAACCTACCTACTTTTGCAAATTGCCATAAGTGTTGGTTTTCTTAGAAACAAAAATGAGTATAATACTACCTACCGTCTGGCGCAGTAGGTAAAACCATGAACTGTATTCCTAATTATGGTACCAGGAAAAGGTGAAGTCCTGATTCCTGGCAGCAAGGAGACGGTGAAGCCAAGTATGCAGGACATACCAACAGCAAACCACAGCCCAGTTGACCTTTTTGGCCAGCTGGGTGTGGCAGTGCACACCTGTAACCCTGAACTGCTCACAAGGCTGTGAGCACCTTGTGACCCTGAACTGCTCACAAGGCTGTGACAAGAGAATTCTAAGTTCGAGGCCAGCCTAGGCAACTTAGCAAGACATCCTCACACCCCATCTCAAAATAAAATCCAAAGGGCTAGGGATGTAAGTCAGAACACAGCCAGCACACGTCAGGCCTTGCATGTGATAATCAGCACAGCAAAACACCGTAATAACACACGGCTACAGATAACAGCTTACAGTAAAAACAGAGATTCGGGCACGCCCAACTCTGCGTGCGTGTGTGTGTGTGTGTGTGTGTGTGTGTGTGTGTGTACCGGGGATTGAACTCACAACTGCTCGATTACAAGGCAGGTGCTTATGCTGCTGAGCTAAATCCCTGACCTTCCCTGTGTGTGTTGTCAGCGATTCTGCATAGCCACCCAGTGAAGCAACACCTGTGATCACCCCCTTTTCCTAAGGAGGAAACAGGCTTGCATGGGAGATGAAAGACCGAGCCCACTGCAGCAAGGGGACTGAACTCAGTGTCACTCACTCACTCACTCATCTCCTGCTGCCTGTTCCCCACCCCACCCCCCACCCGAAACAGATAACCTCACAGCGCCAAGATCTCAGGAAATCTTTGATGGCAGGCTCAATCCTTGATGACAACGCTATGCTACGCTGTGTTGCTTTCCAATGAAAATGTCCCCTCATAAGATTGAGCACAGTACTGCCTATCTATGATCCCAGCACTCAGGAGGCTGAGGCAGGGGGATTACAAGCTCAAGGCCAGCATGGACTATAAGATGCTGTCTAAAAAAAAAAAAAAAAATTAACAAACAAAAAGAACAGCAGTTGGCACTGACTAAAAGGACTTCCTGCTTACCATCTGGCCATCCTCCAGGTCTGCACTGTCCAAAGTGCCAGCCACAAGCTATGTGAGAAATGTGCCTGAGGAACTGATCCCCTGGATTGAACCCTGGACTTTGGCACTCTGCTGCATCCCCGGCTCTTTTTATTTATTTATTTTTATTTCTTTTTTCTTTTCTTTTTTTTTTTTTGAGACAGTCTCAGTAAGTTGCCCCAGCTGGGTTTGAACTTGTGATCCTCCTAGCTCAGCCTCCAGGAGTGCTGGGCTGACAGGTGTTAAGGAATGGCATTTTTTCTTCTTTTGAGACAAGGTCTCACTATATAGCCCAAGGTGGCCTTGAACCTGAGCCAATTGTCCTGCCTCAGCCTCACGATTACTGGCATGTGGCATCACACCTAGTTTTACAAACTCCTCTTAAGCCACACTATGCTTGTGGACTTGATTTTCTGAACCGGGGTGCAGAACCTGACCTTAATGCTGATTCAGTACCTTACCCAGTCTCTCTCCACCTGTAGCCCCTTGGGGTCTACAGGATCCCTGGTCCACTGCCTCCTGGCCCCTTGGCTGGACCTCCCACTGTGTCAGCCACACATAAAGCAAGCACAACTCCCAGGATGCTCAGCCAAGCCTTCAGACAAATGCACCCCATTGGGCCAGGCTCCCCAGGGCAGGTGCTTCTCATTATCAGCACTCTCTGCATCCGGGTGTTCACTGAATCAGGTCGCTCAGCTCTTGCTTCTCTGCATTCTTTTTAAGGGACAGCCTGACTGATTTTGTCAAATGTCCTGCAGAAATCAACACTCACCCTTGCAGCTCATCTGTCTACCCACTAATCCCAACAAGAAAAGGAAACAATGTTACCTGGCTGTGAGACCTTGGGCAATTCACTTAACTCTTCCAGGCCCCAAGTTCCCACACCTGTGCAAGGGGAACCTCGGCCCTGCTTCCTGCTTCAACTAGAAGTTTAAAACGCAGGAAAGGTGCATAAAGTGCCCAGAGCTGGGCCGTATTAACGTACTTACCCTGGAGACTGACTTCCTGGACCGCATCCATCTCATTTGGAAAAAAAGACTAGCTGTGGGTCCCACATCTCCATTCTTAGAATAAAAATAAACACACCTGTTTATTGAGCATCTACTCCGTGCCAAGCATGTTCTGTGCCAATCTGAATTCCCATGACAACACTGCAAGGCCACTAGAGTCCTGCAGACTGAAGCTCAGTGAGTTAAGCCAGAAGTCACTCACCACAGTGCTGGCGTTTCTGTCCTGTGACCCCTGGCAAGTTGTTCAGCCTCCCCAAGTCTTAGTTTTGCCACAGTAAAAATGGAGATAAACTTCACAGTGTTAACACAACATGAGAACTGGCAGAGTGCTTGGCACAGGACCTGCTCACAGTGTGAGTGACCAGTGTACTATTTCCTTTCACAGAGCAGCCAGTGATAGCTACTCGGTGGAGGGATGGGGTTTATGTTCTTCTGAATCCTCCAGGAAGCAGCAAGCTGCTCAGTGCAAATAAGCTCAAAGGGTCTTTTGGCCTTGAAAGTCTGAGTCTCTGGCATTCCTGACCCTTCTCAGGGGCTTCTGCTGCTCTACCTCTTCCTGCTTGCTTATCTGCCCTTCTTCAAATTTGAGTTCTTAAACAACCTAAGCTGATTTTTTTAGGTGCCTCTTTTTCTCCTCTCCTTTGGATTACGTGCAATGTGTTAGAATTTGCCTTGGCAAACTCCCATCCCTATGAAACTCCTTTTGTTTATGGGGCCCTGACAGCAAGATCCCATCTAGTTGGGCTCTGAATAATGCTGAATGTGCCTTTCTCCACAGCACTGCTAGGATAAACTTTCTGGGCTATTTATTTTTGTTTGGTTTTTGAGTACTGGAGATTGAATCTAGGGACTTAGCACTGAGCTACATCCCCAGCCCTGTTTATTTATTTTGAGAGTTGCATTAAGTTTCCCAGACTAGGCTTAAATTTGTGATCCTCCTGCCTCAGCCTCCCAGAATCATGGGATTACAGGTATGCAGCAATACACCTGGCTGGCCATTACCAATTCTGAAGGGACTTGCTGCAGGGCCTTTGTACATGTTGTTTCTTCTGCCTGGAATATTCTCTTCCCATCATGCCCATTCCCAATCTGCCCTCTGTCTAGGTATCTTCTACAGACCTTTCAAACTTCAAATAAACTTCCTGTTCTCAAGGACTCCTTCCTTGAACCCCTCAGCCCAATCAGAGCCCCTATTACATATGCCTGCTATTGCTTCTTGACACTGATTTGTGAAATTACATCTGTTCCCACTCTTCTGGGAGGGCTTTTCTTTCTCTTTTTTTTTTTTTTTTTTTTTGGTTTGGATTGTGTGTTTATTCACCCCTAAATTCTCCCTGCCCAAATGCCAAGTACCAAAGCCAGGTAAATACCAGCAGTTAAACCAAGGAATGCAGCTCTCCCCAGTTTGGGTTAAAAAGTAGACCAGGTTCAGCTGACCTTGTGAGAGCCAACAGTTAACAAGACGAATCAATCATCTACCAATCTTAGATGCTCTTAGTTAAAGTGCATGGAGACTTAACATTTTTGAAAGACAGCTAGGCAATACCTATCACAGTGTAAAAGGTTTGTCCCTTTCGCCAGCTCCCCGCTTTCAAGAAGCTGTTGTATTAAAATGCTAGAACAAATGAACCAAGAGATTGGACAAGGGCATTCTCTGCAGGACTACTTGTAAAAGAATATACCAACTGTTCATAAATAGGGCACCGGTTAAATAAATCTTGGCCCATCAACCATGGAATGCCATTCTACAGCTGTTTATTTGGGGTGCCTGTCTGTTTTTGTTTTCGTGTGGTACTGGGGAGTGAACCCAGGGTAATTCCTGCACCTCACTGCCAGGAAGCCTGAGCCATCAGTGGTACAAACCTGACTGTCCTCAGCCCTCCTGGAGTATGAGCTGTGCTGGAGAAAGGTTTAGGGGTTGCTTTCCCACTATGCCCCCTGCTTCCCTACCACTAACTCGCAGAGCCCCAGAGCAGGCCTGCACACTCACACCGGCACGGACAGCAGTCCTGGGACTGAAAGGGAACCGAAGGGGTCTCCTCCAAGCTCTCTTTCAGCATGTGAAGGCCAGGCACATATCTAGCCTCTGGAGGGCCCTCTGCCCAGGAGGCCGCCCATTTCACCAGCAGGATCAGGCCAGACACTGGGCTCTTCTGGCCCCTGCAGGCTTCTCAGAAACTAACTGTCCAGTTTCCTGGCAGGGAAGGCCCAGAGTGGTGCCATCTAGGTGGGCAATAGGAATGCATGTCCATCAGCACCCTCAGGAGAAGAGCCGTCTTCCCACACCTCCGCTGCCAGCTTCTCACAATTTTCTTCCAAGCTGCGCCTGGCACCTCTCCTAAGAATCTGAAGCTAAACAATTCCCTCCTGCCAGCAGGCAGTCAGCTAACTTGGTTGCTAGGACCACTGGCAGGTACACAAATGACGCACTCCTTTTCAAAGACTTGGGAGGGGCAAGGGCTCCTAAGAAGCAGCCGGGTAGGGTCCCTCATCTGCCTTGTTCTCCCTTGTTTCTGGCTGCAGTGGCAGAGGAGAGAAATGCGTACAGATGCTGAGCCCTGCTCTGCACCAATACACAGGCAGCCTGGGAGCTTGGCAAAGAACAACGCTGCCTCTGTGGGACCCAGCTCTCTGCCCTGCTGGTATCTGGGGCAAGAAGCACACAGAGCTCTGAAGAGCCACACACACAGCCATCCATTCCCCAGCTGAACTCTGTCCCCTAATCAAGCCTGCCCAACAGAGACCTGGCTTCTGCTCCCGGTTTCCAGAGTGTGTTCTGGAGAAACAGCCTGGTCGAACACAAAAAGCCTCGGCTCTGGGGTCCAACAAATCTGCATCGGGAATCTGGCTCCCTTGCATGCTAGCTGGGACCAAAGAAGAGCAAGGTAGCCTCTCCAGGCCTCAGTGTCATCATCAGGCAAACAGGCTAAAAATAACTCTTTCTTAGGGTCTTTGTAAAGGACAAATGAAGCAAGGTTTGTGAAGCAAGACCTAGTTCTGTGACCATCAAAGGCACTGCACTGAGTAAGTGGTGGCTCAGGGGCCGATGTGGTTCCTCTGCTTCCCCAGGCTGCAACCAATGTTTCTTTTTCTTCCATTATATTTTATTATTGAGACAGGGTCTCAGTACATAGTTCAACTCAACTGGCTTTCAACTCACTATGTAGCCCAGACTAGCCTTGATCTCAAGGTGATCCGCCTGCCTCAGCCTCAGCCTCAATGCTTGGAGTACAGGCATGCACCTCCATGCCAGACTGGACAAGCATATCTAACGGCCACCTTGGCAGCAGCATAAACATCCAGCACCACATCGCTGCAACAGATGGGGAGCCGAGTCTGTATTCAGGACTCCTTGCTTGGGGACAATGTATCAATCATTTAAATGACTTCCCTCCCCAGAGACACAGCTGTGACCTCCTCCATGAGCGCAGGCATGCAACAGAAGGTGCTTATAATACAGCTGCAACACCAGCCTCCAGCAGAAGTGATGGGGACCAGCTATGAGGCACTGGAGAAATGGGGCCAGGGGAGCAGTTAAGATACCTCTTAGTCCCTCCCACAAATGCCCCCAGAATAAAGCTCCCAATCAGAAGCTGCCTCAGTCCCACCAGGATGAAAGCAGAGTTTAAATTCATACTTAACCATGACAATGCTGCAAAAGGTAACCTCAGAGGTCATATCCCCTCTGTTGCCCTTCAACTTGGGAAATGAAAAAACAGAACCAGTAGATTCATTTCTACCTCATTCCTCAACTCAGAGCAGTAGCAAAAAGCTTTTCCTGAGCATCTACAAGTTGGTAACCAGGGAGACAATGAAAGGAACAAAAATTTCCCTGCATGTGTGTGTGTGTGTGTACATGCATGCATGTGTATGTGTGTGTGTACATGCATGCATGTGTATGCGTGTGTGTACACACATTTCTGTGTTCAGGAACTTACAGCACTATGGATTGAATCCAGGACCTTCACACTGAGCTAACCCCCCCCCCCCGCTTTTTTTTGAGACAGAGTCTCAGGATAAGTTGCTAAATTGCCCAGGATGGGCTCAAATTTGCAGTCCTCCTGCCTCAGCCTCCCAGTGTGCTGGGATTACAGGCATTTGCCACTAAGCAGTACCAGTATTTTTTCAAAAAGAGGACAAATACTGGCAGGATCAAGATGTGGGCCTCTATGGGGGCTGGAGATGGTAATTAACACTCGTGAAGTCTCTTTATTCTGCACCAGATTTGCCCCAAGTATTTTACACACACTGTCCCCTAACTACTGTGGGGCACAAGGTAATGTATGTCCATTTCGCAGATAACCAAACTAAATCTGTGGAAGTTGGGTATTTTGGCCAAGTTCACAACAAAGGTTTCAAACATGGTTTCAAAAGGACTACCTTTTCCCTTGCCTTAATCTCTGCAGCATAAATTCAAGAAAACCATTTGCTATCCTTTTTGGGAGCTCCTTTGCTTCTACAGGTCCATTTTGGGACAATATAAGGAAGTCTACCCCTAGTCTCAATATTAGAAAAGACCTATTCCAGCTGTGCCTTGTGGCACACAACTGTAATTGTGGTACTCTGGGAGGCTGAATCGGGAAGATCACAAGTTCAAAGCTAACCTGGGTAACTTAACAATTTTGCAAGACCCTGTTTCCAAATGTGAAGTCCTGGGTTCAAACCGCAGTTAAACAAACAAACAAACAAAAACCCACATCAAATGATACATCAATTATACCTTCAGGACATTTTTTCTTTTCCTTTTTGGCAGGATTGAACCCAGGGTCTCAAGGGCCAAGCCAGGAGCACACTAGGCAAATGCTCTCGCTCTCTCTTTGGAGACAGGGTTTCACTAAAGTCCAGGCTGGCCTCAAATTCATGGTGATTCCTCATGCCTCAGCCTTCTAAGATCACAGCTGTGCACCACCATGCAGCCCCTTCTCACCTTCCTGCCAGGCAAGTGGAAGAAAGGTGCAACTATACTCACTCAGTGCTTCCCAGAAGGCTTCTGGGATACACCAGGTGCCACACTGAGGCCAGGGAGAGGGCAGGGTCATATGAGAGGTAGTGCTGACTCAAGCCAGAGGGGCGTAATTCCCAAAGCCCTGAGCCTAGGAGCCACCCTCTCCATGATTCCGCCCCCAGAACCTTGATCTCAAACACTATCCCCCAGGCCCCCAACTCCAACAGCCCCGCTCCCCTCCCTGCCTCCTTCTCTGACCATCCCTGCTCTGTGTCCACAAAACAGCCCGAATGACTCTTCTTAAGCATAAATCTGATCATGGATGCCCTGCTTCAAACCTGCCAGTGGACTTCAATGCATCAGAAACAAAACCCAACTTCCTTCCCAAGGCCTGTATGACCCCACCACAGTACCATCACCCCAAAGGCACTAGGCATATGTGCTCCCCCTATACCCTGAGCTCTCAGCTACTCAGGTGTTCTGCACAAGCTGCCCCTCTATCTGAAATCTTCTTCATTTAAAGGTGACCTCTTCTGTGAGAGCTTTTCTGACCTCAGTTAATGGCATGCCACATCTCACCCTACTCTCTCTACCTCCTTATCCTATTTTATCTTTCTTGTAGCACTCAGCAGCTACAATTTCTTATTTGCCTGCTTTGTTATTTTTCATCTCTCCTCCTACCTTAGCCTCCAGAGTCCTCAGGACTATAGGCATGAACCACCATGCCAGTCTCAGCTCCCCCCGCGTTTTTTTTTGTTTTTGAGACAGGGTCTTGCTGTGTAGTTTAAGTTGGCCTTGAACTCACTACATAGCCCATGCTGGCCTCACACAGTGATCCTCCTGCCTCAGTCTCCTGAGTATGGGATTAGACACAAGCACTGCAGAACCCAGTTTGTCTTCCCTATTGCTGTTCACTACTGCATTCTCAAAATCTAAAACAGCAGTAGGCATTAAGCTTTCAATAAATGTTTTAGGGGAAAAATTAAAAATACACATTTCAGGAGCAGTTAGTTTGGAAATAGTGTGCTCTTCTTGCGCCTGGGATGTTATTCCCTTTGAAATTTATGTATTAATCACTCACTCACTCACTCAAATCAACACATGACCCCAGGAAACAGTCACAGTAAACACTCAACCAGAATAACTTGTTTAAAATTCAAAGCAAATTTTTTTTCCAAAATCATGGCACATTATAGAAAACTTCTGCTAAAGATGCCAGATCCCTTTGTAGTTAGCTGACATCCCAAATTCACATGACTGAGGCCACATGACCTTCTCAAGTTTACATAAGAACCCTGACTTCCCCAAGTTCACAGAGGACTCAAATCTCAGTACATCAGGCATAATCAGTCTAAGGAACTTTTTTTTGGGCAGATGGGTATTGGGAATCAAACTCAGGACCTCAGACTTGCCAGGCAGGCACTACACCACTGAGCTAAATCCCCACCCCTCAGAAACATTTAAAGTTCCAACCTCTCTCATTTATCATCCATAGCCATATGCATAAAAATGCATATTAAAAACCAGAAAGTAAATACAGCTTTCAAGAAATATTCCCTTCTAGTTTCTTGGGGTTTTTAGTTTTTTGGTACTAGGAATCAAACTCAGGACCTTGAGCATGCCAGGCAGGCAACACTTATATCCCTGCCCTGTCCCTAGTCCTGTTTTTTTGTGGTTTTGTTTTTTTGATAGGAGGTCTTGCTATGTAGTTCAGCCTGGTCCTGAAGGCACTATGTAGCCCAGGCAGGACTGGAACTTGTGGGGATCCTCCCAGCACAGGTGTGCTGCAATTACAGGCAGGAACCTCCACCCTAAGCTCTATATTTTTTTATCTTTCTACTCAGGAGGTGGTAGAGTTCAACTCAGAGCTGTTCTCAGACTATGGAATCTAAATGGTGTCAGTGGTCTTAAAGCCAAAGAGAAGCAACACAGTGTCAGCTGCTAGATTTCAGGCTTCACGATCAGAAAAATGCAGGTCTGAATCCCCTCTGCCAATAATTAGTGGTCAACCCCTATGCAAATTTATTTTATCAAATATGTAGTACTCAGTAGAAGCCAGACAGGGTTCTAAATATTCTGTAACTATTGTATGATTAAAACTGACATCCTATTGTTATACCTTACAGATAAGGAAATGGGTCTAGAGAGATTGAGTAACTTGTTCAAAGTAACAGCTACTCAGTATTAGAGCCAGGATCCAAACCCAGGCAGTCAGATGCCAGAGTCTTTGCTACTGATCATTGTATTTCCTCTCTAATCTCGTTTCTTTGTCTATAAAAAAGATAACAGGTCTGCCTTTTCCCAGAGTCATGAGTTATTACAGGTACACAGTAAGGTTAATGATAGGTACTCTTAGTAGTAAAAAGATAAATGACAGCCAACCTCAGTGGCAGCAATAATAGTCATCATTCTGTCATCTACCTTTATTTCTGGTCCATTCAAAGACAGAAGGGAAATTATTTTGGCGAGAAACGTATCCAAGGCTCTCTGCCCTAGATATATCAAGATACACTGGACTCTCCACAAACCTAGGTTTGTCTTCTTCACTTAATCATGCTTCTGGAACAAAAAGTGGCTACTCAACAAATATGTGGTAAAATAGAAAGAACTGTATCAGGAGGATTCTGCAACATGATGATTACATAACCAGCATGTTTCTCAGGTGTATCTAAGCACAAAAATGGTAAACGCAGATTTTCAGCTGGGGTTAGCTGATCATTACTTGAGACAGCCTGGCACTGTATTATAATTCCAAGTAAATACATAATACTGTTCATTCATCTTAGATAAATGAATATAAAAGTAGATCTGGATTTTAATCCTGACTCTGCTATTAGACTTCACCCAGGCTCTTAAAGGTCTTGGATTCTCCATCTATAAAAGAGGTTAAAACTACATGGTTGTAAACACATTCTCCTTGCTCAACATATTAAAGCAATCCGAGTACTCAAATATTTAATAAGGACCATCCCCAACTGATAACAAAGGAATGAGTACATGTTCAAGGTCACAGGACTAGGATGGAGCATGAACCAGAGCCCAGTTTTCTTTTTACACTATTCTAACACTCACACTTTCTAAGACATTTTTCAGAAAAAAAAAAAAATCATTCCTTTCTTCCAAGTTCAGTAAGTTAGTTATCTTTTTTTTTTTTTTTTTTGGTACCAGGGATCAAACTCACAACCTCATGCTTGCCAGGCAGGCACTTAAGCCACTGAGCTAAATCCCGGCCTAGTCACTCATCATATCTAATAATCTCACCTGACTTCAGGAAAACATAAGAAGCAGGAAAAGAGGAAACAAATTGTTCACATCATTAACCTAGAAAATCAAAAGACCTGAAGAGATAAATAGGTACAAGTTCCTTGTCTTTTCTCAGAATTGACATCACAAGTAATTTCAGATAGTCATACAGTTTAAATGTGATGAAAACTCCAAGTAACAATGCTTCCTGAAGAACACTGCACACAGGTTCTTTATTAATTCTACAATCAAAATTTATGTCACGTGATCCAAATAAGATTTACAAAGGTAATCGCAAAGGCTTGACACAATGTCTACAGATACTTGCTTTATTTTTATTAATAAAATACACATTTGACATCAAACTTCTGAATATAACACCTTCGTGTGACGGTTAAGTTAGGGGTGAAATAACGCCTGACAGTCAACTTTCTAGGCTTATGATATTAGAGTCAAGGTCAAACTGTTGAGTCTCCTGACCTGCCCAGCTAGTATTTGAAAAGCAATTTATGTGAGCTCGAAATACTCTTCTGTACTCTCACAAATACAACCATACCCTGAATCAGAAAGTTCAGCGAAGAAACGCTGATACGAATAAAAGGAGGGGGTTAATAGCACTATCGCTCGGGTCACAGAAAACTTCAGTGACAATCTGAGAGCCAGAACTTTGTTAAGTTTCTTGCAGTTTTATCCCCTACTAAGAGACAAAATTCGTCTCGCATCTGTTTCACCAGATGATTATTCAATCAAGTAGTATCAGAAGGCATTACAACAGTCCTGAAATCGGGTGCCAGTGAGAAACAACTGTTATTATTACTGTTTACTATGCCGGGCGCACTTCCATTCTCGGCTCTAGGTTCCGCAGAGTCTTTTAAAGGTGGTACAGAGTACCAGCTTCTCCAGACTCCAGGCCTGGCAATTGTAGAAGTAACTGGCTAGCAAGTCTTTGTTACTAGAGGATGAGAAGTGAGGGCGCAGGCACTGGGCCTAAAGGGTTCAAAAACCACCGCACCCCCAGTCACCTTGTGTTCACCTTGAGGAATAGAAAGACACCCTAGAGGAAAGGGAGAGTGGTCCTCAGGAAGGAAAAGAGGTGTTCCTATTGTTCTCTAGGCCGCAGCTGCTCAGACACATGTTTGGCACGGAGCAGGGACAGAGCCCAGGGAGCTGAGTGCCAGGGACGCCTTGACCTAGCGCAACGGAGGAGCGGGCAAGGGCGCTGGGCCTGCAACCGGCACTTGCACACGAAAAGTGCTCCCGACGTCGGGCCAGCCTGACTTTGCCTCGCCCAGCGCCGCAGGCACCGGAGGAGGCACCCCGCCCCCGTAATCCAGAGGGCCCTGAGCCTGCTCACCTGAAGCCGGGTCACCAGTAGGCTGTAAGGCGCCATTTTGTGCACTGACAAAGATGAGGTCGCGTGAAAGTGACGTAGCGCTGTGCGCCTTTAAAGCCTCCGAGGAGGGGCGTGGCTTGAAAAAGCCAGGCATCAGGGCGAAGGCGGTACCTCTACAGAGGCGCCCGAAACCTCCCGAATGCAGTGGGCGGAGCTCTTGAGAAAGGAGCTGACTCGTGAGGAGAAAAAGAGCAGCATACAAACGCTTATGCGCAAGACCTTAAGACCAAAACAAAAAATACTCGAAGAATAAAGGGCACAAAAGTTTTTTGCCTATGAGTAAGTTTTGGTTATCTCTGCCCTCCAAACTGGGAAAGTATCTTTTTAAAACCTTCATGCACTTGCCAGGACTTGAGCGGCGCTCCAGACGAAGGAAACTCTCGCGAGAGCTCGCGTGATTTGGTGCAAAGATCGTGACGGCTGATGGAAGCCTTAAGAACCAATCACGGCGACCTGGAGGCAGGAGCCATAGGGGTTAAAGGCCAGACGGAAGTCACCGGAGCTTCCGGCAGCCCTCTTGGGTAGAAGTTATGGCTAAACATCATCCGGATTTGATCTTTTGTCGCAAGCAAGCTGGTGTTGGTGAGACGGCCCCCTGACTCAGGCTGTCTGGGTTGAGGTGGTGTTAGGAGATGAGGATCAGGGGTTTCCATAGCCTCCTTAGGGTTTGCCTTGAGGGCTCCTCGTTTCCCGCTTCATGGTCGCTGGGTATTGTAAGAGCCTGCGCATTGGTGACCTCTGATATAAGGCCAGCGGATACGGACCTGGAGAATTTAAGATTGCCTGGGAGATGGGAGGAGCTTCAGGAGGGCGCACCAGGCAGTGGGTTTGATTCAGATGGAAATGTATGAAGATAAAATCCCCTTCACACCGTGTTCCCTACTGTGATCTTATGCCCCCACCCTAAGCTCTAAAATGCACCGTCCCCCCGTCATAAACTTAATTGTAACTGTACTCTTTCCCTTTGACTTTTGCAGCCATCGGAAGACTGTGTGAAAAATGTGAGTGGAATGCACCCTCCATACTCCCTACTCTTTCGCTCGGTTTTTATCGAGCCAGCAAAGGGGCATTTCCAGAGGTGCTACAAAGAAAGCTTTGAGATGTGCCTGAGAGTCCATGAGTGCTGAATGATAGGCTACAACCAGCGTCTCCACCTTCCCCGCTCCATCTTGGACATTTGAAACATTAGATTTTGAGAAAATTTTTCTCTTAACTTTGGACGTGGAAAATTGCCAGAGTCGCATGAACACACACACACTTTAACATTTTGCCAGCGATTACATAGATTTGTAACTTCCCAGGTGCTGTTCTGTATCCTTTTCACCTGTATTAATTAACTTTTTTTTTTCCGTTATGATACTGGGAATTCAACCCAGGGCCACTACACTGAGCCACATCCTCAGCCCTGTATAAAATTGGTTTTATTTTTAGACAGGGTCTTGCTAAGTTCCCCAGGCTGAGCCTGAACCTGTGATCCTCTACCTTAGCCTTCCAGAATGTTGGGAGTACAGGCATGCACCACCACTGACATGTTTTGTATGGGTTGAGCAGATTGAGATGGACACTCAATAAGACAAGTTTTGTGGTGCCAAAGTAGAAGAGGGCCCCAAAGTCACCATCTCATAACAGAAGCCAGAGGACTTGAGGAAGCACTTCCTAGTGAACATGGCTCTTCTCTTTTCCTTACAGGTGATGGCAAGTGTGTAATCTGTGACTCCTATGTGCGTCCCTGCACCCTGGTGCGAATATGTGATGAGTGTAATTACGGCTCTTACCAGGGGCGCTGTGTGATCTGCGGAGGCCCAGGAGTCTCTGATGCCTATTACTGTAAAGAGTGCACCATCCAGGAGAAGGACGTAAGTGTATATATAGCTGTCATCTGGCCTTTCTTCCTCTTATTTTGTCATATTTTGCCATCCACAGCAGTGTCCTCTGGTCTGTGGAGATTACTATGTTCAGCAGCTAATTACCTAGGTTGTAATTTCTTCAAGTTCTTTGAGCCAAACTGGGTGTTGTCCAATAAAGGCAGCATCAAGGGCCAAAAATGCAAGAGAAGCAAGTCTTCGTCAACACCAGCAATCTGGAGAGCCCTCTCTCTGGGCCTTTGGTGCTTCTTTGTGATTATTCTTATTCAGAAGTAACATTCTGCATTTATAAGTTTTAACAATGCTTAGTGTTTAACAGCCATTCATCTACTTTCTTTTTGTCTTTTTGAGACAGGGTCTCATTATGCAGTTCAGGCTGGCCTTGAACTCACTTTGTAGCCCAGGCTGGTCTTGAACTCGCAACAATCCTCCTGCCTCAGCCTCCCAAGTGCTGGGATTACAGGCGTGAGCCACCACAGCTCATTTATCTACTTTCATTAAGGACTGTTTGAACAGCTGTGGTGGCACAACTGAACTTGAGGTAATTCAAGTTGATTTCAGCATTAAGAGGCCAACAAACATCTTTATTTAATGCTGCAGAATCACCTGTGGGTTTTCCTCGTGTTTTTGCTCTTTGAAATTATGTAGTGCCCTCCAACTCCCAGGCTAAGGATTGAAGCTAAGTCCTTCTAAGCTGCATCTCCAGCCTACTTTCCATTTTTTTATTTTGAGATGGTCTCACTAAGTTGCCGATGCTAGGCTCAAACCTTTGACCCTCCTGCCTCAACCTTCAAGAGTGCTGGGCTAAGGGCCGGGGATTTAGTTCAGCGGCATAAGCGCCTGCTTTGCAAGTGCGAGGTCATGAGTTCGATCCCTGGTACCAAAAAAAAAAAAAAAGTGCTGGGATTATAGGAATGTACCTGGTAGACCTGTCTGGTTAGTCATAAAAAGGCACATTTTACCCTTGTTCTTTAATAGAGCAGTGGTGTGGGAATGGTGGAGGAGAGGGGGATCATGAATCAGGTTGCTTTAATCTTATGACCAAAGGGTATCTGATGTAGTCCCACTCCCTCTGGGCAAATAGAAAGTATGTAATTGGTTACCTAATCTAGGATAAAGCAAAAAAAATATATACCCAGTTCTTCATAGCAAAGAGTAGGTAGTTTGCACATTATCTCCCTTTTCCTCATAATAGCTTCGTTAAATAGGGATTATTATTTACTGTCTGTCTGGTTTTTATAGTCCTCTCCTGACTAATAAATGGCAAAGCCAGCCTGACTAAACCTTGTGTCTCCATTGCAACACGTTGTCCTTTCCTTTCATAAATTCTTTTGGGCCTGTGCCCATGTTGAGGAAAAACTCAGTTACCCCAGCAATCTGTATGGAGACACTAGACCAGACTAGACTTCCTGACACCATTGAATCTGTTTAAGAAAACGAGAAAAGTCACCAATTAAGTACCAAAAAATAATTTGAACAGCCTGCTGGTCTAAGCTCTGATTTGCATTTACCTTGACTGTCAGATCATATCCTGTGTTCTATAAGAGTATATCTGACCTGTGAGCTAAGTTGTACTCCTTCAGGGGAGGGACCTTGGTTCTTGTATTTGTCTCTCCTTTTCCCAGTTCTTGTACTGTGCCTGACTGACTTCTAGGGCAAGCATGGTACACATATTTGGTGCTGCCCTTTTGAATTATCTATGAGAGTAGGAGTCTCCCTTAGAGATACTGATGTAGATAAGTGTTGGTAATCACAATTCCAGTTTATAAGCAATGAAGAGAAGGAATAAATAAATCTTAAACTAGCTAGAGTCCATTTAAGGAGAACACTTTCTGGAACTTTTACATGGTTATCACTAGAGTTTTATCAGGCATAAGTTTGCAACCATAGAATGCTTAATAAGTATAAATTGCTGTCTGACTTGTCTGCATGTGGTGTGTGACCTGATATCTTGGGATCCTCGTGCCTTATATCTGTCCCTGAGAATTATTCTAGACGTCACTTCCCCAACCTCACATTGTACAAGAATGTTCCTGAGGATATTTGAGATGACATCTAGTTCACATTCACCCAGCATTAGTTTCCAAGGAACACAAACAGTCCAGTGACATGATCTAGCCTCTCATCCTTACAGATCGTCATGGAGATTAAGTGCCCAAGGCATTTTCCTATGCAGAAATCTTCCTACAACAAAAGCCACCTCCATTTTTGTTCCTGCAGCTTGCATAATTTATAAGGGAATTGGGCCCAGTAAGCCAAGCTGAGTGTCCTCATTTATAGTTTTTCAAAGCCGTAAGAATGATCAGGAGTCAGGAGCAGTAGCTGTGAATATTGGTTCCAGAGGACTAAGTTGTTTCAGCATCATGCTGATTCCCTTAACCCTTTACTCCTTTAACTTGCCATTTTCCTCATCTCCCAGCTGAGTAAAAAAATAGGCATTTTAACTTTTTTTTTGAGGGGGCCACTGGGTTTTGTTTTGGTTTGGTTTTTGGGGTTTTTTTTTGTACTGGGCATTGAATTCATGACCTTGTGCTTGCCAGGCAGGCACTTATGCCACTGAGCTAAAATCCCCAGCCCTGGGTTTTGTTTTTTTGTACTGGAGATCAAACCCAGGGACCTCACAGTAAGCTACATTCTCAGCCTTTATTTTTGTTTGTTTGTTTGTTTGTTTACATTGAGAAAAGGTCTCACTAAGTTAGATGCCCAGACTGGCATCAAATTTGTAATTCTCTTGCCTCAGCCTTCCAGAGTGCTAGGTTACAAGCATGTGCCACCATGCTTTGCTACTTTGTTATCATTATTGTGCTAGGGATTGAACCCAGAATCTTTGCACAAAGCTATATCCTTAATCTCCTTTTTAAATTTGTATTCTTTATTTTGAGACAGGTTTCACTAAGTTGCCCAGGCTGGGCTTGAACTTTTAATCCTCTTGCTTTGCCCTCTCAGAGTGCTGGGATTACAGGCCTGTGACACCACAGTGGTTTGGTTTAAATTTGATTTTTAAATTAAAAGGGAGGGCAGGGATATAGCTCAGCAGCACAGCACCTACCTAGCAAGTGCAAGGTCCTAAGTTCAAATCCTGGTACCCCCCCCAAAAAAGAGAGGGGGACAGGCCTTGGGTTATAGCTCAGTGATAGAGTGCACACATAGCATGCATGACGCCCCAGGTTCAATGCCCAACGCCCAAAATTAAACAGTTCTGCCCTGCCCAGAGGAATGCAATTTCCTTGGGTAGGAATGAGCTTTAGATGGTAAATCATTGTAAGAAGGAAGTCATTTTCAACCCCTTTGGGTAGTATTTCACCCTGGCAGAGGATGCATGGCCTAACTTCTATGTTTTAATCATCTCACGGTCACTGGCTCAGGCTGGGTAAGGGTTGCCCCATCCCTTTCATTGCTATTTTCACCATCTGATTGTCCCATTTAAACAAACTGCAGAGCAGTTAGATGAAAAAAGAAACTTGGCAGTTTTCAAAGTCAGTTTACAAATTTACTGGTTTCTACAACTTGCTAAGCCTTGGCAAAGTTGTGTTTTTTGCCTCTGAGAAGTACTGCTAGAAGAACACCAGCCTGGGAGCCAGGAGGCCCAGGTTCAAGTCCTCCCTTTGCTGCTTACATGCTGTTTGGCTGTGTGGAAGTTTCTGCAGAAACAAGGAGTAGTTCAGTTGCCCCATGGGTGCATTCTTGAAGAGCTAGGTACAGGGAAGTCTTCCCAAACACAGTTTCAGGTGGAAGGTGCGCCACAGCTGGGAAGATCCCACCCGGGCCTGCGCAGGCTGTTCTTTACCTCGCTGGAATTCATTAAACAGTAGCCAAGGGGATAAACAACTCTTCACCTTGTGTGTTGTCGTCAAAGCAGGGCTGGCCTCTGGCACCTGCTCATGATTTGTTACCAGTGATGCTGACTCATTTTCAGTCCGTGTGTTTTGTAATCTCCACAATTGGTTCAGTTGCCTTTTCCCACACCTCAGTTCTGTACAAATATTTCATTAGAGCATGATTTGTGTCCATTTTAAAGTGTTGCTTAAAAGCTCTGCGTTTTTATCAGTAGTCCAGGGTAATGTTTGTAACGTGCTTGGCTACACAGAATGGACTTAATTGAAGCAGCCCTTTCCAGAAGGGAGGCCCAAGGTCACTGAGGACTTTGAGCCTCTCTCCGGGCCAGGGGTTTCTCTGGTTGGTTTCAGAAACACCTTGTGATGGAAACAAGCACCTGACACCTTAGAGGAACTCAAAAGATTTTTGAGGGGCCTGCGGGGAGTAGCTTAGTGGTAGAGTTACCTGCCTAAACTAGTATCCCTGGGACCCTAAGTTCCAACCCAGTTCTGCAAAAAAATAAAAGACTTTCATGCTGGGTGTGTGGCCTATACCTCAGCACTCAAGAGGCTGAGGTATGGCCACCCTGGACTACATAGTGAAACTCTATCTCAAGAAACCAAAGAAACCAGGCGTGAGAGTGCACACCTGTAATCCCAGTGCTGGAGAGGCTGAGGCAGGAGGATTGCTGCAAGTTCAAGGCCAGCCTGAGATGTATAGCAAGACCCTGTCTCAAAAAAAAAAAAAAAAATTCACATATGAATATAAACCTTAGTTTGATAATCTAAAGGTTTTTCATTTGGGGTTTTTGGTTTTGGTTTCCGCAGTGCTGTACCACTGAACTACATCCCTAAGCCTTTTTATCTTTTATATTGAGATAGACTTGCTAAGTTACAGGCTGGGTTCTGTCTTACAATCATACTGTCTCAGGCTCCCAAAGTGCTGAGATTGCGGGTGTGAGGCACCCCATCAGGCTTCCAGTGTGCTGTTTTGGCAATACTGGGTACTGAATCCAGAAAGTACTGAACTACTTTCTGGTCCCCACACACACTGCCCATACTAGGGATTGAACACAGGACCTTCTCACTGAGCTACACACATCCTCAGTTCTGTTTGAGACGGGGTCTTGCTGAATTGCCCAACCTGGGACAGAATTTGGCAGTCCACCTGGCTCCTTGTAATTTTTACTTTGAAACAGAGTCTCACTAGTAGTCCAGGCTGGCTTCAACTTGTGATCCTCCTGCTTCAAGTAGGTGGAGTTACAGTCACGAGGCACTGCACCTGGCTCTCCAACATTTCTTTTTGTTGTTGTTTATTGTATCTTTTGTGTTTTGTTTTGTTTTTTGAGACAAGGTCTTGCTATGTAGCCCAAGCTGTCCTCAAGCGTGCAGCAATCCTCCTGCCTCAGCCTCCCAAGCACTGGAATCACTGGTGTGCACCTGACTTCTCCATTATTTCTTAACAATCCTCAACTTGGGGACAAACAGGAAACTCGTGGATGAGAACAAACAGGGAGATTTAGGTGAAGGAATAGGAAAGCCATGAGTGAGTGAGGAAATGGGAAGACCAAGAGGCTAGGAAGGGCTGCAGTAACACACTGCTCTCCAGCTGCTTCCTGGCTCCGTGGTGCTGGGCCTAGTGATGTGTGTGTGTTTGGGGCAGTTTCTTGTAACTGAGGAAGGGCTGACTGAGTGCCGGGGCTGTGCCATACAGAGGTCTATTGAATCATTTAATCCTGTTAATTTTCTCAGGTAGTTCTCCCATTGTAGTCATTTTACTTGTCACTAAACTGAGACTGGGTGACCTGGGCTCCAGAGCCTGCACCCTCCCAAGTGAGGACAGAGCTGTGCAGCCTGGGGCGGGGCCCCTGCCACCTGGTGCCTCCCATGACCTCGGCCTCCATTCATTCCATAAACCCAACCTGCCAACCCTCGTTCCAGTGAGGACTGGGAGCAGAGGTGATGGCTCCCACAGCTGCTGAGTCAGTCAGGGCAGTGAGGGAATTTGTCCTATCCATAGCATCACCAGAGTTTAGAGTACAGCTTTGTTTAATATCATGGCTTCTTAGGCCAGGGAGAAACAGTTCCTTTTGTTTTCTAGAAAACCAGACAGTGTATGTTCTTGTACAGAAATTTTTATACAGCCCCCCAAAAATTCAGATAAAGTCAGCAGGCCTGTGGAGGCCTCCAGATGCAGCTCCCAGGCTTTCCTCCCATCGCCCCCAGTCAGTAGCTGACATTATCAGTCCTTCGGCACCAGCTTTGAAGGGGCTTCATGAAAGCACTCAAGCTCACAGTGTGGCACTTCTGGTCAGAACAGCCATCAGCAGCCAGGGCTAGCACAGGAGCACTGCTCTCCCGACACTGTCAGGTGAAGCAAATTAATAAGGACACATGAAACCCAGGAGTGACAGCACTGAAGAGGCAAAGTGCTGTTTCCTAACATCTCGTGGTTTCCCCTTGTGAGGTATTCTCTCCTTGGGACAGTGTAAGAGGATTGGAGAGACTGGGCCACAAATGAAGGTTACCAGTTCTTAACCTCTCGTCTGAAGAAAATCCTTCCGTTAAGTTTCAGATTCTGTTCATTTGGGTACGGTGCCACTCGTCTGTAATCCCAGTGCTCCACAGGCTGAGGCAGGAGGGTCACTGTGAGTTCAAGGCAGGCCTGAGCTACAGAGCAAGACACTGTCTCAAAGAAATAAAAGGGCTGGGAATATAGCACCTGCCTAGCAAGCACAAGGTCATGAGTTTAATTCCCAGCACCAAAAAAAGTCACTGGACAGAGAGCAGCCCAGCAGACACACTGCATACTCTGTTTCTCACATCTTTTTCATTATTGCGTATCGGTTTTACAGGTGAAGGGTTTCATTTTGGCAGGTCTATACATGCACATAACATACTCTGGTTATTTTAGATGTTTAATAAATGAATCAAATAGGACTATGGGGAACAAGGAGAACAAAACCATTAGCCCAATAGTTGTAAATGCTCACTGTAAACTCCAAAAAGAAAGCTAAGCTAAACAGTGCCAGTGGGTCTGTGCCTGTCAGTCAAGGAGCTAGAAATGTCTGGACATGGGTATGGGTTTCTTTTTTTCTTTTCAAGAGGTGGTGCTGGGGATAAATATACAGTAGGGCCTAATATACAGTAGGGAAGAGCTACACCCCCAGTGGGATCTGTAAATCCTAGGGTGAAGAGGTTAGCTGTGTTCATCCTAGTGTTGCAGAAAACAGACCAAACACGGGAAGAAAGGGCACTGAGGAAGTTTGGGAGATAGTGTATTGCACCAGTGTTCCTGACTGGGTTGTCTCTCCCGAAGAGTCAGAGCTCTGCCTCTGCCCAGTGGTGCCTTGGGGCTTTTAAAGGGAGAGCAAGTAGGAGGTACAGGGTTAGATTTGGGGCATTATGATTGGAGGATTGGGTAACATCCTGGGTTGCTGAAGGAGTGTAAACACCTCAAGCAGCATTGCAAGGCCATCAGTTAAGAATGGGTTACACAGAGGAACTGCTCGAGCTGCATTGCAAGGCCATCCATTATACAAGCATGGGTTACACAAAGGAAGGAATGTGCTGTTATCAGGCTGTCCAGATATGTCCACATGGTGTTTATAGGTACACTTGGCAGCTCTTATTTAAAATTTTTTTTTTATAAATAAGTAAGGTTTATTGCAAAAATAACATGAACATGAATCGATATTACTTATCACATTAAAAGATGAAAAAGGAGAAATGAGGGTTGGGTAATATTATTTAAAATTTTAACTGCCCCTTCACTAGGACTAAATTTTCTCTTCAGTCCCTCTTGATTCAGGCTTAAAGACTTCACAGTTTCTTTATTCTGTTTTCCAGCGAGATGGTTGTCCAAAGATTGTCAACTTGGGAAGCTCTAAGACAGACCTCTTCTATGAACGGAAAAAATACGGCTTCAAGAAGAGGTGATTGGCAGGTGACCCCTGCCTCCCCCATCGAGCTACTGCAGCTTCCAGAAAAGACACCCACAGCCACCAGCAGAGAGAACCAAGCCCATGCCACACTGCATCTGCCTGTTAGCACGCTGCCACCTTGCCACCCTTCCTGCCCTCTGCATGGGCTAGGGTGGGCTTCAAAAAGGGCTCTTCACAGAGCAGCCCCGCCAACCACCCTACCTATTAAAAACTGATAGATTCGCTCATGGTTTTTCTTAGCCCTTGAGAAGCAAGCTCTGTTCTCCACACTGATGTGTTCTCTACTCCAGGGGTTTCACAGCAGGAGTCCCTTCGGGTTATGTGACATGGGGTGGCTGTGAAGCTGCCCGCCCCCATCCCCACCCCCAGAATGTCCCTCAGCTGCTCCATGGCTGTCGTCCTTGATGACCCTTCAGGGTGTGGCAGGGAGCAATCAGCACAGTCAGTGTGACGCACTCATTTAATCTTGTAACACCAGGTGGTGCAGGCTTCAGGTTGGTTTTCTTCCGAGAAATTAGAAATTCTCTGTTTCTGTTGTATTAATAAAGTTGGTGTTTATTTTCTGGTAGTTGCTCTCCCGTGTGGGAGTTCCCTACATGACCAGTTTATTTTAGTCATCCAGAAATTGTTGAAGCAATAGAGGTAGTGGTAGTACCCTGTCCAAGAAATACCACTGAATGGAATTCAGAACCACCTGAGCCTTCCCGCTAGGTAAATCAGATGTTTTCAGAAACTTTTTCCCTTCCTGCCATGCAGTTTGAATTTTGAGCTGAAGAGACAGCTTATAGGCATGAAGAGGAGGGTGAGATGATTAAGCAGTGAGAATCACTCAGCTTTTTTTTTTTTTTTTTTTTTTTTTTTGAGAATGGCTCACTATGCAGTTCAGACTGGCCTTGGACTCACTTTGTAGCTCAGGCTGGTCTTAAACTTGCAATGATCCTCCTGCTTCAGCCTCCCTAGTGCTGTGATTAGAGGTGTGCACCACCACGCCCGGCTCCAACTCGGCTTCACTTCACAGTGGCAGACCTGAGGAATCGCAGATGCTCTACCCCAACTGGATGAGGTTTTGGCTTTGTCCAGGTTTGTTTTAGGTCAGCAAAAGGGTTACTTACAATGCACTGAACATCCACAGTTAACCTGGCCTCTGCAGAAACCTAATGTACTGTTTGACCTGGAGGAGCACAAGAAGGGTGTTGGGCCTTGCTTGGGGGCTCCTCTGAAGGCAGGGCTCAGCCACAGCCATGGGGGCTTCTTTTCTGTTGCTCGGCTCCGCTCTGCTCTGCATTCTGCCTGTTGTTTTTTAATCTGCTGATCTCTCTGTAATGCTGCCCACCCCCATGGCTGCGCTCCACTAACTTCTTGCCCTTCAACCCTCGATGGAGCAGCCTCAGATTGCTCCCAGCCTGTGATCCACCTCCTACTGCGTTCCCACTCAGTGCCTTGGTGTCCTCTTGGAGCACTGCAAAAAAAAAAATAACTTTGGCCCAGCAAGGTGAAGGTGTTGAGTGTTGAAGAATGGAAGTCAAGGAATCCAGATAATAAGTAACCTGAGCTTTGAAGGGTAGGTAAGAACCAGCCCGCAAAGGTGGATACCAGGGAGCTGTGGGAAACCACGTCAGCAAAGGAGGTCACCAGCAAGGGGCTTGGAGAGCTCAGCCACTGTGAACTATCAGATGATCTGGCATGACTGCACATGGAATCCTAGCACTCAGGAGGCTGAGGCAGCACAAGCCACAGGTGAAACCTAGTCACACCAAAAACATGTATATACAAATTTTGTACATAAGTAAAATCGGGGGTTTTGGTATGTCAAAAGGGCCAGATACCAGATGGTTTTCAGATAATAAAAGTTAAAACTGAGGGCTGGGGGTTTTAGCTCAGTGGCATGACCACCTGCTTGGCAAGCGTGAGGTTGTGAATTTGATCCCTGGTACCAAAAAATATTTGAGACTAATTTTTTTATGGTAACTTTAGTATTAATGTATAATACAAAAATGTAAAAAGAAAAAAATGCAAAAATGTTTTGTTTTGCAAAAGATTTTTTTTAATTGCTTTTGTTTCTCCTGGTGGTGCACAGGTGAAACCTAGGATCTGTGTACTTGCTGGGCAAGTGTCGTACCAA
Source organism: Hydrochoerus hydrochaeris (assembly GCA_004027455.1). Classification (NCBI taxonomy): domain Eukaryota; kingdom Metazoa; phylum Chordata; class Mammalia; order Rodentia; family Hydrochaeridae; genus Hydrochoerus; species Hydrochoerus hydrochaeris. Next base: position 347,096 of record PVLA01000974.1, read on the forward strand.
GGCGCTGGATCTCCAGCCTCCCAACTGCATACTGGCTGCCCTGGCTCACATCTCACACCCACAAACGTCTCAAAAGCTATTTAGTTTTTTTTTAAAAAAGTATTTGAGCAAAACCCCTTGATCTGTGCTCCACTGGCTTCAGTATGTCTTGTGGGGGGGCCCTAGGTTTCAAGCCCAGAGATATTTTATCAATGAGTTACATCTTGGCTCTTTATTTTTCGAGAAAAGATCTCGCTAATTGCATAAATGAGATACACTTGCTACCCTCCTGCCTCGTCCTCCTTCAGTGCCAGGATTATAGGCAGGTGCCACTGCACCAGGTTGGCTCTGCCTGCAGAAGGCCTTCAGAGAGTTTCAGTGACCACCCAGGAGGATCTGAAAGGCCTTCCACAGAACCAGCGGGTGGCGCAGCAAGTTCAACTTCAGTCCGTGAATTCCCCTAACACCTGATCCCCGTCCGTCATCTACTTTCATAATGTCATGCTCCATTTGTTTTCTTTCTGATCACCAGAGACCAAGAGCTCAGAAGCAGCTGGGTGCAGTGGCACATGCATGTGACCCCAGCTGTCTGGGAGGCTGAAACAAGAGGACTGCAAAGTCAAGGTCATTCTGAGCAGTTACCAAGACCTTGTTTCAAAATAAGGGCTAAGGATGCACCTCCGTGTTAGGGTGTCCCTATGTTACATGTGCACTACAACCAGAGCAGGGAAAGAACAAAAGAATACAAAGTATGAATTAAAACACACACGATAAAAGGTGTTCAGCAATATTTTCTTCACTACCTTGGACTTAGTAAATAATTTCAATTTTAAAAATTAGGATAGAGCCAAGGATTTAGTTAGTGGCACAAGTACCTGCCTGGCAAGCATAAGGTTTTGAGTCTGATCCCTGGTACCAAAAAAAGAAAAAAAGAAGAAGAAACATCAGGATAAAGCAAGGTGTGATGGTACATGCCTGTAACCTCAGCTCATCAGGAAGCTGAGGTAGGAGGTCTGCAAATTCAAGGGCAGCCTGGGCAATTTAGTGAAACCCTGTCTCAAATGTGGGATGAGATTGCAGGGATGTAACTGGTAGAGCGCTTATCTACCACTCCAAAGGCTCTAGGTTCAATCGCAAGTACCACACACAAAAAAAAAGTTTTTAAAAAATGTACCAGCTTCTTTGAATTTTACCCAGGTTATATAATCATGTGGAGATGATTAGGGTAATGAGCTCAGCCAACTGGGTGTGGCCACAGAAAATCCGGCAAGTCTTAGCAGTTACTGCTGCTCATCACTCATCTTCATTGTTGAAATAATCATGGCTGGGAATGTAGCTCAGCAGCATGAGCGCCTGCCTGCCAAACACAAGGTCATGAGTTCCATTCCTGGTATCAAAAAGAAAAAATAATCACTACCTACATGGGTCTAGTTGAAATAATTGAACCAATCATACCCAGCCTTCCCCTCTCCTGGACATATGATTATAATTATGATTATTTCTGCTATTAGTCACTTATTAAGTACTCAGTGTGGGATTCAGTTCTGGGTTCCAATAAGGATGAATCTGGTAGCTCCCCGATTGGCTCTTGGGTGAACTCTGCCTACATCTACCCAGCAATTTCATTTCCCCTGTATGTTTTAGGGCCTTGCTATGTTGCCTCAGCTGATCTCAAACCCGGCAATCTTCTGCCTCAGCCTCTTAAGTAGCTGGGATGAGAGGTGTATGTCACCATGGTGTCAAACCTGCCCTTTTACAAGTGCTCTGGTTGTGACAAGTTATTAATGAGAAATGTGTAGGCCTTGCAATCAGATTTGTGTTTCAATTCTGCTCTATTGCTGGCCTTTAGCAGGTCATTTCGTCTGTGTTTCTGGATAGTGCCTACCTCTTCAGGTGGTGAGGGTTCAATCTAAGTCTCCAGCTCTTTTTTTTGTTTTTTGTTTTTTGGTACCAGGAATTGAACTCGGTCCTTGAGCTTGCCAGGCAGGCACTTACACTGCTGAGCTAAACCCTGGGCCCTAAGTGCCCTGCTCTTACTGAGATTTACTATTAAAGTAGTGAGGTTTGGGCCTTTTTTTTCTTTTTTTGTAGCATTAGACATTTAACCCAGGGCTTGCCACTCGTGCTCTCATCTTGAGTGACAGCCCTACCACCCTTCTAAAAATTTCAAGTAGGGCTGGGGGTTTAGCTCAGTGGGGTAGGTGCCTGCCTGGCAAGCACAAGGTCATGAGTTCAATCCCTGGTACCAAAACAAACAAACAAAAGAAGATAAAAATAAATAAATGCCTTGTCTAAAAATTTTGAGTCAGGGTCTACCTAAATTGGCCAGGCTGCCCTAAATTTATAATCCTCCTGCCTCAGCCTTCCAAGTAACTGGGACCACAGCCATGGGCCACTGTGATCAGCTAAAAGTGGTAGTTCTTTTCCGATTAGCTCCTACTTCATAGACAAATTTAATTCCTGGCACTGAAGAGCCTAAATGGTTCACTGTCACCTACCCCCAAGATTTTCTTTCCCCTCTTCCCTGCCTGGTCATCTCAGCTGTTTTGTTTTGTTTTGTTGTGTTTGTTTGTTTTTTGCAGTTCCCTTCCACCTTATCATCATCAGCCAACTCACCACCCCTACTTTTCAGCCCCCTACACCTCACAAATGCTTCCAGACACACTGCAACCCACAACCCTCACATCATCATCGTGTCTAATACCTACATAGAACAGATACAAATTTTTTTTGTCTTTTTGATACAGGGTCTCACTATGCAGTTCAGGCTGGCCTTGAGCTCACTTTGTAGCCCAGGCTGGTCTCGAATTTGCAACGATCCTCCTGCCTCAGCTTCCCAAGTAGTGGGATTACAGGCGTGTGCCACTACACCGGGCTCAGATACAAACTTTTATGAAACAGCAGTTACCGTGCCTACTGCACTCTGACATTCATTTTATTACATTCCATTCTAAAATTTCTGGCTGAAATCCATTAAATCAGGCTATTTTACAACCTTGGTAATGGATGACAACTTCGAATTTAGAAACAATTAGCTTGCTGAGAACTCAGCTACTCAAGAAGCTAAAGCAGGAGGATGGTTTGAGCCCAAGAGTTCAAGGCCAGCCTGGGCAACAGTAAGACCTCATCTAAAAAACGAATAAGTAAAAAATAATAAAAATAAAAGCAATCATATGAGCCTTGATATCTAGGGTTGAGAATGAAGCTCAGTAGTAGAGACCTTGCCTAGCGTGCACTGGGCCCTGTGTCCAGTCCCCAGCATCACACACACAAAAAAGAAGAATCTCTCCGGGCATGTGAGACATCCCTATGATCTCAGCACTCAGGAGGTTGAAGCAGGAGAATCACTGTGATTTGGAGGCCAGCCTGGGCTATATATTGAATTCAAGGCCAGCCTGTACTATATAGATCCACAGTCAAAAAATAACAAAGCAAAACTTTCTCTCTTTTTGGTTCTCTTTCCACAATAGGGAACTTGATAGGCAACTCCTCAAAAAGTTGCTTGTTACACTGAATTGAAAGAAGAGCACACAGCCAGGAGTCTGAGAAAGTAATAACTGCATGAAAAGGGAGAGATGTAAGAAAAATAGCCCAGGGGTTGGGGATTTAGCTCAGTAGCATAAGTGCCTGCCTTGTAAGCACTCGGTCGTGAGTTTGATCCCTGGTACTGATTAAAAAAAAGAAGAAGAAGAAAAAGAAAAATAGCTCAAGTGTGATTTTACACGGCACCAACTGACTCTCAAGGTCAATGAGCACAGGCCATGTTCAAAGGAGACAGCTGCTGCTCACACTAGACAGCTGCCAGGTGCAGTGACGCACCAAAACATCTGGCAGAAGCCAGCACTTAGGAGGCTGGGTCGAGGATTGCTGCGAGTTTGAGGCCAGCCTGGGCCACAAAGTGAATTCTAGGCCAGCCTGAACTACAGAGCAATTTTTCTGCTTCAGCCACCCAGTCTCTGGGATTACAGGCCTGTGCCATTATGACCAGCCATGGCAATCACTTTTATAAACTTACTATTTATGCCAAGAAAACACATCAGACAGATTCAGACTTTGGTCTGCCAATTAGGAGATTCTAAATTAAGAAAATCAGCTTCTCCAGAGAATTAGACCGAACTGACTAAATTTTGGAGAGACTATCATTCTATTTTAACCTGTAGTTTTTTAATAGTAGCAGCTGCTGCTGCTGCTGCTTCTTCTTCTTCTTCTTCTTCTTCTTCTTCTTCTTCTTCTTCTTCTTCTTCTTCTTCTTCTTCTTTTTTTTTGTCTTTTTGAGACAGGGTCTCTATGCAGTTCAGGCTGGCCTTGAGTTCACTTTGTAGCCCAGGCTGGTCTTGAACTTGCAACGATCCTCCTGCCTCAGCCTCCCGAGTGCTGGCATTACAAGTGTGAGCCACCACGCCCAGCTTTAATAGTAGTTTCAAGCTAGAACATAAACGTAAAAAGATCTTTGCCTTGGATAGAATTTTCCTGGCTTAAAAGAAGAATTAAAAAAATACTTCCCATCTTTTCCCAGGTAGTCAGTTCCTTATCAGTTGCTCTCCAGTGAAGAACATCAAGGATGTTACTTCGTTTAAACATTGTGTTTTAAGGTATTAGCAAAAAAGAGGTTTGTTAGCTTACCTTCCTTACTGGAATTCATAGTCTTGGGGAATAAATAGCAAATCATGTTTCCCCCTCAACAGCTAGAAGTCTTCCCAAAGCCAGTCTCTGTTTTGGTTTTCTTTGTTAGCACAACTATAGTGTTAAGTGAGAATCAATTGAAGCCAGAGTTGGTGGTGGGTACCTGTAATCCCACAACTCTGGGAGGCTGAGGCAGGGGAATGGCAAATTTGAGCTCACCTTGGGCAATTTAACAAGACCTTGTCTCAAAATAAAAAAATAATGAGCTAAAACTGTAATTCAATGTAAAATCCCTGAGTTCAAGCCCGTGTACCAATTGAAAAAGTAAGACTGCAGATATAGCTCAGTGGCCCAAGGGGCTGCCTGGCAAGCACAAGACCTTGAGTTTGATTACTGGTACCAAATAAATAAATAAATAATAAAATTGAGGATGCTAAAGCAGAAGCATTGTTTGCAAGTTCGAGACCAGCCTGGGCTACAAAGTGAGCCCAAGGTCAGCCTGAACTGCATAGTGAGATCCTGTCTCAAAAAGACAAAATAAATTAATAAATATTTTAAAAATTGAGAAAATATTTTCTTTCTTTTTTAAAAATATATTTTCTTGTATAACTTTAAAAACTACAGAGCTAGGCATGGTGGCATATGCATGTAATCCTGGCATACGCATGTAATCCCAGCAGTTGGGAGACTGAGGCAGGAGGATTGCCAACAGGCTGCATAGTGAGCTCATGGACTGTTTGAACTATTGTGAGACTCTGTAACAAAAACAAATACTAAAACTACAAAATTCCCACCCTGGCATGTGCATAGGAGAGAGTGACTCACTCTGAGAGTTAGTTGGGGCCTACAGTGACCAGCCTCACTTGTCATTGACACCAAAACATCTGGCAGAACCCCCTTTGCTCTGACAGGGGAGTCGCCCCCACCCTCCCCCCTCAGCTCCTGTGTCCACAGCTCACCATTTTGAAAGCACGGTGTGTACCTTTGGGCATCTGAAACGTGAGGGGAATTGAGAATGCTGGGGTAGGAATTTAGTTCCCAATCCACCCCAGCAAGATAAAATCCCTCGTTGGGGACAGAAAAAAAGCGCTCCTTGCCACATGATAAATGGGGAGAGACATTAGCAGAGAAGAAAGGTGATTACCTTTCTCCCCTTTTAGTTTAGCTTTTTCTATCTATATGCTAACTCTTTACCCAGTGCTCCCGTTTGCCAAGTAGCCTGAATTCCTGCTTTGTGTTAGCAATGCTGCTTAGGACTTGTGTGTTTCCAACACCGCAGGAAAGATTCAAATAAAAGCACCGGTACCAGAAACTCAACACCTTCTTCCTAGGGAGTCTGGTTGCCCTCGCTTAGTTTATATGTACTCCGTCCCTCCTCCCAGAGATACCCGAGGACAACTCACTCCAACGCAACCTCACCTTTCTCATTCTATCCCGGAATGTCTGCCATTGCCAAATGCACATCAGCTGAGCCCAGCATATGCGAGATACGTGGGTTGCAATTTGGTGTGGGGGTTAAGAATAGAAACTGTTTAAGCTAGACTTTTATATACAGTACATTTAATTCCCACATGATTTCTATTTTTGCAGAGGAGGACACTGAGGTTTGGAGATGTTGCATTAAATTAAGAGCATACAGTAGGAGGCAGAACAAAACAGGGACATAAACCCACCCAGTCCATGGCTGCCTCTAATGAACAACTACAAATACCAGCATCCCTTGCCATGACCCACTGCGCAAACCCACTGGGCCCAGTCCTATCGGCTGAACCTGAGACCCAATTAACGCTGCGGTGCCTTGCTCTCCAACCAATGGGAAGGCTGTTGCTAACACATAGGTTATATTTTTAGCTAAGGAGGTTCTGGCACCCGGCGGTGGGCTGGCTTTCACTGCTTGGGTGGAGCACGCTCCAAGAGGAGAAGGGGAGAGGGGAGGCTGAAGCGAGGAAAGGCGGAGCGGGGCGTGTATATGACGCTCGGCCCTTGGCTGACGCACGAAGCAAGTAGTCCCTGGAGGTGCCCCGGAGCCGAGCGCTCTGCGCGTGGGGGATGGGGACTGTGTCTCGGGCCCATACTCCCTCCAGCCTGGCAATTCTTTGGTGCTGTCAAAGACAGTGCATTTCAGTCCCCACACTACCACTACTGTCTGCCCTTGCCAAAAAAAGTGATAAAGGAAAATAAAATGCAAACTGCTCCGTAACTGAAAACTTTCCGATCTCACCACCCCACGTGGGTTCGGAAGGAGCCGACGGGCCGGAACCGTCAGAGGTGAGAAGGGAGGCGGGGGAAGAGGACTGAGGAAGGGGTGCTTTAAGGAGGAAAACGACTTCCGGCACAAGTCCCTCCTCGGGGCCCCGGGACTCGCGGTCTGGCATTGCATCCCCCTGTGACCTCACCGCACAGAGCTACCCCCCCCCCCCGTCCTAAGCTTCTCACTGTTACAAAAAGACAAAGTGACCTGCATGGCCAAAGCCCGGCCAGGAGACCTGATAGCGCTGCCCTGGAGCACCCTGTCTCGCGTTTAGCGAACCTTGAGTCGCCGCCCAAAGGACCTACGGGTGTGCGAGCCTGGCGCCCCCAGTAGGGACGGGTGCCCCCCTGAAACATGGCTTGTCTTCTTTTAGCCCTTATGGGGGCCTCCCCAGAAGGACCGAGCTGGCGTGGAGCTGGTGTCCTGCCCGCCCTCTCCTGGCACGGGGAACTGGAACCCGGAGGCGGCAAGAGGGAGGTTAATCGTGATGCTCGGCTCCTCTTCTTCCTGCACAGCTCGCCCCGGATCCCAAATCCCCCAGCCCCTTCCCATCGCTCGTTTTCCGAAGAGGCGCGCGGTGCTCGAAGACTCAGGCCAACCTGAGCTTAGGTCTGAAATGTTTCCAGAGCTCGCGTCGCGTCCTACTTCCCTGACCCAAGAGGAGGCCCTAACTGGGGCGGTGTGATCGCGGCGGGGACGGTCAAACGCCCAGAGTCGGAAGGACGACGGCACCAAGGTGGTCTTGGGCGAGGGACCAAGTGCCGTCGATGCCCAGGCAGGTGTAGGGCTGAAATGTGGGCGGAGGGAACTCTCGAAGGACCGGCGGATGCAGCCCCTCCACGCGTCATCCACGCATGCAGCGTAGCCACCGTGAGCGCCCACCGTTTCCCTGTTCTCGCGTAGCTCAAGTCCACCTGGGGAAGCACTTTACAACGTGAGCGCAAGTTCAAACAGTGGCTGAGAACCTGAACACAAGAAATACGGCGCGGTGGCCCTGGGATAGGGAGGGAAAGGCGGGTAGCTTTGTGGGGAGGTGGCCAGGCGATCGGTTGGAGGTCCGCACCAAAAGCCCGCGAGAACAACCCAGCCACCAGCCAGAACCCATGTCCGGCCCCAAGATCTACACTGGGTACCTAGGGGTTAAACTCCGCCGGCCTGGAAGTAGTCCCGGCTGTGGGCACGGCCCCGCCCCGGCAGGGCGGAGGGACGCATCGCGCAGGGGTGGGGAAGCCGGATCCGTGCGCAGGGTTGCTAAGGGTGAAACTTTTCATTGACTTTGCTCACTTCGAGCCGGGGCGCGGGAAGGTGCGGGGCGCTCGTTAGGATCACCTAGTGGCTCGGGCAACACGGGGGGCCCAGAAGAGCAGCACCGCTCACCGGTCACGAACCGGACCTCTTCGGCCCTACGACGCCAGCCACCCCGCGGTCCAGCGTCTCCGAGTCGCCGTCACCGCCGGCCGGCCCGCCCTCCGGCCCCCGCCGCCAAGCGCGACCTCCGAAGGAAAGAGCGGAAAAAAGAATATTGAGAGTCGTAACCTCTCATCCTCCTCCTCTCCCGCAAACCTCAAGGAAGAAAAGCACACAGCGGGGCCCGGCCTCGCGGCGCCCGGGAAGACAGAACAAGCGACCTCCGCCCCGCGCTCGGGACCACCGTGGCAGGAGAAGACGCCCCGCCGCGGCGGAGACCCGAGTGAGTGCGGGAATGCGGGCTGCGGGCGCCGGACCCCCCGACACCCCCGGCCCGACCGCCCTCTCCACCCCGCCCCACGCCTGCTTTTTTGGTTTGGGGAGGCCACTTCACGTCGCTGTCGCCCCCTTTTCTCCCCTGGCCAGCATTTGCCTCTCCCTGTCTACTCTCTAGACTCCCCTTTCTCCTGTGCTTTTAACTGATCCTGGGTTGCCCAGAGCTCCTCCTCTCCCAGTTCCAACAGTGGCCCCTCCTGGGTGGGGTGCATTTCTTCCCTTGCCTCCATTTCCAGCTCTTCGTATCCTAAATACTCGCTAGATTTTCCTTACTCTCCCAAGGAACATAACTCTCACTATCGTTAAATAAATTGGGGGAAGGAAGGAAATCCAAGCCTTGTTTTTCTGCTGCTTTTCCAGTGTTCGGGGAAGGGGAGGTGGTGATGATTTAGTATTTCTGGCCTTATCAAGCTTCAGGGATGGAGTTGGAACCGCATTTTGGCGATAGGACCCGATTTGTGGAGATTAGCTTTGGGTTGCTGAGCCAAAATTTATTCCAGTTTGAGCTCTTTATCCTCTTCTGTGCTTTTAAGGGAAATTGGGCAGGGTGGGGGGAAGTACCCGAAGAACCATAGAATGTTGTGAGTGGATTTTGCTTGATCTTGGTGGGGTGCCTGAGAGAAAGGATCCCCCACCCCGCCGTGCGCTCCTGAACTCCTCCCCACCTGTCCAGAGGTTGGGCTGTGGCCTTGACCAAGAGGGAAAGGAGAGAGCAGACAGAAGGGTAACCTGCGGGCCCTCCCCTCCCCCTTTAGCAACCAGAGCCGCACACTTTGTACTTCAATTTAGGGACCAGTAGAGAGAGTCTCAGGTGCCTGTCCTAGCTTTTTTCACTTCACTCACCCTACTCTGGGAGTGGGTTCTCATCTTTGATTTCCCTGTAGAAAAACCAGCCCTCTTGCATTCTTCGGCACCTGCCCCCATCCTTGTCTTAAGGATTGGGAAAAGCAGTTTGTGTGGGAGGAGGGATTAGGGAGGTTTAACACTCTGTAAGGGAGCTTTGCGGAGGATACGGTAAATCTAGTGGTAGGGAAGGCCTAGCAGTGGAAGGAAACACAATAAATTTTAAGTTTCAGAAAATGGATTGTTCAGGTTTCCTTTATTTATTTATTTATTTATTTATTTATTTATTTATTTATTTATTTATTTTTCTGAGACAGGCTTTCAGTGTAGTTCAGACCAGCCTTGAACTCACTGCCTAGCCCAGGCTGCCCTTGAACTGGTGGCCATCCTCCTGCCTCAGCCTCCCAAGTGCTGGGATTACAGGCGTGCACCATCACACCCAGCTGTTCAGGTTTCTGGTGTAGTTTTTCCTTTCCTGCCCAGGAATCTTTTCCTTGCCCGCCCAGGTCTGGTTACTCAGACTTGGATTAGAAATGGGGTGAGGTTTGGGCCCTGCTGGCGTCAGGCCTTCTAATTGTCCTCCTGGCGCCTCCCCACAGCTTAAGTGGGAATTTCTTTGGCCAAGAGGACCAAAGAACTAGGTCTAATTCCTGCCTTTCCTTTCCTGGCTGTGGAGGTGCTGGAGCCAAGCCCATTGGGCATTAAATGAAAAAGGCTCCTTTCTCTCTGGATCCACCATCCCTGCAGCAACGCCAAACGGCTACTGTCCAGTCCAGACCGTGGAATTCTGATCAAGAGGCAGGGATGGGGGTTGGGGGACAGGGACCGGACAGGACAGACGTGGCCTTATCTATCCCAGCCCACACCCTTCACCCAAACCAAAACAAAAAAACTCCTTAGAGTCAGATTCCTAATTCAGCAGTCTTAGGAGAATGTAAAGAGAAAAGACAGAAAGTTGAGCCCCCCCGTAAAGCCTAGACACGGACGCGGTGGGGCGAGGAGGCCTTGTGGGTAGATTTATACGAAATATCTTAAGGCGGTGGGAGGGGGTGCCGTCCGCCCCAGCGCGCATGTGCGTCGGAAACTTTTCCATGGCTCCCGACCCCGGCCCAGTCCCCCTGCCGGGCATGCGCGCTCAGCGGACGGCCTCGCGGGGCGCGCCGGGAAGGGTGGTGTGTTCAGAAGTAGGTCACGCGCCGGCGCGAGGGGTCGGTGGATGGTGCTCCCAGGGTGCTGAGCGCGCGCCCTCCGCCCTTGCGCGGGGTGAGGCCGACCCTGAAGCGCTCTGCCCTGGAGAGGATCCCTCTCGGTCAGGCCCCCAGTAGCTGGAGGGAGCTGTGTTGGAAACGGGGCGGAGTGCAGACACCTCAAGACCTGGAAGCCTTTCAACCCACATCCTCCCTTCAGCCGTTCTCCGCCCAGGACCGTGGAGTGGGGCAGGGTCTTTTGGGCTGGGCTGCAACCTGAGCTTGGCCGTTTCTCCCAGGGCAGTGGCTCCACCGAACTGGAACACATGCTCCCTCACCCTCTGTCTCCTGCCCCTGTCCCCACACTCCTTTATTTGAATCCAAGTACAGTGCTGGAATACTTGACTATAGGACGATTTGGATGCTAAGGGTTTGAGGTACCCGGATGGCTGTGGAGGTCTGGGACCAGATTCCCACCCCATTGCGCCCCTCAACTCCTTGAGCCCCCCCCCTTCATGCTGAGAATCAAACCCAGAGCCTTGTGCATGCTGGGCAAGTGCCCTACCTCAACTACACCCCCAGCCCTTTCCCTTTTTAAAAGAAAACTGTCTTTTCTTAAAAACCTTGCTTGGCACGCTTATCAGTAGTTCTTTCTAGAATGTGCACTGACTAAAGCCTCCTACCAGCTTCTCTTCTTTCTTTTTTCTGTTTTTCTCTTAAGCATTTAACTGTTTGAGATAAAAGCACAAGAGATGTGAATCCAGGTTTATCTTTGTGGTTGGATGTAAAAAAGTGAAGGAGGATAAATAAGATTCTTAATGAAACTGGAAAGTATATTTGCAACTTTTTAATATATTGACAAAGGGAGATTTCTTTCCCCCACACTCACCCTGCTTAGCTACCTTTTCTGGACTTCGGTTGGAAAAGATCTCGAGTCCTCTGCAGCTGCCTAAGGAATCTTACATGTTTGTTTTGTTGAAGGTTGGTTATTTCTAAGCTTTCTAACCTTACCAGACTTCTGTAAATGTTTTATAATAAACATAAAAGGACCTTGGAATTGGTCTGTCCTGATCATGCGTAGAGTTTGTCCATAGCTTTCTAATAAATGAACAAATTCATTAGAATGGTCACTCCTATCTTTAGCTGAAGACAAGACAGCACCACTACTTTAATCTTCTGCCTGATAAGCTCCTTGAAGTCAAAATTAGACCCTGAGCTGATAGAGCAGAAAATCTCATTCTGGTCATCCGGCATTTTTGTAAGGTTCCACCTCACAACCATCTGGCCTGGCCAGTTTTCCAATTAAAGAGCCAAAGGTGGCATTATATGCTTCCTGGTCCAAGCGGCACCATCTCTGAAGTATAAACTGGTGTGCAGCTTTAGTTGCTTGTGCTGCAGAAAGTGGTTGGCTGGGCAGGGCTGATGACAGTGCTTCTATTGTATTTTGGGGTGGGAGGCTTATTTCCCAATGACTCTGGCCTACATTTAAAAATGCTTGCATTCTGAGGCTGAGCTGTTCAGGGCCTGTGAACTCAGAAGGTAATTATACAGCAGAGTGTAAGGAGGCCTCGAAAGGTGTGGAAACTCTGGTCTGGGCGGAATACCAAGCGGCCACTCAGTACCTTGGGGGAAGTGTGCTAAGTTGTTTTCAAGTGTGTTTTACTTTTTGAAATCTCTTTGAAAATGCATTTTCTTCTTCTTTTTTTGTCTTTTTGAGACAGGGTCTTGCTATGCAGTTCAGGCTGGCCTTGAGCTCACTTTGTGGCCCAGGCTGGTCTCCTCCTGCCTCAGCCTCCCGAGTGCTGGGATTACAGGCGAGAGCTACCATGCCCGGCTGAAAATGCCATTTTTAACTTGTCCATTTTTGGCAACTGAGGCCAGCTTCAGTTTTTCAGTCTCCTCTCTGTTGGATGCTTCTAGTAGACCAGGGTGACCTTTTCAAACCTCCCTTCTTAAACTGGGCACAGTGGTGTGCATCAGTCCCATTTAGTGGGGAGGCTGAGTCAGGAGGATCTCTCAAGCCCAGGAGTTTGAGGCTGGTCTGGGCAACAGGGCAAGATCCCATCTCAAAAAATAAATAAATTCAAAGGTCTCCATTCTTGGGAGGAGCCCTGCTGTCCAGTAAGCTGGCTTTCCATTCTGTGATGAGTCCAGTCCTCATAAACACCCCTTTATTCTTTTTACTGTTCTCTTTAAACCTAAAAGGACCTCGGAATTGGTCTGTCCTGATCATGCGAAGACATCTGAAGAAGTCTACCAAGTCTAGGTTGGAGGCTTTAACAGTAGAAGCCTGGTTTCCCAGATGGTAAGCCTTCAGTGGCTGGCTCAAGAGAGGGACATGGACGCCCTGCCACCTCCGTGATGAGATGAGGCTTGGACCCCATCAAGTCACTGACCTTTGCTGCAACAGTCTGACCCACATGTCTTCTCAGACATATTCACCCCAGAAATCTTTCTTGCTGAGGATTTAGTCCTAAACGTGCCCCTTGGAGCCATGGGCTGGAGCCTGAGGGTTATGGGTAAATTCGCTGAGCCAGGTTCCCAATCCTAGAGTTCCTACCTGCATCCCTCATTCCTCCTCCATGCCCAGACGGATCTGAGTCAGAACCCACCCCAAGTCCGTCACAGGTCGGCAGTCGCCCTTGCCAGGTCACAGCTCTCTCTTGTACTGTGCTGAGCTCAGCAGCAGCACGGTGGCCCCGAGGTCGCCAGGGATGCATCCTCATCCTGTCCCCCTCAGAGTGGCCTTTTCCAGCTCAGCATATCTGGGAGCCCCCCTTTTGGAGGAACATTTGATTAAGCTCCCTGGCCCCAGGGACCTAACAGATCATCTTCCTGAAACCCGAGGCTGACCCAGGCTACTGCCTAAGCCTTCCCACCCTCGGGGGCATCTGGCTGCGGGAGTCCCAAAATACCCAGCCTTGTTTACCTTGGCTGTCTCCTCCAGGGATCTCTGAACACTTCATAAATGTGACCCTGTGCCAAGGACAGGTGGGCAGTGACAGGTCCCCATCTGCCATTCGGAGGGTGATGGAAATTTCTTCTTTGGTCACTCTTGCCGTAGGCTTCATGTGTGTGTGTTGGGGGAGGTACTGGGGACTGAACACAGGAATTTTCACTAAGCTGCACACTCCCCCTTTTTTAAATTTTGAGGTCTTGCTAAATCACTTAAGTTGCCCAGGATGACCTTAAATTTAAGATCCTCCTGCCTCAGCCTCCCAGAAAGTTGAGCTGACTGGTGCTCACCTCCACACCTAGCTCTCAAGTGGTGCTCTTACTGTGCTGCTCTCCAGGCCCTGCTTTCCCTTGCGGCAGTCCCCTTGGCAGCCGATGACTCTGGTTGTGATGGGGTCTTTCCTTCTTCCCTGGACTGTGCTCTTGTCCCCATTCTTGGAGGCTCTCTGGGTGGCTTTGGTCACACTGGAGTTAGAAAAGCAATCTGCAAACCCAGACTGACCCTGAGCATATGCAGCCATGGGGCCCAGGAGAACAGATGGATGTGACTGGCATCCCAGCCCCTGTGAAAAGTTGCCAGCACTCCTTCCTGTGCAGTGACCTGTATCTCTGTCCACAGAAGGAGGACAGCTGAAGATCTTACACTTACAACTTGGGCTGGGACAGTGTGGGGCACAGCTCCACCAAGAGCAAGAAATGCCCATCCCTGCTCTGGCTGAATAAGTTCTGAGGTGGTGTGGGTGGGTGGGTGGGTGGGTGGGTGGGTGTGTGTGTGTGTGTGTTTTCTATTGTGACCCTCAAACCCTGATTTCTTTAGAATCACCTTTAAGTCATAGCTATGTTAAGTACAGCAGTTTACAGTGAGGCAGTTTAAAACCCTGGAATTCATAATACCTTCATGTTACTGATGAGACCAAGGCTCAGAAGGAAGTCAGTCATTTAACCACGGCCTAGTGGAGCAGTAACAGCCTCCAAATCTCAGTGACCCCGAGTTGGTATGCCTTTGCTTTTCCTGTTTTGTTTTTGGTAGTACTGGGGCTCTCCTTGCTAGCAAGCACTTTACCATCACCCTGTATCCCTAGCCTCCCTTTTTATTTTTTTTACTTTGAAACAGGGTCTCGCTCAGCTTCCCAGGCTAGCCTCGAGCTTGTGATTGTCCTACTTCAGCCTTCCAAGTAGCTGGGGTCCTCAGCCCACATAGCTCTCTGCCCCTTGCCATTAGTTGCTGCCACCTTTGTGCATATCTGCTCACTGGGGCCCTCTCCTTCCTCATTCCCCAGGACTGTGCAGAGCCCAAAGCCACCTCCTGTGTGTCTGCTGCCCCTGCCCTTGGCCTGTGCACCTGCCCTGCACTGACTTGGCCTCAGAGAAGACCATGCAGCTAGAGATCAAAGTGGCCCTGAACTTCATCATCTCCTACTTATACAACAAGCTGCCCCGGCGCCGCGCAGACCTCTTTGGGGAGGAGCTAGAGCGGCTGTTGAAAAAGAAATATGAAGGCCACTGGTACCCTGACAAGCCCCTGAAGGGCTCCGGTTTCCGCTGTGTGCACATTGGGGAGATGGTGGACCCTGTGGTGGAGCTAGCTGCCAGGCGGAGTGGCCTGGCGGTGGAGGACGTTCGGGCCAATGTGCCTGAGGAATTGAGTGTGTGGATCGACCCTTTCGAGGTGTCCTACCAGATCGGCGAGAAGGGGACAGTGAAAGTGCTCTACCTGGATGACAGTGAAGGTGGTGGCGCCCCGGAGCTAGACAAGGAGATCAAAAGCAGCTTCAACCCTGATGCCCAGGTGTTCGTGCCAGTCGGCAGCCAGGAGAGTCCCCTGTCCAGCTCACCATCGCCGTCCTTTGGCCAGTCGCCCAGCCCCACATTCATCCCCCGCTCTGCACAGCCCATCACCTTCACCACCGCCTCCTTCGCCGCAACCAAATTTGGCTCCACCAAGATGAAGAAGGGCGGCGGGGTCTCGACTGCAGGCACCATGGGCAGCAGTGGGCCTGGCGGGCAGCAGCCCCCACCGCAGCCCCCACGCCTGGCCCGCTCGCCCACCGGCAGCCTGCTGAAGCACAAGGGCCTGTCACTATCCATGCATGCACTGAACTTTGTCCCAGCTAGCCCAGCGCCACCACAGTCCCAGCTGTCACCCAACGCCAAGGAGTTCGTGTACAATGGTGGTCGTGGCTCACCCAGCCTCTTCTTCGATGGTGCCGATGGCCAGGGTAGCGGGGCAGGGGCCGGCACCTGTAACAGCAGCAGCTTCGACGTGGCCCAGGTGTTCGGAGGGGGTGCCAACAGCCTCTTCCTGGAGAAGACGCCCTTCGTGGAGGGCCTCAGCTACAACCTGAACACCATGCAGTACCCCAGCCAGCCCTTCCAGCCTGTGGTGCTGGCCAACTGACCGCACATGCACCGCCGCCAGCAGGGAGGGGAGGGAGTGGAGCGGCCGGCCGGCATCATCATTGGCATCCGCAGAAAGGACCCAGCACGGTGCGGGAAGGCTCCCAGAACTTGACCCCCTGACTGTCTTCCTGCCTGCCTCTGATTTATTTCGTTGGTTTGGGTTTTGTATTTTTTTTTTTCTTTCCATGTAGGTTTCTATAGCGCATCTTTGATTAGTGGCTTCTCGTGCTAAGAATGGTCCAGATGGGAATTGCTGCTCCCTGCTCTCTGTTCCCTCCTTCACACTCCTTCAAAGGTTGTGTGGCCAAGCTCACAGGGAAGGAAGAGCCACAGCTGGCGCCGGGTTTTCCCAGAGCGGAGAGACCAGGCC
This sequence comes from Hydrochoerus hydrochaeris, assembly GCA_004027455.1. NCBI lineage: Eukaryota > Metazoa > Chordata > Mammalia > Rodentia > Hydrochaeridae > Hydrochoerus > Hydrochoerus hydrochaeris. The sequence goes on from PVLA01000974.1 coordinate 363,447, forward strand.
CCCATGTCGCCGCCTCTCACCCAGTTATCCTATCCTCTCAAAGCCATCCAACCTCAGCAGGTCTCCTGGGGCCCTGCCCCCCAAATAGCTCTGACTCCAGCCCCCACTCCTTCTCCAGCTGGGCTGCCGACACCCTACCCCCTAGAGCTGTGACTGCCTGCAGGGAGGCCAGCACTGTTTTTAGTTGAGATACTTTCATCTCTGTCTGTGTCACTGTCCTGCCATCCCCTTCTGCCCTAGACCATCCTCATGGCCCAGGAGATCCCCGGCACCCCCTTTCTCACTAATGCATCCCTGTCTTCTCTGGGCCTGAGGTCATGGACAGGGAGGTGGGGAGGAGAGCGTGTGTGTGTGTGTGTGTGTGTGTGTGTGTCCATCCATCCTTGCATGTGTGCATGCATGTGTGTGTGAATGTGTGTGGTTTGCTGTCCTGTTCTAAAGGATTGCGAGCCCTGTGACACCTGTGTCTGCCCTCTGGGTGTGACACCTCTGTCTGCCGTCTGGGTGTGATTCTGGGTTGCAGCAAGTACTTATAAGTTCCAGGTTGGGTTGGGCCAGGCATGGGTGATCAGTCCTTTCATAGGGCAGGACCTGCAGGAGGAAACACTGTGGCTGGGCCTAGGACACTCCCCGGGGAAGGCACTGCAGGAGGAACTGGTTTCCAGACTGCAGGGGATCTGTACTTTTGTTTCTGACCAAAAAAAAAAAAAAAAAATCTGAAGGACAAAGGATATAGCCAAACCTCTGACACCTAGAGGTCCCTAGAAGTCCCAGCCCTGTTGTGTGGCCCCAGCCAGGATGTGAGCCCCTGAGGGGACGGGGCTGGAGTTGGTGCCATAGCAGGCATCCTGGGCCTTAAGTTGGAGAAGTTCTGGTCTCCTGGTCATAGATGTCATTTCACTGCATGTATGCGCTGCCCCTGGGCTTCTTGTACCTCTCTTGCCCTCAGTCAAGCGGGCCTCAAAGCCTGACACTATGAGGCAGTTTCCCTGGCAGGGCAGGCAGAACAGCAAGTGCCCTCGAAGCCTCTGGGCTGCAGGAAGGTGCTTGTCCAGTGCCCCTGCAGAAATGTGGCTTTCTCCAGCTTGGGGGCGGTTTCCTTGCCCTGACAGTGCTTTGGCAGGTGGGGTGCTTGGCATCAGGGGCCCCATCACCAGAAAGCACCAAAGCCCCTGGCACCCCACACTGTGTCATCTTCCCAGGGGCCTCAGGCAGGCACTGGTGGCAGTGGGTCCGACCCAGCAGACGCCACCACCCTCCTCTCCCTACATGGGCACCAGCCCTACCTCCCGCAGTGGGGCAAGGCCCAGCTTCTCAGCCCAGCACCATCTGTCCCCCTGCATCAGTCTACTCAGGCTGGGCCACCCTTGCCCTCCTAGCACCTGCCCAGGTGACAGGCCCAGGCAGACTGAGTCTGCCTTGGCCCCTCCAGCCCCTTAGCATGCACAGGCCACCTGGCTCCTCTGGAGCGCGTTGGGGAGGAGACCAGCTCCGCGGTGTCTTTGGAAATTGAAGAAAACGTGTGTTCAGGAACACGACTTCGGCTGGGGCTCCAGGCCCTGCTCATTCTCGTCTCAAATCTAGGCATTTTTGCTTCAAGTTTTTTTTTTTTTTTTTTTAGGAAAACAAAAACCTGCACTAATTTACCTGGTTTCATAGGAAAACTTTTTTTTTTATTTTTTACATTTTTTGGTGTCTGTTTGTATTGAATAATTTGCTACATTTGTAAAATGTAAGAGGTATATATAATATATGTATATTTCTAACGTAAGAAACGTAATTTTTTTCTTTTCAAGAGTTTTTTCTTAAAAAGAGGAGAGAAACCAATATTTTTTCACGAAAACAAACTTTAAAATAAAAAAAGAGAATAAAACCTTTTTCTCCCCTTTCCCCATCCTGTCTATCCCTCTTTCCCAGGAATAAGTCGAAGGTGGGTTATCTTGTAAAGAATGTACACTGTCAGTCCAGAATGGTGTCTTTTTTTCAATGCGGTGACTCTAGAATCTCTAGTTTTTTCCCTATGGACGGGAAGGGGACATTGAGGCAAGTGTGGAGAGGGGCCAGGGGAGCAGGGTAATAACCTTTTTTTCTTTAGTGAAGGAGGAATACAATCAAGCATTTTGTATTCAGAATGTTGTGCAATATTTTGGAATGGAACATTGGTGTGTTTAGAGATTTAGTTTAAAAACAAAAAAAAAAGATTGATCAAATCTGTACAGTTTATATTGTTCCAGATTTTTTTAAGTTTGTATTAAAAGCATGATATATAATAACCCTCTGCTGGTTCCTAGTTTGTTGTGTTTCTGGGGTCCCCTTCAGGATAGACAGGCAGCCCAGTCCCTGCCAGCCACAGAGGATGTTTAGTGATGCTCACAGTGACCAAGTCTGGGGTGGCAGAATTGATCCAGTAGCCTCTCAGCGCCATGCCCCTGTCCTTTGCACTTTCGAACTAGGTTCATTAAGGGGCCGATTTCCTTGACATCTCAGCCACTGCCTCCCTTGCCATCAGTGCCACCCAAGGTGCTGGCCGAGCTGGGCCCAGGGTACTTGCAAGTATTTGTGAATTTTAGTTTAGCCCTCGAGGCACGGATATAAAGGAATTACCTCCATCTCATAGCTGAGAGATGGGCCCGAGTTAGATTAGCTGCCTAAGCTGGGAACCAGTGTGCGCTGGGCTGTGGGTCTAACCAGTGTCTGGTTTCGTTTACCCAATCCAATGGTCTGGAGTAGTATAGGAGAACAGGTCACAGTGCCCACCTGTCAAGACACCTAAACACACTTGACACAGCTGTGCTCACAGCCATGGGGGAGCAACACCTGAGCTGGGACAGGCGTGAAGCAGGGCTCATGGGGCATCAAGAGGCCTAGCATGGGAGCTAGGAGCCCTTGAGCCCAATGTCGACCTCTGGACATGGTCTGAGGACACTCGCCAGTGGCCGGTCCTCGGAGCCTTAGCTAGGACACAAGACCACTTTGGGGTCTTGCCCTCTCCCCAACAGCAAGTAGCCCAGCCTGCCCTGTATCTATGTCCAGGCTGCCCACTGGCCCTTCAGTCAGGGTGGGGCGACACCTCACCTGCTCCTCTCGGTGTTAACATAGACCATAGACACGTGCTGACTCAGCACTGTCACTGTCACCCGCTCCCGTGTGCTGTCACACAGATGTGAAGGACCAGGAGGATGCTTATCTTCCACACAGCTGATTCACTTCTACATTCAGTCCTCCCTTCCTCCTCAGCGTACCCAACTCTGAAGAGGTGCAGCGGAAGGCCCCAAGGGGCTAGGGGCTGCCTGTGGCCTCTGCCCTGCTGGATGGGAAAGTAGAATCTTCTAGTAGACTCACGAATTCCCTGCAGCAGCACCTCTTCCTGTCCCATCTCCATAAAACCCTCATTTATATTCTTTGGGGTGTGGAGTGAGGCAGGGTCTCAGTATGTAGACCAAGCTGATCTTGAACTCACTCAATAGCCCAAGCTCACCACAAACTGTGATCCTCCTGCCTCAGCCTCCCAGGTGCTGAGAAACATGAGCACCATCGCACCCTTCTCATTTTTTTTTTTTTTTTTGTACTGGGGATCGAACTCATAACCTTACACTTGCCAGGCAGGTGCTTGTGCCATTGAGCTAAATCCCCAGCCCTTTGTTTATGTTCTTGACAAACCCTTCCTGCATATCACACTGCCATAGGAACACAGGTGGAAAAGCAGTTTCAGGACAACTCTGCACCAAGGGTCTGGGCACCCCCAGATCTGAGATAGCTTCCTGAAGGTGGAGAGAGCATGAGGAGAAAAGGCAATGTCCCTCCCCAGGGAACCTGGGGGCCACTGAAGAGAGATGACCCTGTCCTTAGAATCACGGCATCTAGAGCCAGGTGTGGTGATGCACGCCTGTAATCCCAGCACTCGGGAGGCTGAGGCATGAGGATTACCTGAGTTCAAGGCCAGCCTAAACTGCATAGCAAGGCAACCATCTTCCTTCATTTTTCTCAACCAAAAGAAAAAACAAAAAATGCATAACCTCCAATTCTACCCCTGCCACTTCCCAACTTAGGGACCTTAAGCAAATCACCTCACTGCCCTTAGGACCTGAGTTCCTGCCCTTCTAAAATGGGCTAATAAATTACACCTCCTCCTCATGAAAATAAAATGAGTGGGAAATGCTGAGCGTACAAATTGGTCTGGTGTAAACAAATAAATGGCAAGTAGCATTTTCTTTCTTTCTTTTCTTTTTTTTTTTTTTTTTTTTTTTTTTTACCGAGACAAGGTCTCACTATGCAGTTTAGGCTGGCCTTGAGCTCATTTTGTAGCCCAGGCTGGTCCCCAATTTGCAGCAATCCTCCTGCCTCAGCCTCCCAAGTGCTGGGACTACAGCATGGCCACTATGCCCAGCTACAAGTAGCATTTTTATCATCCTGGTCATTATTGTCCATCCCCAGTGCCAGTGGCCAGCCCAGCCCAGCAGCTTCCCGGCTTCAGTAAACAGGCTGAGCCCCAAGCTCACCAGCACCAGCACCAGGACCAGGTGGGGCAGAAAAGGAAATCAAGGCAAGCAGAGCCTTGACTGCTTCTCCCTGGCATCTGCCTGCCAGGGAGCTCCACATCTCTCCTTTCCAGGGTCTAGCCTCCCACCTCGGGAGGAGGCAGACCCTCCACACATGTCCCCAAAACCTCTGGGAGGTTTCTGCCTGGATAGGGAGCAGCAAACTGCAGTTGGAATCAGTGCTTCTAGGCCCAGGGTCCCACTGTCTCCCCATGACAGAGCCCAGGGTAGAGGGGAACCCAGCCTCCTCTTCCTGGACCTGCCAGCCAGACTGGCTGAGTACAGCCTGCACCCAGACTGGAAGTCCCCAAGGCCCTGCTGTTCGTCTGGAGAATTTCACTGCCAGTGAGAGAAGTGGGCGCCAGGTCATAGAGGCTGATAATTCACTGTGTGACCTTGAGGCTCTCTCCACATCTGTCCCCTGGATACCAAGGGACGGGGACAGCAGGGCTGTCTAATGAGGCCATCTGGGCTGCTCCCCAGACCAGCACCTCTTCCTGCCCCTGCCCTAAGAAAGAGCCCCCCAGGACAACCCTGCGCAGTGGTACCTTTACCAGGGAGGAGGGAATTAAAATGACAGGCTGGCCATGCTGGACACCCTCAAGGAAGAACCTCATCAAACTCCTGCGGAGCTAGGGCAGGCAAGGAAGTCCAGGCCTGGGCTGGGGAAAAGGCCTGACCAGGTGGCCTAGACATCTGGGTCCTCTTGCAGCTCTGCCCTCATTGCCTTTGTTCCACATTCCATGCTCAGCATTCAACATGGAGCCCAGGGGCCAGGGCGCAGCTGGCAGTAGTGTTTGCCCCACTGCACATGGCCCTGGACTCCATCCTCACTGCAAGGGAAAAAAAGCAACATGGAGCCCCCATAAATGCTGACACTGTTCTAGGCAGAACAAAGTCTCCACTCTCTGATTCAAGATTCTGTTAACCACAAACAAATGAGAAAATGTCACATGGTAAGGATGTGCCACTAAAAAAAATCACAGTCAAATGGGGTATGGTAGTGCATGCCTATAATTCCAGCAATCAGGAGGCTGAGGCTGGAGCATCTCAAGTTTAAACTAACCAGAACCACCTAGGGAGACCCTGTCTAAAAACAAATAAATGAAACATTCCCAGCACTCAGGAGACTTGAGGCAGGAGGATCGATGTGAGTTCAAGGCCAGCCTGGGATACAAAGTGAGTTCAAGGCCAGCCTGAACTGCACAGTGAAACCCGTCTCAAAAAGAAATAAATAAGACAATGACAACCAATGATGGTAGCTGGTAACCAAGTGACTCTTGGAGTAATCAGGCCAAGAAAGACCTTCCTGACTAAGGGGCTTTCAACTAGAGATCTGAATTCCACAATCACTTCACAAGTGTTGAACAGAGAACAGCAGAGGGACTGGATCCATCAAACAGCAAGAACCAGGAACAAACTCTAGTCCTCAGGGTAGTGGCCTATGAAGAGGCCTCGGGTCACATCATGGACCCTGCAGCCCAGATAACTTTTTTTTTTTTTTTTAGTGCTTCTGCATGTTAGGTAACCATTCTACCACTGAGCAATCCTAGAGCTGGAAATTTACCTTACCCTAGGAGAGCTTTCTTGCACACATTCAGTCAACAAACCTTCCCAGAGCTCTTCCTTTGTGCCAGGCCCCTACTTCCTTTTTCCTGCAGTACTAGCGATTAAACCCAGGGCCTTATATATGCAAAGTGAGTTACATCCCCACCACTTTTCTAAATTTTACTTTGAGACAGGGTCTCACTAGGTTGTCCAGATTGACTTTTTTTTAAATTTGAGGTTTCTCTTGCCTCAGCCTCCTGAATAGCTGAGATTACAGGTTTTTGCCACCACATCTGGCAGATCAGACATGTAAAACTCCAAAATATAGAGCCTTTCCAAGAAAGCAGAAGACAGTTCTGTGGTTTTGCTGTAGGCAAAGATTTCGTAGACATCCTCTGAAGCCATGATCCACAAGAGAAAAATGGAGAGATTGATGTTACCAAAATTGAGAACTTGTCGTAGGAAGGCACTGTTAAAAGAATGAAAGGATGAACTATAAACTGAGAAAAAATATTTCCAAATCATGTATTTTAGAGCTTGTGTGTAAAGAACCTTCACTGGACTGGGACCATGGAGCAAGCATGTAATCCCAGCTATCTGGCAGGCTGAGGCAGGAAGGATTGATAATTGATAGTTTGAGCCCAGCCAGGGCAACTCATCCCGACCTTGTCTGAAAATAAAATATAAAAAAGCCAGGGATGTAGCTCATTGACAGAGTGCTTCCCGAACTTGCATGTGGTCCTGGGTCGCGTCCCTAGTAATGCAAAATAAAGAAGAAAGAAAGAGGGGAGGAAGGGGGGAGGAAATAGCCCATGTGGACGTGGCCTTGGGGAACACCCAAGGCCAAGGGGCAGAGTGCTGTGTCAGGGACCCCTTCTCTAGAAGGCAGGGCCAGTAGCCAGGGAAGGCTTCTCTAGGAGGTGGCAGTTAAACAGAGCCCTGGACGAGACAGGGGAGCTGCAAGAGGCAGCTGTGTCTTTGCACCCCTTCCCCATTAGGTTGCCCCCACCTTCCCTGGCCCTCAGCCCCTTACTCGACACTGCAGAGCCTCCGCCACAGCCGTGTGACTGTAGGAAGCTCACCCTCTCTGTGCAGCTTGGCTTTCTATCTGTGAAGTGGGGAGCAAGGCCATGCCCAGCTCCCAGGCACAGGTCCTAGCCAGCTGGCTCTCATCTTGGGTCCCCCAAGGGCAGAAAAGGAAGTGTCTCAGGAGCCCGGCAGGCTGCCCCCAAGAGGCACCTGGGAGCTTGATCCATGGACTTGGGGTTATCCCCATGGCGTCAAGCAAGGCTAGAAGGTGGACATTCGCCCAGCCTCTATGAGGGCAGCTCTGGACTCCAGTCAAAGCCAGGGCTGGGGACAGACCAGCTTGGCTCACGGCCTGGGTGTGAGGCAGGTCAGTGCCATGCTGTAGTGGGGCACTAGGACCTCTCTCTGGACACAATGTCCTGGGCTGTGCCCAGTTTGGCGACTCACAGGGAACAGTGTTTGGCGGGGGGATGAGCAGCCGGCCAATTGGGTGGAGGGGATTGGTGGGGACAAAGGGATTGTCCTTATAGCCTGTCCTGCCACCCTGGGTGGAGAGGGCCAGCTCCAGAGGCAGGGGCACTGGCACTCCACAGGACCTCGGCAGTCTCTCACCGCTTTGTGCCTTTGTCCCTCTGTATCACCAATGATAACCTTCATCTGGGCTAAATTCTACCCAAGTGCAGACACTGAAATGCTGGCCTGGCCAGGTCTGGCAGTGCACACCTGTAATCCTAGCATTCAGGAGGCTTAAGCAGGGGGATCGTGGTGAGTTTGAGACCAGGCTGGGCTACCTAAGGAGTTCACAGTCAACCTAAACTGCATAGAGAGTCACTGTCTCAAACAGACAAAAAAAAAAAAAAAAAGGAGACACACACACACAAGCTGGTCTGGCTTTCACTGGCTAGGTGGCCTTTGGTAGGTCACAGCCTTTTTTTTTTTTTTTTTTTTTGAGAAAGGATTTTACTAGATTGCCAAATTACCCAGGCTGGGGTCAAACTTGTGATCCTCCTGCCTCAGCCTCCCATAATGCTAGCTCATGACTCTTATTCTGGGAGAGATCCAGTACCCAGCTCCTTTGCTCATTGGAGAAATATTTATGGAGGACAATAAAGTTTGGGCCCCCTTCTCAGGAGCCTGGGGCTACACTGAGAAAAGGACAGTCACCTGCAAGACGTGTGGCTGGAGGCGGGGTGACTCCTGGTTTCTTTTTTGTGTTTTTGTGCAGTGCCAGGGATGGAATCCAAGGCTGTGCGCCTGGCTGCAGCAGTTGCTCCACCCCTGGTAAAAAGACACTAATTCTCTGCATGTGTTGTCTGGAGGTGAGAGGAACACACAGCCCTGGGCTCAGAGTCTGGGGTAAGTGGAAGAGTCCACAGTGGCATTCATGTCCTGCTGGTGGCCTGAGCAGGAAGCAAGGGAAACAAGTATGACTGTTCCCAACCTGAGTGATGCCTCCCTCATCCCAGAGCCTACTTTTTTTTTTTTTTTTTCTGTCTTTTGTTTTTCTTTTCTTGGTTGTTTTGAGACAGGATTGCTTCACTATGTAGTCCAGGTTGGCTTTGAATGCGCTCTGTAGCCCAGGCTAGCCCCAAAGATCCTCCTGCCTTGGCCTCGGCCTCCCAAGCGGTGGATTACAGCTGTGGGCCACTGAACCCACTGCAGAGCCTCCTACTGGGTGTGTTTAAAACAGGTGACAAAAAAATAGAAATAAAAAAAATAAAACAGGAGACAGAGCCAGGTGTGGCACATACCTGTAATCCCAGCATTTGGGAGGCTGAGGCAAGAGGGCTGCCCTGGTGGACTACATAGTGAGTTCAAGGCCAGCCTGAACTATGTAGCAAGACCAACCCTGTCTCAAAAAAACAGGTGACAGGTGGGCGACTAATACCTGGACAGGACCGCATGAAACCTTCCAAAGTGGCTGGGAAACCTCTCCTACTGCCCAGTCCCTGGGCACCAGCTCTACCTGCAACTGCAGCCAGCCCACAGGGCAGGCAGACTACTGGTTCCGGGAGTGAAGGCCAAGTCCCCAGGGAGCTGACTGGCCAAAGGGACACTGGCAGTCAGTGCCCAGCCAGCTCCTGTGCAGTGCCAGGAGGAGGGTTGGGGAGGGAGCACTCCCAGTTAGGTGGCTAAGTGGTCACCAGGCCCTGACAGGGCTGTCTTCCCGGGACACCAGAGGGAAGGACCATTTCACAGATTGCTATACTGAGGCTCAGAGAGGCCATCTGCCTAAGGTCACCCAGAGACAGCCGTTGGGGTTCCCCTGGGGTCCCAAGAGTCCTAGCGAGAGTAGTCTATGTACTTCTGTGTGTCTCTTATATAACTGGCAAGGGGTGGGGCAGATTGGCTGTGCTGTGCCCCTGACACAGGAAACCCCCTCCACAGCCGCCAGTGCTCGGGGCTGGGGCTGGGCAGTGGGTGACCGCAGCATGACACTGGGGAGATTGAAGCCCAGGTTGCCCCACGACCGGGCTCAGTAGGGGCGTTGGAGCTGGAATCCAAGGGACCAGTTCCTTTCCCTGTCCCTTCCCAATGCCCCCAGCCTGGCCTCTTGGGGACTGCCCTCTGCCAGTCCGCAAGTGCAGGCGCGGTCATAGCCCTGCCCTGTGCTGGTTGGGGTCTCCAGATTGTCTCCTCACCGCCTGGACCCAGGCTGAGAGCCTCGTCCTTGGGACAGGAGGAAACAGGGCAGGTGGCTGGCACAGAGAGGCATCCTGGGCCACACCTTTTAAGATCTTTGCTTTCCTCCAGCAGGGTCCTGGCCTCCCCAATACAGGGTGTCACTGGGACCGAGGGAAGGACACAGAAGCAAGACCCAACTTAATGTTCTTTCTAGGTACTAGTGAGGCACAGAGAGACAAATAAAATCCGGCCTCGCCCTGGAAGGCTGTAGGTGCAGGAAGACAGGCGGCAGCAAACCTGACAGTTTTAACCGTGGTCAGATGGCACAGGGCCTGCTTCCGGCTGAAAGCTGTAGGATGAATAGGAGTTTTCCTGGCAGATACAAGAGAGGTCATTCGAGGCGGCGGAACAGCTTGTTCAGCGGCTCTGGAGCCTAAAATAGCAATCGCTTTAAGGACCTGGGAGCGCTGGGGCGAGGCTGGAGCTGGGGCCTGGTGCTTTGGAAGTGGGAGGGCTGTTGGACTTTGTTCTGAGCGCAGGGGCCGGGGTGTGTGGGGTGTGTGAGGGGTTAGTGGAGGAGCAGCGCAAGGCTCCCCCCCCCACCCCGTGGCCCACACACCACACCCAGGCTCTGCCTTAGCTCTGGACCTGCTTCTTTCCCTCCATCTCTCCCTCCCCCGCATCAGTGCTGGTCCCTGTTAGGCCTGTTTCGTTCGCTTGAGTGGCCTGGAGCCCACCATTTTATCCCTCTGGGGCTCCATTTCCTCTGTGAAATAAAGGATGCTCAGCCAAGCATGCTGGCACACAGCTGTAATCCCAGCACTCCAGAAGCTGAGGCAGAAGGATTGCCTGGAGTTTAAGGCCAGCTTGGGCTACACGGTGAGTTCAAGGTCAGCCTCACCTGCATAGCAGACCCTATCTCAAAAACCAAAATAATAACAAAACAGTGTTTGTCCTTGCCTGGTTCTTCCTCACTGGGCTCAGAGAGGAGCAGGGGCCATGGGCAGCGCAGGGCCAAGCATTTGCTCCCTTGGTATCTCCTGCCTCTGTCCAGCACCCCCAAAAAGCTCTCCTAGCCATGACCACCAGGTTTCCAGAACCATCCCAGAGGGCCAGTGTACCTCAGTTTCCCTATGCAGAATGGAATGTCCACAAGTTTTGGGGGAGGGTGGCTGGCAGGCCCTTGGCCCCAGGACAACTCAGGTTGGCTTCACCTCTTGCAGACAGAAAGGGCAGACCTCTCTGCCCTCCTTTGGCAGGTCCCCTCTGCCCTCCCTTTGGCAGGTCCCCTCTGTAACTCCCAGCCCCTGCCAGGGACATCCTGTGCCCCGATGATGTCACCAGGCCCTGGGAGCTGAGGCTGTAGCTGACAGGTTTATTTTTAAACTCTCCAGCCTTGGCCAGCTCCCCGCCCCCACCATTCTACCCCCACCTCACTCTGCCTGCCCTGCTTCTTGCCAGGCCCATCCCAGACCACAGGGTATGGGTCAGGGGCTGTGCCTCACTGGACCCGGACTCAAGGGACACAGCCAGCCAACGCTGATGCCCAGAGAGTAATGCGCTTATGCAAGGTCCCACAGCTGGCCAGGGTTGGGGTTATCACACAGGCTTCAGACCTCTGGAACCCCTGGCTGCGCCTCATTTGGAGCAGTCGCCAAAGCTTGATTTGAATTATTTTTGGTTACTGAGGCAGAGTCTTGTTCTGTGGCCCAAGCTGGCCTCAAACTTGTGATCTTTCTGCCTTAGCCTCCTGAGTGCTGGGATTATAGTTGTGTGCCACTAGGCCTGATTTTGGATTATTATTATTTTTTTAATTTTAAAGAGGGTAAAACAAAACAGAACAAAGCAGGTCAGAAGAAAACAAAAGTAACACAGGATTTCAAAGCAAGACAACAGGAGATTAACAGTGGCTACCATAATGTCTCCTGTTTTCTTCTAAATAGTTGTCTATATCTTCACACACAATAAATTCATATAGGGGCCAGGGATTTAGCTCAGCAGCATAAGCACCTACTTGGCAAGCGTGAGGTCATGAGTTTGATCACTGGTACCATAAATAAATAAATAAATTCATATAAAACAAAATAGTTGGATTAATTTTTAAGTTTTTTTTTTTTTTGTGGTATTAGCAATTGAATCCAGAGCCTTTGCACTGAGCTACACCCTAGCCTTTTTTGTTTGGGTTTTTTGTTTTGTTTTTTGTCTTTTTGAGACACAGTTTCATTAGGCAATTCAGCCTGGATTTGAACTCACTTTGTAGCCCAGACTGACCTTGAACTCACAGCAATCCTCCCGCTTCAGCCTCCCGAGTGCTGGGATTACAGGCATGCACCACCATGCCTGGCTGAAAGTCCTTTTTTTTTTTTTTTTAATTATTTTATATTTTGAGACAGGGTGTCACTAAGTCCCTAAATTGCCCAGATTGGGCTTGGATTTGTGGTCTTCCCGCCTCAGTCTCCCAGCATTCTGGATTATAGACATGTGTGATTTGAGACGGGGATTACTATCCAGCCCCAGCTATGTGCCCAGTTTCTTTCTTTCTTTTTTTTTTTTTGTACCAGGGATTGACCTCAGGACCTTAGGTGTGCCAGGTAAGCACTTAAGCCACTGAGCTAAATCCCCAGCCCCCACAGTTTCTTTTTCTTTTTTTTAAATTGGTACTGGGGATCAAACTCACAACTGTGGGCTTGCAAGGCAGGTGCTTATACCTCTGAGCTAAATCCCCAGCCCATCTTTTTCTTTTTTTTTTTTTTTCCGGTACCAGGGATCAAACTCATGACCGAGTCCTTGCATGGCAGGTGCTTATGCTGCTGAACTAAATCCCCAGCCCCATGTGCCCAGTTTCTAAACTCTGTTTCCTGACATTTCAGTTCAGTGCTGCACACAGAGTAAGGGCAGAAACCTAGATGCTGTCAGAGTCCACTCTGAATCTTGCCTGTGGCCCTGTAGCTGGCGACCTTGTGCAAGTCTTTTCCTCTCTCTGCAAGGATGGGACTCTCAGGGAAGGATCTCAGGGAGCACCAGCACTGGGCTTGACATCCAGTGAGTGCTCAACCAATAGCAGATTCTGGCATCATTCTCCTGTCCTGCCAAAGGTACTCTTCAGGCCAGTACTTTGACCAGTCTATGCAACACAGGCCCCGCCCCCAAGTGGCTCCGGAGTCCAGAGGTGCAGAGGCAGCTGAGGGAGATGGTGGCTAAGCCAGGAGGATCAAGGATCAAAAGTTTGAGCCCAGTCTGGGCAACTTACCAATTTAGTGTAAGACTTTGTCCAAATAAAATAAAAATTTAGCCAGGGATTTAGCTTGGCGGCATAAGCGCCTGCCTGGCAAGCGCTAGGTCATGAGTTCGATCCCCAGTACAAAAAAAAAAAAAAGAAAACTGAAAAAATTTAAAAGAGGCTGAGGAATGACCTCAGTGCCAAGATATTGGGTTCAATACCCTGTACAAAAAAAAAAAAAAAAAAAAAGAGGTCCGGCCTCTGCACCTTATCCCTGTCACCCTTTATCCTGTGGCAGTGATAGTCCACAGCAACCTTGATGGGTGGCAGCTGCCCTGCTCCTTAGGGAGGAAGAATTTTGGGGGGATGCAAATATATGCAAATCTCATGCAAATAAAGAACTACTAGGGGAGAAGGAGAGAGAAGAGGGAGCACCCAGGGCTTGGAGGGGGTCACCCTGTTGGCCCCACAGGCATTGTCCTCATGACTGACTGAGCAGGTGCCCTGCTTGGGCTCCTGGCTTGCTGCTGAAAGCCCCTGGTGCCCTGGTGCCCTGGTGAGAAGGTCCCCAGATATGGACACACACTGAGACTCCTTCTCTGACCCCACTAGTACCCACAAACACACTCAAACACAGACACACAGGCATTTCAGGTCACTGCTTTGGGGAAGTAAGGCCCAAAGACCTTGCTGCCTGACTGAGCAGGATGCTGGGGTCCCAGGGGAGCCCTGGCTTCCTGTCCTTCTGCCTCGTCCTGACCCACATAGTGCCCCCCAGGAAAGTCCCCCTAAAGCCCTTCAGCATCACTGATACAACAGGTCTGCCTGGACACCCCCACACAGGGCTCTGTTTTCTTTTGTGGCCTTGGGGACTGCTCCAGGGCCTTTGCATGGAGCTACATTTCCAGGCCCCACATGCTCACTTTTTTTTTTTTTTAAATCCCTGGCTCTTTAAAAAAAATTTTTTTTTGGTTTTCGACACAAGGTCTTACCAAATTGGTAAATTTTCAGGCTGGGGTTGAATTTTTGATCTTCCTGCTTCAGTCTCCCAGAGTGCTGGGATTACAAGGTCTGCCTATTCTTTTGACAGATGAGGAAACTGAGGCTCAGGGCCAAGCTTGTCAAAAGCAGGCAGATTGGGGAGATGGGCTACAAATGCAGGCTTGACCCACAGGCTCCAAGCTGGAGGCCTCAGCAGGGTCCTCACTGCAGACCTGTGCTATGCTGAGCTTCTTCCCTGCCATGCTCTGCTACCTTTGAGTTCTCTCCCTCCGAGGACAGTCTGCAAGTTCAGGCGGAGCAGCAGCCCCTCGCTCCCAGGCACTGCGGGCACTCCAGGTTACGTCTGCCAGTAGCCGTGGGAGGCAGGCAGGGCACGGACTGAGTTAGCTGGTGCCCCACTATACCACCTGGCACAGAAGGCTGGGGAGCTTTGCTGAGAGGACAGATCAGAAGGCCACCGAGGTCACTCCCCAGGGCACGCCTGTAGTGCCACCTGGTGGTGACATGACCCTCCTGCCACAACCAGGCCTGGGCCTGGTGCTGTCCTCCCCTGCTCCAACCTTCCTTAGACATTTAGTGAGCATCTATTATGTGCCAGATCCATGCCCAGGTTCCTGAAGGGAGGCCAAGGAAATGTGAGGGGGAACAGGCCAGGTGGAGAGCTCTGAGATGGCAGTGATGCAGGGCTGTGACTCCAGCACTCTAGGAAGCTAAGAAAGGAGGGTCCCATGTTCAGTCAAACCAGCCCAGACAACTTAGCATCTTTTTTTTTTTTTTTTTTTTTTGTCTTTTTGAGACAGGGTCTCTCTATGCAGTTCAGGCTGACATTGAGCTCATTTTGTAGTCCAGGCTGGTCTCAAACTTGCAGTGATCCACCTGTCTCAGCCTCCCGAAAGCTGGGATTACAGGAGTGCACCACCATGCCTGGCTACAATTTAGCATCTTTAGCAAGATCTTATCTCAAAATAAAAAAATAAAAAATAAAATAAATAAATAAATAAAGTTCTGGGGGTGTAGCTCAGGATGAAGGCTCTAGTTTCAATCCCAGCACCTGATAAATGGTGGGGCTCTTTACTCTGAAAGGAAGATGCAGTAGCCACAGGTTTGGAGGGGATTTGAAACTGTCTTTGGCAAACTAAGGTCAAGATACTGAGTTGTAGCTGGGTGTGGTGGCACTCAAGGCTGAGGTAAGAGGATTGCTGTGAGTTCCAGACTAGCCTGGGCTACAGAGTGAGTTCAAGGCCAGCCTGAACTACACAGTGAGACCCTGTCTACTGTGTGCATCCAGGTGGAGGTGCCAGGCAGGCAGGTGGACACAAGAACCAGGCTCAGGGCAGAGGTGTGGGCTGGGGAGACAGATTTGGAGGTGGTCAGGGTTGGCTGGGACTCTTGCTCCATGGCTGGGGGCATTACCCAGGAGCAATTGTAGACTGCCCATGCACCAGGGTGAAGCCCAGGATTCCTGAGCTTGGAGTGGGAGATGAAGGTGGCAGCAGGGGAGGCAGAGTGAGAGCAGCCCAGAGGGAAGAGGCCCTGGAGCCCAGGGAAGGGAGTGTCTCCTGAGGGAGCCTGAGTGACCCAGCTGATCTGGGGATGCTGAGGGTGGCTTCTGCCCACTGGTGTCAGGGGCTCAAAGTCTGGCTAGAGGGGCAGGAGGCCCCTGAGGAGACCAAGTGGAGATTTCAAATGTGGACTGCACTTCTGAGGGGTGTGCTGGAGGGCAGTGGGGGCCCACGAAGTTGGTAATTTTTAGGATTGAAGTTTTCTTTTTTGGATGGTATTATGGCTTGAATCCAGAGGGCTTTGCACTGAGCTACATCCTCAATCATTTTGAATTTTTTTTTTTAATTTTGAGACAGGACCCACTAAATCACTAAATTGCCTAGGTGGAATTTGTAAAGTTCTTGTAATCCTCTTGCCTCAGCCTCCCAAGTACAGGGTTTACAGGTTCACACCATCTCACCTGGCTAGGACTGGAGATTTTCTAGTCTGTGCACGGGATGGAGAGAGGACTGATGACTCTGAAGGAAACAGGGCAGTATCCTTCCACGGGTAACAGTGACAGGATGGGTGATGCTGGGGAGAGCTCAAGTTTAGCGGGGGCAGGGACACGGGGCATTTCCGCCTGCCTGCCCCACTGCCTGGCGCTGTCTACTCTACTCTTTACCCTGTATCTGAGATTCTTTCTTTTCCTTTGCATGTATTTATTTATGTTTGTCAGTGCATGTTTACAGTACATACGGATCACATTCCTCATGGAGAGGTGGAACATGTACACAGCTTGATTCTTTTTATAGCCTGACCCCTCCCCCACCTCTTTTTCTTTTCTTTTCTTCATATTGAGCTACATCTCCAGCCCTTTTCATATACTGGGACAGGGTCTTGCCAAGTCATTAAGTTGCCCAGGCTGGACTTGAATGTGAGAGAATTTTGCCTCAGCCTTCCAAAGTGCAATGATTACAGGAATGCATCAGCACACTGACTCTGAGTCCCATATTTCCGTGTACCCATCGGTGGTAGTTCCTTTCCCTCTCTGGTTCTCTTTCACATTCATTCAGGGAGGGCCCAGATGTGACAGCTCCCAAGGTCTTTGTCATTGAAGGCCTCTAACCCTGGCACCCAAGAGGCTAGGACATGGCATGAAGGATGGAGGGCGGGGAGGAGGGGCTGGCCTGAGGCTCTGGGCCTAGCTGGATGGGGGATCAAGAGGCTGGGGGCAGACCCAGTGTGTCCTCAAGGAGGTGGCTTTCTCTCAGTCTCAGTTTCCCTGTGTGTTCAATGGGGTCCCCATGAAGGTCCTGGTCCAGCAGGTAGGACAAACATCAGTCTTTTCCTCCTATTGCTGATGGCTGGACCTGAGCACTGTGCTGCTGGCCAGGATGGCTCAGGCTGTCCACAGGAAGACAGATGTCACCTTGGGCCTCTATCCTGGCTGCTTTGGTTCAGTGATTTTCACTGGCCTAAAGCAGCATGCATGGAGGGTGTCTTTCTGCATGGGCAGGCCCAGGCAGTGCCAGCAGTCAGTCAGGAGACAGATGGTGAAGAGAGCCAGGGTCAGCTAGTCATGTTGGCACAGACCTGTCATCCCAGCACTCTGGGAGGCTGAGGCAGAAAGATGGCAAGTTTGAGTCCAGCCAGGGCAGCTTAGTGATTCTAAGATCTTATTTTAAGGGGTGTGGAGTGCATATAACTCAGAAGGCACTGGGTTCAATTCCTCGTATGAAGAACTAGCAAGCAAACACTCAGACAAACAAAACCCAAAATCAAAGAGCCAGAGCTCAGGAGTACCAGGGCCCTGGGTTTGAATCTCTGGCCTTCCTATTTAGTCAGTGTCACCTGAAATCTCCCTGAGCCTTGATTTCTTCCTTTGTAAACTGAGGCTGGACAACATAGGGATGTGAAGAGTGGTCTCTGCACCTCCTGCTCTAGGATGCGGCACCAAAAGATTTTTTTTTTTTCAAAAGATTCTTCTCCTTGCCAGCCAGGAGGGCCTTTGGCGGCAGCTGGACCCCAGGCCAGGCTGGGAGGAGGCGGCTGGAGTGGCTCCTGCGGCTGCTTGTGTGGCTGTGCCCTCAGCTTCACAGCCTCCTGCTTGGCACTTACCTAATCCTGCACGGTTGGCAGGACAGAATGCACCCAAGTGAAATGCTGTGAGAGCTGGGGCACCCACTTTGAGCCTGCATCTCCTTTCCTCTACAGCTCCCCCTCTTTGCTGGCTGCTTTCCCAGATTAGCTGCTGACGTCAGGAGCTGCCAGCTGGCCCGGCCTGGCACAGCTGAGGGGTGGTGTGGGAAGGCCTGTCTGGCAGCAAGCAGGGTACAGTCAAGAAAGAGGGCATCTTTGGAAATGTGTCCTCCAGGGAGTTGGGGTGGCTGGGGGACAGGAGTTAATGAGCTGCATCATGTCAGGCGCATGCGCACTTTTATATGTGCAGCTCATCTCCATCTCTGCTGCAGGGAGAGGGAAGCAGCTCAGGGAAGAGGAGGAACAAGCCTCAGGCTGCATCACTCCCACCCTAGAGACACTCCCCAAAACTGCTAGACTGGAGGTGACACCTCAGCTTAGGTCAGTACCTTCTGCACCAGTGCCACCACACCAGCTCCCATGGGCTGGTGTCCACCCAAGCCAAGTGATCCTCAAGACAGCCTGAGGAGGCCGGGATCCTGTTCAGCAGGTGAGAAAGCAAAGTGCAAAGTGGGTAAGGGATTTGCTCAAGACTTCTCCCAACTCGGTGATGGAGGTGGTATTTGAACTCAAGACTCTGACTTGAAACCAGAGCTCATTATAGCTTTGACTTGTTCCATGCCCCTGTAACTCCCATGGTAGCACAGATCTCTGCTGGGAGTGACAGTGACAGCATTTGTCCACAGTGTGGGAAACACAGAGGGTAAACACCCTGGCTGGCTGGGGAAACACAGCCCTCAGCTTGGCAAATCTCCAGGAAGGGCTTCTTTGGTCCTTTGGGTTAACTGCTCACCTCTGGTCAAAACCACAGGGCTGGGATCCCCTGGAACCAGGGATGGAGGTGGGCAAAGCCTTTGCCCAAAGGTCTAACTCTTGGGGCCAAGGGTTCTGCTTTGTCTCACCTGGCTTCTTGGAGTCAGTCCTATTCCCAGCCTCAGGGACAAGAGGCTAGTGGTGTCGGGTTCCAGCAGCCTGGGTGCCCCCCACAACTGCTGTCCTTGTGCATCATCACTGTGGCCTGCTGTGTAGACATTGAGGCATCTGGACCAGGGCAGAAGCTGCCCACAGGACTCTGGCTCTGCACCCTGGGGACAAGTCACACCCATTTGTCCTCCTGGCATTAGCTTCAGGGAAACCCAGCTTCAGGGTCTTCCCTGCCCCTGCCCACACAACTCCCCCAACTTCTCACACTCCTAACACAATCCTTTTTCTCCCCAGTCCTTGGGACTGAACCCAGGTCCTTCACACTGAGCTATACCCCCAGCCCTTTTGTAATTTTCTGAGACAAGATCATGCTAAATGACTAAATTGCAGACTGAGCTCAAACTTGTGATCCTCCCATCTCAGCCTTCAAAGTGCTGGGACCATGGGTGTGTGCCACCACCCCTGGCCTCTTTCTACATTTGTCCACCAAATGTTTGCTTTTCTAAGACACTGTAAGGGCAGGAATCAGGGCTGACACAAGATAGGCATGTAGTAATTACTCACTGAATAAAATGTCCTTTTAGGGCAGGGGATTTAACTCACTGGCTTAAGTGCCTGCCTGGCAAACACGAGGTCATGAATTCGATCCCCGGTACCAAAAAAAAAAAAAAAAGTCCTTTTGGTGGCACTGAGGGTTGAACCGAGGGCTTTGAGCACAGCAGGCAACTGCTCTAGCACCTAACTGTGTCCTTCAATGAAGCCCCATGTGCATATGACAGCAGCCTCCCCCTAGCTGAGGGATGCAATGTAGCACAGCCAGTGTTCACAGGGCCAGAAGCCAGACCAAGGCCAGGACAGTGCTGGCCCTGAGGTGGTGGGCAGCTGGCTAGCTGGCTGTGGCAAGACCTTGATATCCTGGGGGAGCTACTGTTTGGGGGAATTCACCCTGCCCTATCTGGGTTTGAATTTTAGCTCCCTTGCTGTGATGTGGAGCACATCATTGTCTCTCTAAGCTTCAATGTTTGGTCTGCAAAGCAGCTATTTTTAGAACAGCTATTTTTCATCCAGGCGTGGTGGCGCACAGCTGTAATCCTAGCACTTGGGAGGCTGAGGCAGGAGGATCCTTGCAAGTTTGAGACCAGCCTGGGACTACAAAGCGAACTCAAGGCCAGCCTAAACTGCATAGTGAGACCCTGTCTTAAAAAGACCTAGAAAAAAAAAATGGCTATTTTTCAAAGTCTATATGCTGGACATGGTGTCATGTATCTAAAATAACACCTGCTCAGGAAGCTGAGGCAGGATGTTCACAAGTTTGAGGCCAGCCTGGGCAATTCAGGGAGACCTTGTCAAAAAAATAAAAAGGAGGCTAGGTGTGGTGGCTCATGCCTGTAATTCCAGCACTCGAGAGGCTGAGGCAGGAGTATCGTTGCGAGTTCGAGACCAGCCTGGGCTACAAAGTGAGCTCAAGGCCAGCCTGAACTGCATAAAGAGACCCTGTCTCAAAAAGACAAAAATAAAAAAATAAAAAATAAAAAAAATAAAGAGGAGATGAGGCAGATGGGGCTATAGCTCAGTGGCATGGCGCCTGCCTGGCAAGTACCAGGTTTAGAGTTCAAGCTGCAGTACCAAAAGGGGGGTGGGGCGCACAGAGGATGCAGCTCAGTGGTAGTGTATCTCAGTTTAATACTCAGTATGGCAGTAAGTGAATACAATAAAAAGACTCGCCTTCCTACCCCATGTTTCCACACTTCAAATGCTTTTCCCCTTTATGAACAAAATTAGAAATGGTTCCTGGTCTCTCCACATAGGAAGCCTGGGCCTCACTGTGTGGGGTGGAGAGTTCAGGAACAGTGGTCTTAGCTGCAAGGGGAGGCTTGGCAAGGCTGAGGATGTGGGTGGGACGGGGGGGGGGACTGGGATTCAAAGGAGGCCCTGCCTAGACTGCTGCAGCCAAACCCCCATGAATGGAGCCCAGAATGCTTGTGGGGAGTTCAGGCCAGCCTGAGCAGGGAGCCAGGGGCACCACCCCATGCCACTTAATCAGCGTGACAGTGCTGGTACCTGGACCGTGGCTGCACCCCTGCTAAACTGTGACTGCCTCGTAACTACGGACAGGTTTGGCCTGAGGAGGAGACTTTCTGTTTGTCAGTTGTCAAGCGTCTGGGAAACCCTTTTCTCAGGCAGACTGCTCTCTCTTCTCCTAGCTGAGTAGAACAGCATTTTCTTCTGTCTAGAACAGGAATTACTTCCACCAGGTTAGGAAGCTGAGACGCAGCACCTGAGGTGTGATGCTAACAAGGCCAAAGTTTTCAGCTTGACTTTTAGGCTCCTAGGCCAGCATGCAGAGAGGAATCCCAGGAAGGGGGCAGGGAATGACAGACAGTTGCAAAATTCTCGTCTCAAAATATTTAATTTTGAAAAGGATACATTCCCAGCTTCCCTCCCTACCACATCACTCTGGCCCACCAGCAGGGACACATTCACGCCATGCGTATGCGTGTGCGCGCGCGCGCGCACACGCGCACGCACGCACGCACGCACACACACACACACACACACACACACACACACACGTAAGGCCAATGGGCTGAGTCTGCTTGTACCCTCTCCAGCTGTGGAGAAGGGGTCTTTTCCTTCCTCCTTCCCCCAACATGCTCGGTACAGGGGAGAGAGACCCGCTGGGGTGCCAGCTCCCAGGGGAGGACGCAGAGCCCCACACACTCTTGTCACATGCACTTAGAAAAATAAAACCAAGTGGTGTTCTGGCATCCCCAACACCAAAAGATAGCAATCTCCACCTGGAGTCATCTTCACCATTTTCTAGAAAAATTTATTGCACTTATGAACAGATGTTAAAAGAGCTAGGGTGGAGCTTTGCCATGAAAATGGGAAGCTCCATGGCCCTCTGTGTCAAGGGCTGCATGGAGCTGCCCAGCTGGCACAAAGGAGCCTGCCCATGCCTGCCACCCTGCCCTGGCCTCAGGAGTCAGGTGGCAGAGCTCTTCCTTTGGCCAGAGCAGGACTACCCAGGTCCTCCCTAGGCTGCTTGCTCTCTCTAGATATAAGGACATGTCTATATCTGGACAGACATCTTTTTTTTTTCTGGTACCAGAGATCAAACTCATGACCTTGCATTTGCCAGGCAGGTGCTATGCTGCTGACTACATCCCTGGCCCTGCACAGACACTTCTTACATGTACATTCTTGCAGTGTTTCAGCTCATTCATGATTTGTCTGTTCTGAGGTTGCAACAAGGCTGCCACAAAACTGAAGACAGACACTCACAGGGTGGACAGCTCTCCCTAGCTCCAGGCCAGGCCACCGAAAGGCCAGCTTCTTCACACCTGGACGCTTTATAAGATGTCAAAGACCTGCACACAGAAGCCCCTGTCTTTGGCTGTCAGCTCTGTCTCCAAGACACTGAGCAAGCACTAAGTTTTTCTACAAGACCTAGCTCAGGGGAAAGAACCCAGAATGTTGACCTGTGGTCAAGCTCCTTCCTGTTCCTGCCAGGCTACTGACTCAAAGGATTCTCCTGAGTGCCCAGCAGCAGCAATCTTTTCAAGCAAAAACTTTGGGAAGGAACCAAATCCCGTGCTTCTGGTAGGAGCAGGAGAGCCGCACAGGAGGGGTAGGATGAGGAAAGACGTTATGCCTCCATCCCGCCCACTGGGGTTGGAACAATCTATAGACTAAGTGTCCACCCTTAAAAAAATAAAATTGGAAAAACACAAACATTATTATCTAGCCAAAAAAGAAAAAAAAAAAGAGCTTTCCAGCTTGAGGCTTTGTCCATCAATAACAGAATAAGAACTCCCTCTGGGTGAGCAGCCAGACCAGAGGGTGAACACCGGGCAGGCGTGCGAGTGGCCCGGGCAGGACACTGACATGCTGGATGCAATGGCCCTGTGTCATCACCACAGAGTTTGAAAAGTGTGCACATGGTTTCTAGACAACCACGAAGTAAAAGTCAGGTGCCTAGTGGGAGGGGCAGACCTCCCTTAGCCTCAGGGACCCTTGTCAAGGCCCCCAAGAGGTGAGTGTGCAGGTCCCAGAGGCCATGCAGTCCAGGGCTAGAGATGCTGCCTCTAATTTCAACAGCTGTTAGCAGAAGTCTTTAGATTTGGGCCCCGGGACTCTGAGCCACCACCTTAAATAAAGCCAGTGTTAAGTAGAACAAAGCACACCTGTCACCACCTCTGCTCTTCACACAGGCTGCCCACCCTGAGCAAACAACACAGCCATCATGAGTGCCCCAACTGACACAAAGGAGCACAGGGTTCCACGATGCTCCTCAAGTCACTGTCTGGGCAGAGAATAGGATGATCCAGCTGCACTGCAAGGGGCAGCCACAGGGTGAAGTACCAGATCCAAACCTTGGTCCACACATGGCTAGGCTTGTGTGGGTGGCCCCAACTCCAGGCTAAGATCAAGGGGAGTTTAGCCCTGTTAGGATGTCCCAGAACCTATTACCCCATGAAAGCTGCATTATCACCTCCGTGGCACCTGCAGACACCTCTGGGCGTCAGAGAGGAGGAAGCTGATCAAAAATAGGGAGGACCTCTTCTGCTCTCAGGCAAGGACAACTCTGGCCTGGGCCACTGGTGAGCAGAGCAAGAAAACAATGGAGCTTCTCAAGAAACAGGCCCCATGCTCGTGCCCACACCAAAAGGGGCCTGGCAGCGAGGTTTCTCAACACTGTGCAGAAGCTGCACACTGAGTCCAGGAAATGAAAGCTTCCTGGGGGAGGAAGGTATTCCTTTTAAATCCAAGATCTGAGAATGGTTACTGGGTGAAAAGAAATAGCAGCCTACAGGCCATTCGAATGGGACAAAAGAGATTCAGGTGACCTCCTAGATGGGACTGGAGAGGAGATGCAAAGGCCTCCCTCTGCACAGGCCGCTGGGGCCCAGGAACCAGCACCCTGGGAATGGCCCTCTACAGCAGGTGAGATGGAGCCCACCCCAAGGCCTCCAACCTGGCTTTTGACTGCAGACAGAGGAGGTGCAGGGCTGAGAATGGTGTGGCGGTTTCTGCTGCTGCTGCCTCAGCCCTTGGCCCCATCCCAGGTCACGCCGAAGACTTGCCGCCCGCCTGCACATGCTTAACAGCAGGGCTGCTATGTCCTCCTGCCTCCAAGGAGATGGGAATGGACACTTCTCTCAGAGACTTTCTGGGGCGGGTAAGGTATGTGAGACATGCCCCAAGTGGAAATGCACCTGCTACCTGAGAAGACATTAAGAGTGATGATGATCATGACTCGTTCTGCAGAGATGGCCCTCGGCAGCCTGGGCTGGAGACTGAGGGGAGTTGGGGAAGCCTGAGCATCCTGTGAAGGAGAGACATGTACTCCGGAGGTCCCTTCTGATGCAGCCAGGACATCCAGGAACAAAAACTTGGGGCATGCCCCCTGCGCAGATTCTTGTGTTCTCCACTGGGGGAGGCTACCCCCAGGAAGTCTCTGGTGCGCTGTCCAGGTAATAATGAAGCTGAGACGTGAACAAACCTGGAGCACGGGCGCTGCCATGTGCCCATGACGAGTCCTAAGTCTCCACGCATATGTGGGGTTCTGAGAGCCCCCAGGCAGAAGTCTGAGGGGCAGGAAGTGCCCCGCCTGGGTGGGGGCACGGGTTACAAGGGCCCATACTTGGTCTCATACTTGGACACGATGGTCTTGCACTTGCCCACCTCCTTACGCAGCTCAGCCACCTCCGTCCTCAGGGCTGTGTTCTCCTTCTCCAGGAAGGCTGCCCGGATGGTGATCTGGTTTTCCTTCAGGCGCCGGGCATCCCGTGACCGCTTAGCTGCCACATTGTTCTTCTTGCGTCTTGTCCAGTACTTTTCATCCTGTGGGAAAGTGTTTTCTGTAGGTCTCTCAGCTCTTCTGTGAGGACACCCAAGCTTCCCCTTCTACCACCAGGTTGCCCTCAGAATTCATTGGTGTAACAACAGCTAAAGGGTCTGTTTCCCAGCAACAAGCCCTGTGTCACTCCAGCATAAGGTGCCGTTGATGGCCTCACCTCACTTGGGTGCCTGGAATGTGGGTAAAGGCCTGCAACCTGGGTTTAGTCAACCTGAGTGCAAATCTCAGCTCTGCAAGAGTATCAGCAGTGGAACTGAAAATGTCTTAACTTCTCAGTGCCCCAGGTCCCTCTGCTTTATACTGGGGAGAATAATAGGAACTATGCCATTGAGTTGTTTGAGGATTAAACATGCCTGGCCTACAGTAAGTGCTGTATAAATGTTTACCGCATCATCATTATCATCCACGTTGGTGTCTTAGAAATCTCCCGGAGAGGCAGGTACATTATGCCCATCTAGTAGGTAAAGCACATTCTAGGTCCCAGAAGGTAAAGTGGGGTCTGTACTCAGCTCCAAAGCTTGGATGAGAAGTCCTTCCTATAGGTCTCTCAGAGGAGAGAATGGAAAAACTGCAAAGCTCCTTCTTCACACTACAGGATTATCAGCTGGAGTGCTGCTTGCTCATCTCTGGGGATGGGAACATACTTGCCCTTCAGAATGAGGACTTGTTCAACCCTAGTTCCCATGTCCTAATAGTTCTTGCTCAATGGCTGGACTAAAGCCAGAGGAGAGGGACAGTAACTCAGTTAAGAGTGTCCAGAAAGGAGACAAAAACTACAGGAGCCCCTGGGATCAAATGCCATGTAACTGCCATTATTTCTAACAAACTGCTGTAGGATGTGGCTCTGTGCACTAAACTTGTCTTTCACAAGGAGGCACAGTCCCTAGACATTTTTTGAAGTGCAGGAGATAGAACCCAGGCCTAGCACATGACAGGCAAATGTTCCACAACTGAGCTACATTTCCAGCCCAGTATCTAGACTCTTAAGCCACTGTCATACCTTACTGATAAAGGACACCAGGTTACCTTCTGCTCATCAGGGACAAAGACCTTCTTGGCCTTTTTGATCATGGGCTGGGGCTTCAGATCCTCCTCTGCAAACTTGTGCTTCCGAGGGTTGAAGAGCTCCCCACCTGGTACACTGGATAGGACCAGGTCGGCAGGGTCCGGGTTGAAGTTCACATCTACTTCCACACAGTTGGGGTCGATGGGACTGGGAGTTTCCCTCTCCTTTTCCAGGGAGGATTCTGAAAGACACAGGGGTAGGTGGTCTGAAAGCAGCTCAATGGACAGAGAAGATCCATGTCACCCACCAAGACACCTGTTTGAATGTCAAGTCTGTACAACCACTGCCACTAATAGGGAAGAAAACCATGACAGCACCAGCTCTGGGCCACAGTGGCACACATGAATCAAATCAACAACACAAACATGAAAAGAACTCCTCTTTTTTTGGTGGTGGTGCTGGGGATTAAACCCAGGGCCTTGGTCATGCTGAGCATGCACTTTACCACTGAGCTACACCCTCAAAGAGTTCTCTTTAGAAACAGAATGCTTCAAAAGAAACTGGGCTCTCCAAACAGGATTTTCCAACTCTCTCACCCCTGAATGTTAAGCAAAACATTAACTTCCTGTGTCTCAAGTTCTCCAGTAATGAGAAACAGCTGAGTCTCTCCATGAACTACAACAAATCAGGGACACAGACAGAGTAGCTGACACAAGTTCCACTTCTGAGCCCCGAGACATGTTAGGGGCTGCGCTCATTTAGCCTTACTGCACACTGAAAGACCAGTATTAACTCCATTTTACAGATGAGGACACTAAGGATCAGAGATATGTAATGGCTTTTCTAGGGTCAGATGGCTTTTCTAGGGTCTGAACATGTGGTACTGGGGATTGAAGCCAGGACCTTTGCACTGAGCTACATTTCCAGCCCTTTTTAAATTTTGTGACAAGGTTTCATTAAGTTGCTCAGGCTGGGCTTGAATTTGCAATCTTTCTGCCTCAGCTTCCCAGAGTATTGGGATTATAGATGTGCACCATTACACCCAGTCTCAAATTTGGGAATCAAACTTGTGACCTCGTGCTTGCCAGGTAGGCACTTGTGCCGCTGAGCTAAATCCCCAGCCCAGCCCTAAATTTGAATCTTACTCTAGCTGATTCTTTTTTTTTTTTTTTGGTACTGGGAATCAAACTCACGACCACAAGCTTGCAAGGCAAGCGCTTATGCTGTTGAGCTAAATCCTCAACCCTCTCTAGCTGATTCTAATTTCTCATTGTTCTCTGCCCTATCTGGTTGCAGCTTTATAGTGAACACTGAATTAAAGCCAATTTCAGAGTTCAAAGGTTATATATCATTAGAGATAAAAGTTATATTTACAAAAAAAAAAAAAACCACTAAACCTCTGACCTACTTGTTCAATGCTTCTAACAGGAATGAAGAAAATATTCAGTCAAATAAATGGCAACTATATGTCTAGTAAAGTCCAGTCAAAGACAAACAAGTATAACAGGCAGGGGGAAAAAATCCCTGCTTTCATGGAATGTTATTCTAGAGAATATGGCTGACATTACATAGATAACCTTCTTTTCAATCTATAATAATGTTAGCCTATGTGGATATGTGGGAGAACACTTCAAAAGCATGAACATCAATCAAGTGCAAAGACCCTGAGGTAGGTGCTTGGCTGATGTATTCAAAGAATAGACAGGAGCCAATGTGGCTGGAGTGAATGAATGAGAGGGAATTAACAAGACCAGCCTGGAATGGGAAGATGCTGGTCCTCTACTCCCAATCAAGCTGTGTTCTCAGTGGTGGGAGATTCTGCTCTACAAGAGACCACAGGGAGAGCTGGGGATTTAGCTTAGCGGCATAAGCGCCTGCCTTGCAAGCATGCAGTCATGAATTCAATCCCTGTTACAAAAAAAAAAAAAAAAAAAAGAGACCACAGGGGGTGTTGATGGCAGCCAGCAGTCAAAGAGGTTCTTACTCTACAATGTAAAAAATATCAAAATTATAATTAGGACCAGGGATATAGCTCAGTGGCACAAGTGCCTGCCTAGCAAGTACAAGGTTGAGTTCAATCTCTGGTACCACCAAAAAAAAAAAATCCGAAAAACAAAAAAAAGAGGGGAAGACCTTAAAAAAAAAAGTAAAGTCTCCCGAGCACTAATAAAAAATTATCTGGTGTGAATGTTGCTAACTTTTGGTACTGAAGAATGGAGAATCAAACTCACAGCCTTGCACTTGACAGGCAGGTGGTTGTGCTGCTGAGCTAAACCTCTGGCCTGATTCTAACTTTTTTTACTTTATTTATTTTTATAAAACTATATTAGGGGCCAGGAGTTTAGCTCAGTGATGTAAGTGCCTGCTTGGCAAACTCGAGGTCATGAGTTCAACCCCTGGCACCAAAAAAACTAAAACAAAACACCACAAAACTGTATTAGGAACTGAACCCAGGACCTTTGCACTGAGCTCCATCCCCAGGCTTCTTTTTTTTAAATTTTGATTCAGGGTCTTGCTAAATTGTTAAAAGTTACCAAGACCAAGGCCAGGGATTTAGATCAGTGGCATAAGCGCCTGCCTGGCAAGCGTGAGGTCGTGAGTTCGATCCCCGGTACCACAAAAAAAAAAAAAAAAAAAAGTGCTGGGACTACAGGCATGAACTACTACATCTGGCTAAAAAAGTTACCAAGACCAGGTTTAAACTTCTGATCATTCTATTTCAGCCTCACGGAGTGCTGGGATTATATAGGTGTGCACCACTATGCCAACTTCAACTTTTCTCTTGAGATATGAAGTCACTGTGAAGTCACAGGGTCCAACCTGGATTTTAAGTAGATCACACAGTTAAATCCTGCTAGAGGAAGTACAGTACAAAGAAGTGTGAGTCAAAGGTGTGAACAAGCAGGGATCCACTTATTTCCCGCAGGCAAACAAGGGCCTGCCAAACCCCACAAGCATAGGATAAAGAGCTGAGGTAACTACCACAGAAAAATTGCATTCAAAGTGACATGGTCTGGATACCCTTCAGCAGCAACCAAACTTGGAGGTGCAGTTAAATTTCAGGGACAGGATAAGAGAGAAGACCCAGAAACAAATGGGAACAATTTCCTAACAGTGCCTGACAAGGAGGCTCAGGGACAAGGGTTTTGAGCAATTCCCCTTTCCCAGTGGATAGCTCTGTCAACAAACTCAAGAAACTAACTGTAAGACTTTAAATGACTCTGGTGGAGGAAAAGAGATTATCAATGAGTCTGCTGATAATTTTCTTGACACATTATTCTCTGAGACCCAACCATTACAAAAGATGTCAGGGTTGGGAATATAGCTCAGGGGCCAAGTGCCTCCCCGGCAAACACAAGGTCCTGAGTTTGATTTCCGGTACCAAAAAACCAAACCAAACAAAACATGTCAAAATTGAATCAAAGGCTGGTGGATGCCACCATTCTGAACACTACTTGGCCGCATCTGTAATAGTTGCATATAAACGTCCAATGACCCCGCCAGTTTGCTCCAAAGTAAATGTCCAAGAGAAACAGATTCATGTATTCACCAGAAGACATGCATATGAATGTATATGGCAGCACTATTCATAACTCATATTAGAGACATCCAAGTGCCTTTCAACTGTAGAATGCATTAACTATGTCACATTTATACAATGGAGTACTATACAGCAATGAAAATCAACAAATTAGCAACAGAATGGATGACTTTCACAAAACTGAGTAAAAGAAGCCAGGCACAAAAAAAATACATACTACTCATATCTTTTCTACAGAACGACCTGGAAAATGAAGAGGGAGACTAAACACAGGGAATCCAGAGATACCTCTCGGGCCATTTTTATTTTGAGACAGAGTCTCATGAAGATGCCCAGGCTGATCATGAGATTACAATCCCCTGGCCTCAGCCTCCTGAGTATCTAGAATTACAGGCATGAGTCACCACGCCCTACCCTACTTTTCTTTCTATCATGTGTACAATTCATGAATATGACTCAAAATCTACATCATGTTTTTTTGGTCAAAAGAGCACTTCCTAGGTATATTCTGGAAAACTATTTTGTTAATGTTAAGACATTCTCATGTACACATTATTTGTATATTAGACAGCTATACCAAGCCCTAACTGCAAGA
Source organism: Hydrochoerus hydrochaeris (assembly GCA_004027455.1). Classification (NCBI taxonomy): domain Eukaryota; kingdom Metazoa; phylum Chordata; class Mammalia; order Rodentia; family Hydrochaeridae; genus Hydrochoerus; species Hydrochoerus hydrochaeris. The sequence continues at coordinate 393,022 of PVLA01000974.1, forward strand.
CAATATAAATGTAGTGAACTTTTTTTTTTGGTACCAGGAATTGAACTCACAACCTCATGCTTTCCAGGAAGGCGCTTAAGCCACTGAGCTAAATCCCTGGCCTAAATGTAGTGAACTTTATTTATTTATGATGCTGAGGATCAAACCCAGAGCCCTGCACATGCTAGGCAAGTACTATACCTCTAGCTGTACCCACAGTCCAACTTATAATATTTAAAAACAAAAAAAGACATAATACATACAATTCCATTTACTGAAATTTCAACTATGAGAAAAACTATTCTTTTTTTTTGCCTTTTTTTTTTGGTACTGGGGATTGAACTCACAACCGCAAGCTTGCAAGGCAGGCGCTTATGCTGCTGAGCTAAATCCCCGGCCCCCTTTTTGTCTTTTTGAGACAGGGTCTTACTATGCAGTTCAGGCTGGCCTTGAGCTTACTTATAGCCCAGGCTATACTTGAACTCACAACAATTCTCCTGCCTCAGCCTCCCGAATGCCGGGATTATAGGTGTATGCCACCACGCTCATCTTAGAAAAACTATTCTTTGGTGACAGAAATTAGAATAACGGTCACCTTTGGGGAGTAAGAACTACACAGGACCACAAGACACCTCAGTACCAGTAACAGAGTTCTGGATTGATTTGGGTGGCAATCACTTAGTGGGTCCACCTTATGAAGATTTATTCAGTGATACACTTATGAAATGTGCACTTGTATATACTATACATCATTAAAAATCTTCATTTAAAAACACAATCAATTTGGGTATGATGGCAGATACCAGTAATTCCAGCACTCTGGGAGGCTGAAGTAGGAGGGTTTAAATTCCAGCCCCGTTTGGGCAACTGAGCAAGAAACTGTCTCAAAAAAAAATAAATAAAAATAATAAAAAAAAATAAAAAGGGCTGGGGATGCAGCTCAGTGTAAAGGTGCTGGGTTTAATCTCCAGCACTGAAAAATCATTAATTAAAAAAAAAAATCATGCTGGGTGTGGTGGTACACACCTGTAATCCTAGCTCTCAGGAGGCTGGGGCAGGAGAATTGCTGAGAGGCCAGCCTGGACTACAAACTGAGCTCAAGTCCAGCTTGAACTGTACAGTGAAACTGTCTAAAAAAAAAAAAAAATCAAAGGTACAAGATGGGGTCATTTTCTGTCTGCTTTCTACCCATACATGCAATCCAGCCTTCTAAGACAATTCAACAGGTACCAGAATTTCTGCCTTCAAATAAAAATTCTGCTTAAATCAGCTGAAGCTTCTCTCTCTCTTTTGGTAACAGGAAATGAACCTAGGACTTTGCACTTGCCAGGCAGGTGCTGTGTCCTTTGAACTATAACTTTGGCCCAAGCTGAAGCCTTTAGTTTAATCTCACCAATTTACAAGGGAAACCAATGACCGGCACAGAAACATGTTACAAGAAGAGAACAAAACCCAGCACCTGTGAAACTATAGTACACACAGTTTAGCGTCACTAGTAAATAGTAAAGAAAAAAAGGAGACACACCTATGAATAACAAATTTAAGACACATATCAATCCCCAGTACAAAAAAAAAAAAAAAAAAAAAACAAAGAAAGAAAGAAAGAAAAGAAGACATACATCAGCCAAATACAGCATGCAGGATTTGTGTGGCTCGTGACTCAAGCAACCATGACATGAGAACAGCTTTGGGACTCTGAATATTGATACATTTACTGTCAATTTCAGATAACATATAAAATTAGTGCTTTTTTTATTTAAAAAATTCTTACATTTTAGATTTATGTTGCAATTTATGTTTATGGATTAAAAACATGTTATACCTAGGATTTAATCGAAAATACTTCATTATGAGTTAACTATAAAGCTGCCAGGCATGGTAGTGCATACCTATAATCCTAGCATTTATAAGGCTGAGGCAGGAGGATAGCTGTGAGGTCAGTGTGTGCCACATAGTGTGTTTAAGGTCAGCCTGAATTGTATAGTGAGACCCTGTCTCAAAAAACAAAAAAAAAGATCATTGCTTGAGCTTCCCAATAATCTGGAACAAATCACAGGTGATGGGGATAAAACAACAGCATCAAGGCAATGCAGAATGGGATTTCTGCCTCCAGAGCTTCCAAGCAGACGGGCTCACCCCACTGTTTTGGCCACCAGCAGCACAACATGCAACCTACAGGCGCTTGATGCTGCTGGGGTTCCTAGCAGTTTTATCTCCCACCTTGGGGACAGAACTGGAGGGGGCCCAGAGGGTTAATCCACACTGCAGCCAACAGGCACTCCCTTAAAAGCAGACAGTAGGTGTGTGGAGGCAGCTGCTCTTAGTAGGGGCAAGCAGCCCTGCCCAGAGGTCCATCACCAACCTGTGCTGGATACAGTTTCAGAAGGCTGGAAGATGGCAGCAGAGGAGGATGGCGGGGAGGCGGTGGAAGAGCTGGCAGACTCCTTCCCCTCTAGCTCAGCCACAGGCAGCAGGAGGTTCTGGGCCAGCTGAGTGGGGCTGGCAGGGATGCCATTCTCCAGCAGGAACTCGTCCAGGTCCATGTACTCCAGGTGGAAAGACTCACCATCGTAGGGGATGGTCTTGTCCCAGATGGGAGGCATGAGGGAGGCGGAGACAGCCATAGTACTGGCTGCTGCCGCCTCATCCTCCTCCAGCTTTTCCTTCCCCTTTTCCTTATCTGTGAATAAAATCTGTGATGAGACACCGAACAAGAGGGTACCTCAATCCCAGGAGACAGGCAGGAACCTTTGGTCAGACCCATCTTTCTCAGAGGCCTAATTCTATCCCAAGCATTTTCAAAGCCCACCCTGTGTTCCAGTTACAACGTGGTGCTTAAACAAGGCTGGCTGATTTCTTTTAGAGAGGGCATTACACCCTTTTCTGTTCCTGGCCTTTCTGGAATGCTAGACATACTTCCTGAAGTCTGATGTAGTCCCATGGTTGGTACAGTACAGAACCTGCGGTTAGCATCTACCAGAGAGAAGCTATAGAAAGGACAGTTTCCGACCTTTCCTGATAGCTCAACTTGAAAGGATTGAGGCCCTTAGGTCAAGAACTTTTGTGTTTCCCTGATCTATTCCTTCAGTTAGGCTTCTCTACAACTACCAAGGGCTGCCACCCATGAGCTGTGTGACTGTGACCTTGGCCATGTTATTTAACTTCTCTGAGCCTCGGTGTCTTTCCCGATGATATGGTAAGAGCTGCCTCTTCAGTGAAGATTAGAGAACATCTGAGAGTCTGTCAGAGCACTTCACATATGGTAGGCATTCACCAGTCCTGTGAGCTCACAGAAGGCAGGGACTGTGTCTGATTTTGTTCTAGATCTCAGCAGCCAACAAAGAGGTAAGCAGACAGTGGGCTAAGGGAAAACATGTACAGAGAGGGGGAAGATTAGGTTTGCAAACAGATCCACTTCAGGGTTACTGAACTGGGGAGACCTGGAGCTATCTTTTCAGGACTTCTTTCAGAATAACCTTTTCCAGAGGCCTTTATCCCTGAGTAAGCAGAAAAGACTGAATGCAGGTTTTCGGAGAGGAAGAAGGGTGAAGCTGAAGAAAAAACCTGCTCTTATTCAAAGTAAAACTAACCAATTAGTGTGGACCAGATTCCACCTATCTCAGTCAAAAAGTTTCACACATTAAAAAATATTTTTTAAAAAGTTATGCACATGGCTATCCAAGAGGGCAATTAAGAAAAAAAAAAAGTGAAAAATGTGACAAGACTGGAAGGAAATTAAACTGACAGGGAGGCTAATCAGAGAAGTGGGAGATAAAATCATGACAAGTTCATGATGGGTTTTCAAAATTGAAAGAGACAACTCTGAACTCTAGATTTAGAAGTGAAAAGGAAAACTCAAATATGATTATGTTATAAATAAACCAGTCAGGCATGCACTTCTATACCACAGCTGGTCAAAAATCAGCCTGCTATTCCAATAAAAACGCACACACCCAGCGAATTGAGGTGGTTTTGAGAAACAGCACTTGGTCATGGCTTCTAATGTCAATTCATGCAAGTGCCTCCTTCTCTATGAGGCTTCATTTTAATACCAACCGGGAAGTAAAAAGCCAAGTCTCCCGGGCTGGGCAGGCCAGATGGTCTCCCTGCTACTCTCAAGATCCTTACTCCACATGCTGCTGGAAAGGACTTGACCTACATTGGGTAGTTTCGGATTGAGGAGGAAAGAGATGGGAGGCAATAGAAAAGCAGTCATACCAAAGAGCAGGCAACAGTAAGTTCCAGATTTTGCCTGGCCTAAGAAATTAGACTATTCTGAATCAGTGTTTCTCTAAAGTGCAGGGGATTTTTTGGGTGAGTGTATGTGTTTGTGTGTGATTATTTCTGAGGTGCTGGCAAGGGTGTTCTACCAATGAGCTACATTCCCACTAGGGTGGGGTTTTATTTATTTATTTATTGGTACCAAGGATTGAACTCAGGACCTTACACTTACCAGGCAGGTGCTGTGCCACTAAGCTATATCCCTGGCCTGAGGGTGGAGTTTTAAATTAATTATAAAGGATAAAGGCTGTGTCTATCACTCAAGTCATAGGGATCGGTACCAGTGGCTGCTAGTGTGGAAGAATACCAAACTGCAGGCCATACAGCCTCTCCACCTGACCTTGAGGACATACCCCTACCTCTTTCAAGTGAAAGGGAGGGAGAAAAGGTTGCTTTGGAAGTCTAAATGAAATAAGCTTATGTCAGAGCACCTCATGAGCACTCTGGAAATGTGAAGTACAGGGATCATTACAAATGACTACTGTCCAGTACTATTAAAGAACCTACCAGATGTGAATACCTGCCCTGTGGCTTGTCTCAGTCCCAGACTGGGCACAAGGCACTGCCTTAAAACAAACAGAAAGCTTAGTGCTCATGAGGTCCTGAAGCAGGAGAAAGCCTAACCTCACCTGATGTGCTGTAGCTATTTATAACCCAACAGTGACAGCCATAGGGCTGGGAGCCTCAGAACACACCCAGGAAAGGGAGGAAAATGGCACTTTAAAAAAAAGAAAATTAATTCCAGTGGATCTGTCCCTTCCCAAATTACAATGATGGGGCCAGGCATTTAGCTCAGTGGCCTAACACTGCCTGCCTGGCAAGCACGAGTCATGAGTTCGATCCCTGGTATCAAAAAAACCAACCAACCAAACAAACAAACAGGTATGCCGGGGCCAGGGATTTAGCTCAGTGGCATGAGTGCCTGCCTGGAAAGCGCTAGGTCGTGAGTTCGATTCCCAGTATCACAAAACAAAACAAAACCCCAGATATGCCAAATTACAATGATGGCTGGCGGAAATTCAAAGATCTCAGATTGCAAGTGCATCTCAGTGCACCCAAAACCCCACAAGAAGTGGTACTCCTCCTGCTGCTGCCTGAACTTCTTCATCTTTAGGTCTAATCAAGGCCAAGATTTTTGCTTTTCACATACGCCACGGGGACCCTGGTGGCCTGGGCAAGAAGATGAAAGTTTACAATCCCTGCCAGTGTGGCCTGTAAGGAGTCAGTGTACTATTCTAACCTTCATCTCACTCCTGCCTCCCTCAAGACGCCCCATATCTCACCCTACATGCACCACCCCCATTCGCACCTTGGCAGCAGCTGCAGCCGCCCAGAGACACATTTCTAGAACAGCTCCAGCGTGGACATAGTAGCAGAGAATACTCATCCCCATGCAGGAAGACTACTCCACCCTGAGAAGGGGCCAAGGCCACATACAATCTGCTCCCTAAACCAGCACTTCTCAAACTTTGGTGCACTTTGAAGCCAGCGGGTTGCAGTGGGGTGCTGCTCGAAATATTGGCTCCTGTCCCAGTATCCGCAGCCTGGGTGAGGCCCAGGAACCGGCATTTTAGACAAGCATTCCAAAAACCAGTACAGGTGCAAGCGAGCCCAGGGGAGGTGCCCAGAAAGCGGCTGTTCCGACCCCCTCAGCCTCCTAGGAACCTCTACACCAACGCCTCCTCTTGCCCTATCCCTACTCTCCTCACCGACCCAACCTCTCCAGCTAACCCCCTGACTCGCTCTCCCAACCCACACCTCATCCTGCAGGCCCCTAGTCATCCCGGGGCCCCCCACGCCCTCAGCCTTACCACTTCACCCCGACCTCCTGGCCCCGCCCTCTTGAGGCCCCGCCCCTGCAGAGGCCCCGCCCCCAGGCGACGGTGGGGGCCTCCTCACCGAGGCGCGTCTCGCGCGGGGGGTTCTCCATCAGCTTCTTCAGGACCAGAGGGAAGGAGCCTGGCAGGCCCCGTTCCCCAGCTGCGCGCCCCGGTCCCGCCTGCGGCTCCACAGGCGGCTTCTTCCCGCCGCCTGCGTCGGACATCGTGTCCTGCGCCCTGCTCGCGCGTCTCGCTTCCCCCGTCCGCCCGCCCGCCCCCTGAGATGGGCCAGAGCCGCGCGACCCGCCGCAGCTGCCGACACGAGAGACTACTGCGCAAGCGCGCAGGCGCACCCCCGCCTTCCCGCACCCGCTACCCCGCCCGCGGACTGTCTCCCGCATATTTATTATTCATGAGGCCAAGCCGGCGGCGCCCGGAACGCGGCTTCGGATAGGTTCGCCCTGCGAAGGGGTGGGCGCGACTTTGCGAGCCCGGATTGGCCAGGCTGCCAGGGGGAGCGGGACACGTGCAGGGCCAGGTGAGGGGCGCTCGCGCCCGCCTCGGGTCTCCGATTGGCGCGTTTTGAAGGCTGTGTCGTAGGCCTTGTACTGCACCAGTCCCTTATCTCCCCGCCACTGTGTGCCCTTCGCTGCCCTCTTCGTGCCCCCCACTCTTCTTCCAGGCCACCGCCTCTCTTCGCTTTGCCTCACATCCCACCCTTGCCATTTTGCCTAACGCTAGGAGGAAGGCTAGACTGGAAGCAGATGGGCGGGCTCTGTGGGTCACGTGGAGCCGCAGCCGAGTCACCCAGCGTTATGGGGGGGGAGAAAGGCACGAGCAGCCAATGGGCGGCGGGGGCGGGCCTGGCGGAGGGTGCACGAGGCGCTGCACGTGCGGCTGCGACGGGCGGGGGCGGGGGCGCGAAGGGAGGGGCGGGGTTTTCTGTTGCTGGTTGCAGGTCTAGGGTTCTGGGACCCGGAGCTGAACCCGGCGGTGCTCCTACTCCTGCGCGAGTCTGAGCTTGGCGGAGGGCGGCGTTGGGGGCTTGGCCGCGGGGGAAGCGGGTGTCGGGCAGCCCACTGATCCTGGGCCCTGGCCGGGTGTGGCTGCTGGATAAACACTAGCGTGGAGGGAACGCTCCTGAGGCCTGGCCCTGCGACCGGGTCGGGTACACACTTCCGTGCCTCTCACTGGCTCGTGACCTTGGGGAGGGCTGGAGCTCGTGTCCTGCGCCATAAGATTAAGAAATCGAGCTAGAGAGTCTCGAACGGCTCTGAATGCTCTTCCTTTCGGGACTTTTCCGTTCCTCTTTCTAGAATAATTTTTTAAAGTCTTTTTCACAAAGTACAGATGCTGAATTTTGTGGGAGAACCACCTCTGCTCCTAAAATATAAATACTCTCCGGAGTTCCTAGGGGAAACGGGGCAACTTGAGGGGGCAACTGATGCAAAGACCATACAGAAAGTTGCTGGAGACCGCGGCGCTCAGAACTTTGTACTTCGGTACCGATCATAACCTGTTTCAAACCTGAGCGATGCGAGCGCTTCCCGGGAGCAGGGACTTTGGCTTGTTTACCCTATGTGCCTCAGATGGCTCTGGGCCACCCCGGTCCCTGGAGTGGGTGCCTGGGACAGAGCACCCAGCTGGCTGGGAAATTAGTAGAATTTTATTGGCAGTTAATAAGAATTTGAATAGCTGAACAGGCCTAGAGAGCAAGAGATCTGAAAGGGTTTGGGTGATGGTGGAGACGGCCGGAAGGATGGAACTCTTAACTCCAAAATTCAAATTATTTCCACACTGGGTTATTTCTAATCTGATGGCTCCAGCCAGTTGCTTCAGTTTTCCAGGCCCTTCTCCCTTCCTTCCTTCCTTCCTTCCTTCCTTCCTTCCTTCCTTCCTTTCTTCCTTCCTCCCTCCTTCCCTCCCTCTTTATCCCTCTCTCTCCCTCTGTCTTTAGTCTTTCTTTCCATACTGGGGATTGAACACAGCGCTTTCACACCAAGCTACAGTCCCACCCCATTTTTATTTTGAGACAGGGTCTTGATAAATTGCCCAGGACTTTTTTTAACTTTCGGATGTGCCACCACACCACACTTTTTCTTTACATGCCAAGTGGACGTAGGGCAGATCAACTCTATAGTATTTCTATGAACTAGTGCATGGAAATTCACAATTGCAAGCCTGCAACAAATAGTTTTCATAATTTTACTAAAACTGTGATGGGTACACAAGATGGGTCCCCACTGTGGGAATCATAAATTATGTACAGAAAACCCATGAGTTTGTGGGACTTCTGGAGTGGTTAAAGTACAGCTATCTTTAGGAGAAAGTAAGCTAGAAATTTTTAGAAAGTAATTTTAATGGGTATTCTAAAGAAACTGATTTAAACAATAAGTGAAACCTTTTTTTAAAGAACCACTAGTTTGGACATGGAGGAGCTTGCTCTATTGAGTTAAATTTGAATTTTTGTGGCCAGTGTGACATATTTGAGAGGAGAGAAAACTATTCTCAAGGCAATGGTGGAAGATTAATAACAGGAGTGGAAAGTTACTTGTTCGTGATAAAGGTAGGATGCAGAAAGAAGTGGTAAAATTTAGATTTTTAAACTATGGGAGTGGCTTACAGAGCTGGCAGGTCGGGAGTCAACATTTAGCTCTGCACCTGTGTCTGCTCATGTCCTGCCACTCCCCTGAGAAGCAGAGGATGAATGGTGTGTCACAGACACCGCAAGAGGATTCCAGACATGTTCCCTCTTGTGCCTCATTGCAAGCTGTATCCCATCCCAGAGCGGGGGCCCATGCTTCCTTCTCATTCTCCAGTTGTCCTCAGAAGAACCTCAGCAGTCCTCTACCTTTGTCTTCCATCAGCAACATGAAAATAACTCCACAACCTTTTCTCTCTCTCTCTCTTTCTCTCTCTTTCTTTCTCTCTCTCTCTCTCTCTTTTGGTACTGGGGATTGAATTTATGACCTTGCACTTGCTTATGCCACTCTACAACCTTCTCTTAGCGAAGGGCTAAAATATCAGGAGATGTCAGGAGCTAATTTCCATAGTGTTCTGAAGTCCTGCAGGCAACTCTGTAAGAAGGATGTGCCATTACGCAGTTAAGACTAACAGTATGAAGTGGTTTCTTAGTACATATTTTGTAGTACTTTTTTTTTTCTTTTTTGAGACAGGGTCTCACTGTGTAGCTCAGGCTGGCCTGGAACTCAGGTGCACCACCTTGCTCAGCAGTGGCCTCCTGAAGGAGGCATAGGGTCTTGGAGCAGCAGTGACTTGCTGTGCTTGGGAAGCAGCCCTGGGGAGCCTCCTCCAGCCATTCTACCGCCATGTGGCCTTGGGCAAATGACTTCTAAGTCCTGGTTGTTTTCCTCCTGGAAACACGCAGCTGTGTCTCGCTCCCAGGGTAGCAGCGAGGGTGACTTGTGATAAGCAGTTTCAGGTCCTGTCCAGGACAGCCATGTGTGGAGTGGAGCAGGTGGACATCTACCCTTCCCTTCATTTAGGTTGTGCTGGGTCAGGAGTTGAATTATTCTGAGAGTGAGGCCAATCAAGGCTGTGGACCTGAGAGGTTATAGAGTCTAAAGTAGAGCCACAATGGGATGAGAAATACTATTTAGTAAAATTAGAAAGACTTTTAAATTCTACTCTGGTTTATTTTTCCTTTTGGGGCTTTGGGGATTGAATCCAGGTCTTTATACATGCGAGGCAAGTCCATCCCCAGCCCTAAATTCTATTTTTTACTATTTGAGATACCTTGGATTGATTAATCCAAGTTTTAAAAAAAATTCATTCAAAAGCCAGGTGTAAAAAAAAAATCCAGGTGTGGTGGTGGATACCTATAATCCTAGTAATTGGGCGGCTGAGGCAGGAGGATTGCTGAGAGTTTCAGGCCAGCTTGGACTACATAGTGAGTTCAAGGCCAGCCTGAACTACATAGCTAGAGCCTGTCTTGAAAACAAACAAGAAATATAATTCACCCAAGCATATGTAGAACAAGTGATTTTCATTAGTGTGGAAGGCTTTGACCAGGTGCCTACTAAGGATTTCTGGTTACGTAGTTAGGACCTAGTGGGACAAATGAGTAGGGAACAGCCTTGGACAGATATGAGCAGAATAATGTCAAAGCTTCTGTGTCCTGGCGCCTGTGTCCTTGGCCAGGACTGAGCACAAACGGGTGCAGTAAATACTTGCTGGATGGCTTGCTTTGGTGCTTGTGGGGAGGTTAACAAAACCTTGCAGAGCCAAGTCCCATGCGTCTAGAGCATTATTAACATTAAATAACACTCGGACCTGGAATAACAACTATGCATCCTATGGCAGATGCGCTGGCAAAGGCCTTGGCTTGGCCTCGCCAGCAGTTCTCCTTCCTGGCCTACATACCTGTGGCCGTGGGGCCCTGGGCACTGTGGTTTGTACCTTGGTCTCAGTGCGTTCCAGGGGAGAAATGGTGGGTGGAGGCTCTTTTAACATTCTTGCCCAGATCTTTAGTACTCTCCAGTGTACTGATTTCCTGTTTGGCTTGCATTTTGTGCACTCCCAGGGTTCAGGTTACAGATGAGCTGCCCCAAGAGAGCCATTGCAAGGAGAGGCCTCATCCTGATTCAGCTTCTGCAGCATTTCAGTGGCCACCGCCTGACCCAGCCTTGGTTTCTCCAGCCAAAGCTGTCTTGGTAGTAAGGTAACTTGAGCCTGACCGCCTAACCCTAGTCTGATTCTTGCTTGCTGGGTGACCTTAGCAAGTTACTTAACCTCTCTGTGCCTGAGTATCAGAAGTAAAGGAGTCAGAGCAGGTGTGGCGGTGCATGCTTATTATCTCTCAGCACTCTGGGAGGCTGAGGCAAGAGGATCAAAAGTTTGAGCCTAGCCTGGGCAACTTAGCAAGACTCCATCTCAAAGACACATTTTTTTTTTTTTTTAAGACAAAATTGGCTGGGAACGTAGCTCATTGTGGAGACCTGGGGTTCATTCCCTAGTCCTGAGAAATAAGGCATTTTTGAGCAGACTAATGAGGGCAGAGCCTGGTACACAGCCTGTGTTCAGCAAAGGTTAGCTCTCTCTGTCATTCCAGCCCGAGGTGTCCTGGGGATACCTGAACCTCTCCAAAATAGTTGGGCAGGGCCACACCAGCCTCATTTTCTTGCTGACCTTTTGTGACCACAGTGGCCTTTTACTCCTCAGATACAGTGAGTCTTTTCTGCCTCAGGCTAGGGCTCCTTGGACAGCTGGCTCCTCCTCATCCTCCAGGCTTCAGCCTGAGGTCCCTTTTACAGAGGCAGGCCCTGACCCTGAGTGCTGACCATCTCTCTTCCCTGAATGGCAAATGCCAGCGAGCAAGAACAGCATTGGTCTCATGCCTCCTTTTTCCTTGGAGAGTCCTCTTGGAGTCAGGGTCCTGGTCTGCTCTTCATGAGCCCTCAGCTGTCTTACCAAGCCCCATTGGTTTGCCCAGAAGGCACCTGGCTTACAAATGCCTGGAAGGGGACCCCATCTGCCCATCTCTGAGTCAAGGCCTTGCTCAAACTTCAAAGTGTATTTTGTTGCTCCACGGCTCCAAGAGGAGGCCCAAATGGGTGGAGCAGCAGAAGGAGGGCTGGGGAGCTGCTGAGCACAGCCAAGGTTGCAGGGGGTAAAGGAAGGGGCATGAAGGGTCACAGTCTAGTTTAGAAACACAATCTTTCCAGAAGCTGGAAAAGAAAAAAGTGAGGGAGGTTGAGTGTCTGGCAGAGAATCAGTCACTTCCCAGGGATTGAACTTACATTTTTGTGTTTGCCAAGCAGGCACTTATACCACTGATCGAAACCCCTGGCCCATCAGTCACTTCTTGAGAGAGGGTCTTTAGGGAAGGAGTGGGGCAGTGATCAGAATCAGGGATACTGAGGAAAGGGGAAACTGAGTCAGGAAGGGGAAACTGAGTCCTTCAGGGCTTGGCACATGAATTTCTCTGCCCATAGGGAAATTTTTTGAATGGGTGGGCCAGATTAAAGGCCACCAGGAAGCCGAAGGAATCTGTTCCTCAAGGGACAGGAGGAGACCAGGTCTGTACAGGCTGGAGGGTGTGGCAGGGCAGTGAGAGGGAGAGGACCCTTCCTGGGTCTTAGGCAGGGTCTTTGAACCCAACAAATGGTGCAGAGGTGCAAGGGGGGGTGGTCTCACAAGGTACACCTGGGATTTCTCACTCTGCACGGCTGTCCTTTGCAGTTCCTTCCCCCTTGCCCATGCCCTCACTGCTGCAGGGCCCGTGACTGCAGAAAGGAGAAAGTGGGGCATTTTGGACAGCGCCTTAGGAGCAGGAGCAAAGGGAAAGTTGTGGCCTCTGATGTCCTCTCATCTACACTGGAGCCAGAGTGGTGGAAGTAGGGGAGAAGCTGCTTGGACTAGAGCACTCAAGGCACCTCTACCTTGAGTGACTGCTCCGGATCCTGTTTGGTGTGGAGGGGTTGCACTCGTGTACCTCTTCAAGGAGACATTTTTATTTTTAGAAAGGATTTGGTGGGCCTGGGAACTGTGGGGTGCAGTGATGGCATTTCGGGGTGCAGGAATGAATGGGGATGGGGACTTTGAGAGACCTCAGCCTCTTCCGCTTGCTTCCCCTCATTTCATCTTCCCCAGTTGGCTAGAGGCAGCTGCCAGTCCTGTGGAACCTCATGCTCTGGCTCTTAGTGAGGAGCCACGTGAAGTGACGGGAGGTGACCTGTGGTTCTGGGCTGTGTCCTTCGGACCTGCTCAACCCTTGGTGGCACTCACTAGTCTGGAGTCTTGGGCCTTGAAGTGCTGAGTTCTGACTGCTCACTGCAGGGAGGGACAGAGATTCTTCAGCTGTCACAGAGCTCCACAGCCCAGCTGGGAGCCAGTGACCAGCAGCTGCCTAACTCTCCTCTTCCAAAGAGCCACACCCGAGTTGCCCCCAAAAGCCCTGCCCTGTCCAGCTGGGAGCTGGCCCTCCAGTGCAGGAATGTCCTGGAACATCTGGCTTGGGCCAGGAGGGTCTGGGCCTGGATCAGGAAGGGGATGTTCCACTTTAGCTTTTGGAGAGCCTGTTTGCTGGGGCTACCAGTATGGGCCATGCAGAGGTGGCAGAGTCATTTTGTCAGTGTGGACAATAGCTGGGACTCATCCATCAAGGTGGGCTGTAGGGGGCTTCCTTAAGGAGGCAGGAAGCTGCTGGGCACAGGACTCCTGTGCAGCCCCCCTCAGATGGCACCTGCACTGCCTGGAATCTGATACTACAGGCTATGGTTTAAGGGGGCTAGGCCCAAAGACCCATAAGCCAACCATCCAGGACCCCTGCCATTAGCTCCAGGGGCCATTGTTTCCCCTCAGTGTCTTTCCAGAAACACAACCTACAGCTCCTACCTTCCTCACTTTTTTTCATTTTATTTTTTTGGTTCTGGGGATCAAACTCATGACCTCACGCTTGCCAGGCAGGTGCTTATGCCACTGAGTTAAATCCTTAGCCATCCTCACTTTAAAATAAGCCCATGCCTGGCCCCAGTGAGTGAGAGGGGGCTAGGGACTGCCCTCTGGCTCCAGAGTTTTGAAGTGGACTTTGAGAGTCCTGCAGAAGGACCAGCACAGCAGGATGAGAAGGGAGGCCTGAGGAGGGTCCCCCTGAGGGGACATGCTGGACTCCTGAGTCAGATTCGGCCAGTGGAGATCAGCTGGGCTCCTCTTCTGCCAGTGGGGAGGAGCTGGAGGTGTAGCTCATGGGCACAGAATGTGCTTAGCATGTGCAAGGCCCTGGGTTCCATCCCCAGGACACCCCCAAGGTGATAAAGACAATGAGGTGGTTGAGCAATGAGCAACTCAGGGTGATTCTGTGTCTTGGAACAGAAGTGCTTTGGAGAAATACCTACCAGGAGGGAGTACCCTGAGCAGGTGGTCCCCTGCTCTCCCCAAAACTGAGGATTTGGGGCACTTGGGTTCCCAGGCAGGGCTGCGACACATGGTTCTGGCTGCCTGGCTGCCCCTCATTCCCCACCTTTTTCAGCTTGTCCCTTGCCCTGTGTTTGCCTGTGGTATCCTAGGAACGCAGGGCTTCAGGCTCTATGGTCCTGTTACATAACAGCTCCAGCCCATCCCTGAGTTCAGCCCTCTAGCGTGGAGCCTCTTCTCCAGACATGGGTTCCTGCTGCCCAGACCTTCAACTCTGTATCCCGCTGTCCACCCCCAGAGTGCAGAGGGAGGGAGCTTCAGAGGCAATCAGCATCTGCTGGATTCTTTCCACAGGGTGCCCACGTCCTGTCCTTGTCCCAAATGAGCACACCACCTGTCAGTGGCTGCACATTGGCCATGGCTTCCCAAAGCCAGCAGGCTCAGGAGGCAGCCCTGGCGTTGGCACAGCACACACACCCCACCTTGGGGCTTTACACTGCACCCTTCCACTGCTCAGGAGGGGACAGAAAGCCAGCAGACCCTTGCAGGGACCCTCCCTAACCTGTCCTGCCACTGTCCCTGTGGCAGCCCCCAGACCACCCCTTATCCTCCTACCTGTCCTCTTCTCTGGCCAAGGCAGAGAGTGCTCCAGCAGGGACTTGAGGACCTCAGGCATGTCCATGGCAGAGGCTACTTCAGTCCTCTGATCACAGCTCCCCACGGCCCAGCAGGAGGTGTCTGCTCCGGGGAGTTTGGAAGCAGCTGGAGAGGCAGGGTCTGGCCAGGGAGCTGCAGGCTGGGGAGGCAGGCGGGGTGGAAGCCTAAGGCAGCCAATGGGCAGCACTGGCCCTGGCCCGCCTGTCCACCCCCGGCTCGGCCACCTGCCAGCTCTGGCTGCAGCCAGGCCTTCCCTTCCTGCTGCTTGGCAGGGCGGACCTGGCCCTGTGCCAGCTGCAGCACGTGGAGCCACAGCACCAATCCTCTGACAGAGAACCCAGCCTGTTATCTAACTTTGCAAAGGGAAGTTCTCCCCCAGGCTCAGAGCCATAACTGGGGCTGCCAGTGGAGAACGGTGAGCAGAACTCCACGCCTACATAGAGCAGTCGAGCTGAGCCCTGGCACCCTGTACGCGGCAGACGGAGCCCTGGAGGCCCAGGCACTGTGGAGAGCAGGGCACACCAGGCAGACCCTGGGCTGTGATCTGAAGTCCCAGGAAGAAAAGATCCAGCACTCCAAGCAGCTCAGCACAAAAGATACAGGGGACACTAGTGGCAGAATCACGCATTCCTAGGCAAGCTTGAGCCTGAAGGGTTGGGGTGTGTTTGGATGATGTGGCTGTGCTGTGCACACATGTCCTGTAGTACACAGGAACATACATGTGGCATGCATAATGGGCTTGTGCCATCTGCAGTGCTTGCAGCCTTCTCCAAAGCAAAGTGACATAGCTGCAATCTGAGGGACTTGGGCTTTGGCAGTGGTGGTGGAGGGAAGTCCCAGGAGTCCTGGGTGGCAGGGGAGCCCTGCAGACCTGGCTCAAGCTTGTCCTTCCCCATCTATTATGGGGACCTTGGTAGTGGTTGGCTGTTTGCTGTGATCTCCTCCTGGTCAAGGCACTGTGTGGCCTCTGTGGTCCCAAGGCCACTTCAGTTGTGGGTGAAGCCAGAACCTATTGTTGCCATCTCTCTAAAACTCACATCAGAGTGCAGCTGGACTTGGTTTGAGGATAGCAGGGGTGTTTGTTTGTTTGTTTGAATTACTGCAGCACTGGAGATTGAACCCAGGGCTTTCACACTGAGCTATGTGTCCAGCCTCATTTTTATTTTTTGAAAGAGAGTTTTACTAAATGGCTAAATTGCCTGGGCTGCTTGAACTTTCAATCCTCCTGCCTTAGCTTCTCAGAGTGCTGACATTACAGGCACCTGGCTTGATGTCAAGTGTTTTGTTTTGTTTTGTTTTGTTTTGGTGTCTTTTTGAGACAGAGTCTCGCTGTGTAGTTCAGGCTGGCCTTGAGCTCACTTTGTAGCTCAGGCTGGTCTCAAATTTAAATAATCCTCCTGTCTCAGCCTCCTCAGCTGGGATTACAGGCATGGGCCACCATGCCCAGTGATATCAGGTTCTTGAGTATCTACCATACACTGATGCAGATTCTTGAACAGCAATTCTGGGTCTCAGTTCCAAAACTACTGAGTGCAGTGACCTCTCAGCTTCCATGATTGTAGCGCTCTGGGCTTGGATATGATAATCACTTGGTTTTCTGCTATGTGGCTCATTCCCACAATACTCTTCACTGCTTCCCCAAATCCCACTTTTTTTTTTCTTTTCTGTGCAATTCAGGCTGGCCTTGAACTCTCCATGTACCCCAGCTGGCCTTTAACTCACAGCAGTCCTCCTGCCTCAACCTCCTAAATGCTGGGATTACAGGCATGTGCCGCCTTGCCTGGTTCCCAAATCCCACTTTGCATAAAACTAGAAATACTTCAGAAGTCCCTTCTGGGTCTTCCTCTTTCAACAGCTCCAGTTTAATGGGTAATTAATTACCCTCTTTGCCACCCTAATAATCCTCATCAAATTATATTCTTTTCCAAAATTAATTTTATTATTTTGTCTTTTTCAATTTTATTTTAAAAAAGGGTATTATATTGTCTTTTCGAGACAGGGTCTTGCTATGCAGTTCAGGCTGGTCTTGGGCTCACTGTAGCTCAGGTTAGTTTTGAACTTGCAACAATCCTCCTGCCTCAGTCTCTTGAGTGCTGGGATTACAGGAATGTGCCACCACACCCACCTCTAAAATTATTATTATTATTATTTTGGGTACTAAGGATCAAACTCACAACCTCATGCTTGTCTGGCAGGCACCTATACCACTAAACCAAATCCCTGGCCCCAGAAATATTTCTAAAAAAAAAAAAAAAGTAACTTCTAGGCTGGTTGTGGTGTTGTATACCTGTAATCCAAACATTCAGGAGACTGAGGCAGGAGGATTATTACAAATTTGAGGCCAATTGACACACTATATAGTGAATTCCAGATCAGCCTGAACTACATAGTAAAATACTGTCTCAAAAACAACAGCAGCAACAAAAAAAACTGGGGATATACTCTGACACAGTGCCTACCTGGCAAGCATGAGGTCATGAGTTCAATCCCCAGTATCTTAAAAAAAAAAAAAGAAAAGAAAAATCATTTCTAGCTGGGGGCAGTGGCACACACCTGTAATCTCAGCTACTTGGGAGACTGAGGTAGGACAATCATGAGTTTAGGGTGCTCTTGGGTGATCTAGTGAGACTATCTCAAAAAACAAGTTATTTCTATCTCTATCTGCTCCATTTCTTCTCACAAGTTTAGTTTATTATTTATATTTCCAGTATTTCTTTTTGCAAAAGTAAGCATATAGGTATTTGTATTTTTCATTACTTTTTTTGGAGGGAGGTTACTGTCACATAGCCTCGAACTCATTATGCAGCCAGTGCCCTCTGGCTCTGCTGCCTGGGGATGAGGGTGAGGCGAGGCCGGCAGCAGGCACCTGGGGTTGGCCTGCTATCTGCAGGCAGGGATGGACAGGTTGGGCTGGCACATAAACCATGGCGTAGTCCTTTCAGTGCAAAACTGGCTTAGCACCAAGTGGGTAAGCTGGGAGTGGAGTGGGCAGCTGTTCAGGGAGCTTGATTTCAGAGGCAACAGGAAGTCTCTCACAAGTCTCAATACCCAGTGCCACGCAGCATTTCGTTGTGCAGATCCACACTCTTCAGGGCTTCTGCAGGCTCCGGTGAGTGCTTCCCACATGCTGTGGTTTCAGTATGTCCTCCACAAGTCCACATGCTCCCTAGATTTGCTTGTTAATGGTAATTGAAAGTGAGGATCTGTGAAGAAGAGAGCCCTGAACTTGCACCCTTGCTGTCTCAGCCTGTGATGTCATCTCCTGCATTGTGGAGCAGCAAGAAGAGCTTTTGGGATGCCAGCGCCATGCTCTTGGACACCCCAGCCTCCAGAACAATGAGCTGAGCAAACATCTTTATAAAATTATTTTGTTATACAACAAAGTATATGGTACCACACTGGACCCTGTGAGGAGTTCAGAGCAGTCACACCTCCAGTCAGGCAGCTCCAGAAACCTGTTCTGAGCTATGGCAAGTCTGTCAGCATGCACTGTGCACCCAGCTGTCTTAGTGGCAGGATCATGGGCAGCCAGCAGGGACCCCATCGGCAGGTTACAGAGCCAGGCAGCTGGAGGGCAGAGGTAAGGAGAAAAGAAGGCTGTGCAGGTCCCTGGAGACATGGAAGGGCTGCTGGGCAGGTGTGTCAGGTGGGCTGGTCTCTGTCCCTTGGCTTCTGGACTCCACTGGTTTCCTTATTGATGGCAGGGAACCCATCTCCATCCCTGCCCACTGTTTTTCATGGATTCTATTTGTCCCCTGTTCACGGGGAATAAGGAGCCCTTTATATGTTGACAGCTGTGTCCTTTCACAGAGAAACTGTGACTACAGGCTACAGGAAGCCCATGGGATGTAAGGCTGAGAGCTCCAGCTCTGGGGGACTTGGTCAAGGACTGTCATTATGCCTCCCTTTCACCTCGGTGAGCATGGTACCTCAGCCTCTAGGGTCAAAATGAAGATGCCAGAAGAGACTGGCACAAAGTTCCTGATCGGCCATCTGGTAGGCACAGGGGATACTAGCCCTTTGCTGAGGGTCCAGCTGTGTATTTCCCAAGAGGCTGCACAGGCTTCCTTGGCAGGGGATTATGGTGTTTAGCAGAACCTTCAAAGGCCCTGTTAGAGAGCAACACAACTGCCTGCAGTCCCCAATAGGCCCTGCCCGGACCCAGGCCGCTCCTTGAAGGCAGTGTCCCGAGTGGTGGCATCAGCCCCTCCTCACAGGGCTGAAGACCAAGCAGTAGACCTGTGTTCAATGCCAGGGGCCTGTGGATGGCCTGAGTACCAGCCATTGCCTGGGAAGGTCCAGAAGTACGCAGAACTATAGTGAAATGAAATTTAGAGAAAACCAAAAAACAGTAAGTGCAGTGACCAGAATGACAAAACCCTTCTATTCAAGTTGGTCTTCCTGGGCCACTGTGGATTCAAAGAAACCAATTTCTTCAGCTGCCTGGCATCCTCAGGAGCTGGGTGGGATGGGCATGCAGTGAAGCTTACCAACCTGAGCCAAATGCAGACCAGAAGACAATTAAAGGGAATTTACAAGAATTGAAGAATTTAGTCCACTAGTTTCATTGAAGTCTTGCTCATCTTAGTCTTAATTTCTTTCAGGAACTGTGCCTTGCTGTGCCACTTGGTCATATAGTGCGGACAGTGGTACCTAGAATCCCAAAATGTCAGGGCCAGAGGGATCTCTGCCAATACCCAGTTCCAGGCGATTTTCAGTCATTTTTCTGCCTTTCTGAGGGCCCTCAGAACACCTGCTGAACCTCTCTAGGCTGTACGTGTAGTCAGCAACTTGCAAGGTTGCCATGGAGAATAGATGCACTTTTATTTTATTTTTTGGTCTTTTTGAGACAGGGTCTTGATATGCAGTTCAGGCTAGCCTTGAGCTCACTTTGTGGCCCAGGCTGGTCTCGAACTCACAACGATCCTCCTGCCTCAGTCTCCCAAGTGCTGGGAATACAGGCGTGAGTCACCATGCCCAACAAACAGATGCACTTTTTGTGCAGTGACCAGTGCCAACAAGGTGCCCAGTAATGAAAGTTGGCTGCTTGAGCTCCTCATCCTCTCACTAGTCAGGCACCTGAGTGGCTTCTGCACACGTGGCCCAAATGCCTGTCTCTGGGCAATTCACAGGCCCTGGACCTGTGCTCTCTGGTGGCTCCACCCTTGGGCAGGGTGGGTGCACCTGAGATAACACTGTAAATGCATGGGCATGACCTCTTGCCTTCCTGGAGAGGCTGCATTCATAAAGGGCACAGAACCCAGGATAGTGCAACAAAGGCAGTGGAGAGCAGGTGTCCTGGGCAGCTTCATGTTGTGCGATGAGCATGCAGGCTGCAGGAGAGTGGGTGAAAGGTGCAGAGTCCCCTGCATAGAGCACAGCTTGTTCCCGCCACCAAGGCGCTGCCTGAGCCAGGTCAGCTGGTCTCCATGTCCATGCAAGGACACAGACCTGCCCCCCAGCCCTGGGAATGCCTGCCTGCTACATAGCCATTGCCAGCCAACTCTGCCCCATGAGCACAGAGCAGCCCAGTCCCTTGGACATGTGTGCCTGGTGGGGAGGAACAGGAGTGACAGCTTGGGGACAGGGTCAAAGTGCACACATTTATTTTCTAGAACAAAGGCTAAAAGAAGCAAGTTTCTTTCATTTTATTTTAAGAAGGACAAAAATTGTTATTAAAACATCTACATTATTATCAAGATACTAGACCTTATGATATTTAATATTAAAGTGTGGTATTCTTAAAATTTTAATACACAGACATTTTAAAAGGACCATTAAATTGATTACTGTCTAACTGTGAAATGCAGCATCCCCTTGGCCTACCCTGGCCCAGTTCTGCCGTGCCACCTCGTCCCCGCCCGCTGGGAGTGGGCACAGGTCCTAGACGCTGCTCTGAGTCTCCTGGCTAGGGACCTAGAGAATGGTCACATTGACATAGTTAATCTCATCACTACCAGAGAGATCTTGTTCCCCAAGTTGTCTTACCACTCCCAGCTGCCTGCTCTATCCTCCCTATCCCATGGGGGGTCTGGCTCTGGCCAGGCCAGGGAGCCCCAGACCCCAATGGCCTATGGGGTAAGAGCCTCAAGATGAAAATGCTGGGCTCTTGTCCTGTTCCTTGTGGGACAGGTACAAGTCATTCCCTTTCTCTGAGCCCTCTGGTTGTCTCTGTGCAGGTCTAGAAAACGAGCAGGCAGCAGAGGGCCCAGGTCACCACTGAGCCTGACTCCAGTCACTAACTCTTTGAAAAGAGCCTGATGATCCAAAATTCCCTATCACCTGAGGATGGCTGCATATTCTGGCCAAATTGTTTATCTTTAACCCTCATTAGAAGTGATTCCTTGGATACCACACACATATATAATATTATATAGAGTGATATATTTAATACCTGTGTATATATGCATCACGGGGCGACATATATACACACTAAAAACAGGGCTGGTGACGACAGACTGCAACAGCACAGATCAGGAGAACAAGTATCATCCACGTTTCTGGCCTGCGCCCCACCTCGGCTGTGGTCTTGCCTCCTGCCAGTCACACTGCCAGCACCCACATTCCACAGTGCTGGCCCACCAGGGGGAGGGATGGAGGTAGGGGAAAGTGGGAGGGTGCATGCCATGATTATTGGGACAAGGTTGGGCAGCTGTGGCAGGGTCCTCTCGCCAGGGTGCCCGTCACTACACCATCACGCGCACTGTGGATCCTTGCTGGAGGAAAGCTACCCGATGTTGTTTCTCTCCACACTCCGCCCAGCCCGATTCCTTCCAGGGGTGCCCTGCACCTTGTGCCAATGGTGTGGGGCGTTCTGGAATGTCTGAGGATCAGGAGGTTGGGCTGCCCGTGAGGTGGGATGGAGGGGGGTATGCAGACACATCAGACAAGGGGAGAGGCCTGGGGGACCAGGGACTGGGGGTCAGCTGGGGTCCCAGGCAGCTGGCAGGGTGGGGGATTGGGGAAGGGCTGGGACAGGTGGACATCACAGGATGTTTGGGTCTTGGGTCAGTGGGAAAGGGACTGTGTCCCATCCCGGAGTGGCTCATGAAGCCCAGGATAGAGCCTCCCTCTTCACATCGCCAGCCCCTGCCCCATGCCAATTATGGAACCTGAGCGTGTGGTGCCCTGCTCACTGCCTCCATGGGGCAGCCATGGGGACCTAACTGCTGAGTCCGACAGCCTTCCTCAGGAGGGGCCTGTCCTAGCAGGGGTGCTGACGAGGGCCCTCCCTTAGCTCCAGGAATGCTCCCAAGGCCGTCACATCTGAGTCCCAGACTGTCCCAGCCCTGACCTGAGCCTGGCTGCTCCCATAACTGGCCCTGAGTCTTTTGACCACTGTTTTTATTTGAGCTCTGCTCCTATTGGTAGCTGGAGGCCCTGGGCCAGATCACTTCTCCTGCTGGGCTTCAGTTTTCCTTTCTGCAAAGTGGGGCACAGGTTGGGTCCACTCCAAAGGCTGGGGATGTATAATCTTGCTAGTGGTCTTGGAGGAAACGGGGTAGGGGTGGGGGCAGTTATCCAGCCCTCCAATCTGATGACTCAACCAGAAGGGAAACCAAGGCCCAGGGCATATGTCCCTGGCTTCACCCTGAGGCTGCATTTTAAAGCTAATCAGGGCCTCTTGCCCTCTGTTGTGTCCTGATCTGCCCCCAAAGGAGGGAGCTGGAGTGAGGGGGAGGAAGAAAAGACCCTCCTGCTGCAGATTCAAGTGGGGACTCCAGGCCCCCCAGCCCTGAGCTTTGGGCCCCCTTTAGGAGCAGACAGAAGTTAAAGCTGTAGGTTGAAGCTGGAGGGGTCAGCCAGTCCCCTCCCTCCCCAACCATGAGAGCCGTGGGGGTGGGGAGGGGCTGTCCAAGCGTCAGCAGGACGAGGACCCTAGGACCATGTGGGGCTGCAGCATGTGCATTAGGGATGCACACCTGGGTGGTGGGGGTGGAGAGGATGGAAGGGACCCCAGGGGCTGGGGGTTGCCTAAGGAGGGCACCCCCCAACCCCAGCTGGCCTGTCCCAGCCCTTCCATCATGCCTGCTCTCCCCATCCCCATCCCCATCCCCGGATTTTGCCCACAGCTGAGACCTGGCCCCTACTCTGCAGTGGTGGTGGTGGTGGCAGTGGCAGTGGTGGTGATGGCAGCAGCAGCAGCAGCAGTAGGAACTTCTGGGGCTGCACTAGCAGTGTCTCCATCTTCTTGCAGCAGGAAATTGTATTTGCCGAAGTCGTCGTCCCGCGGGCACAGAAGCATGTCCTTGCGGGCCTTGGCCAGCTTCTGCTTCAGCACCTCCCGCCGGTCCAGCCACTCATTGAGCTCTTCTTGGCCGTGGGCACAGCGGCACTTGTCCCCATCTGGGCAGGCCTTGCCTTTCTGGAGCCTGTGGGCAGTGTGAGGCTCACTGCCTGAGCTCTGTGCTGTGGGACCCAGATGCCTACAGGGCCTCCCTGATACAAGCCTCTCCCTGAGCAGCCTTAGTGCCCACCTAAGGTACCTGGGATACCCTGGCATTCTCTGGGACCTGACCAATGGCTGCTAAAGAGGAGCACAGCCTCAATCCCTCCCTGCGTGCCACCTGCACCATGCCCACCCCAGCACCTGTCGCAGAGCCGGAACTCGCCCATGGGGAAGCGGTAGGCCCAGCCGCTGGCATCGCTGTCAGAGGTGAAGACCTTCTCCTTGTGCTTCTCGGACTGGATGTGCTGCTGCCACTGTTTCTTGCTGTTGCTGTTCTTGCCACAGAGCCAGCAGTGGTAGCCCATCTGGGGACACAGCATTGTGGGTGCCAGCCCCTCTAGGCCACTCTCTGGGCCACTCGGGCTTGGGCTGGGCCTAGCCACCTGGCACAGGGACTTACCATGATGTCAGCATAGTCTGTGGGCATCTGGATCTGCTTCTCCCCTTCCCGCGAGCTGATTGGGGTTCCTTCCCCGGGCTTCCCTGGGTTGTGTTTCTTCAGCCACATGTCATAGGTCTGCTGCATGTCCAGGACTGGACAGGGGACAGAGTATCTGGTGAGGCGTTTCCCCTCTATCCTGCCCCAATTCCTGCTGGATGTAGGAGCCATTGGACCCCAGGCTAAGGCCTGGCCATCAACAGACAGTCTAGAGGAGGCTGGAGAAGCACAGGCTGGAGATGGGGGGGATGGCAGGGGCTGTGGGGTGTCTAGCACTGAGGAGGTGGGGCGAGCCTGCCACTTACTCTTGTTCTCCTTCATGAACGTCCACATGTCCCTCTCTTCTGGGCTGTGTGCAAAGGAGCAGTTGCCCACATACTGGCACTTACGGCCGTTCTGCGCATGGATGCAGAGCTGGGAGCAGGCAGGGAGAGCTACTGAGCCCTGTGGGCTGGATGCAGGGAACCCACCACCAGCCCCTGCTGCCCCCACCCCCCAGCGCTCACATCGTATTGCTGTGGGAAGTTGCGGATGGATGGCAGCGGCCTCACTGACACCCATTTCCTCTTGGCCTTGGACATTACCAGAAGGACCCGCCGCTCCTTGGTCCAGCTGTAGGGGAGAGGGGAGCTGTTTGGGGAGAGCTCGAGGGAGCCCTGACCTCAGCCTTGACCTCCTCCACTGCCACCATGGTGCCTCAGGTGACTGTCACTGTGGCCAAGCCCCTGCCTGGCACCCACTCACCAGTGACGGGCCTTGGCACTGCAGTACTTGAGGTCCTTGTCGGGCTCCACCACCTGCCCATTCCTCCAGCACTGGCCACACACAAACTTCATCTGCAGGTCAAAGGTGCTGGGCCCATGTGTCCTTGGAGTACCCTGTGGGGGACAGGGAGAGGGTGGAGAAGTTTCAGGGCCCAAAGCCCAGGGGTCTTTCATGCATGCATGCAACCTCTGGGGGTGCTGGGGCCTTGGAGCAGATAGGTCTAGTTCCTGGTTCTACCCAAAGCTGGTGGCCTTCTGATGGTGGAGCCTGTGGCTTCTTAGGGGGGGCCTGGACTGGGGCTGGGCTCCTGTCTCCTGACTGAGCACTCTTCCTTTCCTAGTGGCCAGTCCCAGCCTCCCCTCACTCCTTCAGAGGCCTGCTCCATGGAACTGCTGCCTTTTCAGGGAATAGTGTGCTACATCACAGCCCCTGCTTTCCACATGCTTTTCCTCCTGCTGGGAATGCGTTCCCCCCACTCTTCCTCCAGCTTGTTCTAGAAACTGTTCATTTCGTTTTGTTTCATTTTTGGTACTGGGGATCCAACTCATGACCATGTACTTGCAAGGCAGGCGCTTATATAGCTGAGCTAAATCCCCAGTTGAAATTGTGTTTTTAAACTCAGCTCCAGCACATATCCTGCAGGAAGCCTGCCCAGGGCTAAGTCACAACTGCCCCTGCCATAGCTGCAGGAGTCACTGAGCCCCCTGCCAGGGGAGTAACTGCCCAGCTTCCTGGATAACAAGGGCAGCTCTATTAGACAGCAGATACCCAAAAGTGTTGGGGCAGTGTAAGATAGCATTCTATGGGCACAGCCAGGGCTGTATTGATGGTTTCTCTGTTTCTGAGCAGCCCTTCGCTCCACCTATGTCTGGGTCTGTCACTGACACCTCATGTGAAGGTGAGAGCTGCGGACTTCTCTGCTCCCACAGCGAGGCTGCCCTGGTTGGCCTTTGCCCTCAGCCAGCTGCACACATCTGAGGATGGAGGTGGGCTACTTGGGAGTGGGTTCCCAAGAGGCTGGCATTGGGTAGGCTGATGATGACAAGGGGCTCTAGCCTGGCCAAGTTTCCAGAAATTCTGAGTTTTTCCCAGGGGGCTACAGTACTTGGATGTCAGTGCCTGCCACTGGACTATCAGAGGCTTTAAGGGTCCCATAGTATTCAAGCTAATGTGGGACCCCGGGGAAAAAAAAGGCTGGGGTCACCTGGGCAGCCCTGGACTCCGGCCGTGCCCCTGAGCAATGTCTGGCTACCTAAGGCTGCACCCGCTGCACTGCTTCCTCAACCCCTGCTGCAAGGGTGGGGGAAAAGTACCCGCTCTCCTGTGACCTCGGCCAACCTGCTGCCCTGTAACTGCCTCAGCAACCTTTCCCCTCCACCCTCGAGGACCCTTAGGTATGGGTTTAGCCCTCTGGACAGCCCTTGCTCCTCTAGGCTGGTGGATGCCTGTCTTCTGCCATGGCAGCAATCCAGGATGGGTACTGTGGCCTGCACCCTGTGACCCTGCACTGTCCAGCCTGAGGCCTGCCCTGCCTCGGAGCAGGAACTCTGTCCTCACAGGTGACTGACCCCTTGCCTGGTGCCAGGCAGCTGACACCTGGCTGTGCTCCAAGATGCTGCACACACATCACAAGGACAAGGTCAATTGGGATGTGCCTGTGCAAGAGAAGCTGGGTTACCCCCATCGCTCATGGCTTCTCACAGGAGGCGCTGAGGGAAAGACACTGCGCCCACCTTGCAGGGGACATGGTGGGATCCTAGAAGTATGGCGGCTCAGCCTCAGGCTCACGCTTCACAACCACAAGTCTCCTGCAGGGCGAGCAGACACTGGCAGAGCAGGTACCAAGCCCACCGTGGGAAGCATTCATGTGAGGATGCGGGCCTGGTGTGAGGAGGGCATGAGAAGCCACAGGCCCCAAGGCCAAGCAGCTTCTGCCCTGACACCTTCAACCTGGCCTTACCCTCCAGAGGACAAGAGCGAGCCCCGCTGTTCCTGGTGTCAGGGGTGGACAGGGTGGGCCCCTGGCACAAGGGGATAGAATTGTTCACAGCACTTTGGCCAGAGAGGCCTGTGCCCCTCAGTAACAGGAAGGGGGCAGGTGAGGATTGAGCAGGGTACACTCTGAACGAGATGGCAGGAAAGCTGGGATTTTCCCGTGGGCGAGTCTCTAACAGGCTCTGAGTTTCAGTTTCCCCATCTGCAAACGCCACAATACTATGGCTCACAGAGGCAAGACCCTGGTGAGGATCAGGAGGGACAAGAGGGAACACAATCAGTAGGTGTGAGTTTGAGCTTACCAAAGTGTTTGCATGGTCTCAAAGTGTCCCAGGGGAAATTTAATACAGAAGGCAAAATGTAACTTGATGGCAGAGAAACTTCTATAGTGAAAGCACCTTAATCAAGTTACCAGAGTTTAATCACATTATCCCCAGGAGCAGGACAAACTGAGATCATGCGCCCACCTCCTGCAGTGATAGGGAATCTGTGGCCTCGTCTCTGTGTACAGGGACACAGCACACGGTCCTACAGGGATGGACCTTCTATAGAACCACTGGCTCCTCAGAATGTCCATGTCAGGGAAGACAAAGACCGACAGATGGAAAAACTGCTCAGTTAAAAGGGATGTGACAACTGACTGCAGTGTCTACCTGAATTTTGGGGGGGCAATTCACGAAATCTGAAGGATAGTTTCATAGTAATGCTAATTCCCTGATGGTATACTGTGCTACGGTTATATAAGAGGGTGTCCTTATTTTAAGATCTACACATGGATGTTTAGGGGTAAGAGAATGTTGTATCTGCAACTCACTCTCAAATGGGTCAGAAAAACAGTGGCAAAGCCACACACACACACACACACACACACACACACACCAGCAGAGATAGCAAAGCAAATATGGGACATGATACAATGTTAACTTCTGGACAATCCAGCAAAGGGCCCCTGTGACTTTTTCACAGGCATCTGACAACCTTCCCACACCAATGCACTGATGATGCAGTAAAGAGATAGGGACACACCCTTGCAGGCAGGTCCCCCCAGGGCCTTACCGAGCCGCTGCTGGCCTTCCCGGCGTGCGCTTCCATCTGCTGCCAGTACTTCTTGGACTCCTGAACGATGTCTTCATGCGTCATGCCTGAGGAGGGCAGGCAGACACAGGTGTCCTCAAGGGGCTTGGCAAGAAGCCACACAGAGCATCTGTGGGGTGCCAGTGGCCTCTGATGCCCAAACAGAGACCAGTTAGGCCTGGCCACGGTAAGTCTTAGGGTATGGAAGTCTACTCACCCTCTCTGGGCTGTTAGTCCATCCTGACACAGGGACAAAGCCTTATACCCCTCTGTCCCTTGGGACCACTACTCAGCAGCCTTTCCTGCTTCTGCCTCCCTGTGGTGCTCAGCCCTCTCCTTGCTTAGCAGTAGCCAGCCCACTGGTTTTTAGGGCTCCACACCTGTCCTGGTTGGGGTCATCAGCTTATCAAGGTACCACGGTTGCTCGCTTCTGGTCCGCAAGGCACAAAATGCTGCAGCCCAGTGGCCGGACTCTCCCACTCAGATCCCTGAGTGGCCTTAGACTGGCCCAGAAGCTCTTCACAAAGCCTGTGCCCTCCCAAGTTCCTCCCAGTGCAGACCTACGACCCAGACCTCCCCCGTCTGACCACCCGCACAACTCTCCACCTGAAACCGACCAGCCCTGACCTCTAACCCTGCTCCTTCTGCAGACCTTACTCCTCAGGCCATGGAACCTTATTCTTCCATGTGCACTGACCTCAGAAGTGACCTGGACACGGTCCTTTCTTTCATACTTAACAGCTGATCCCTCAATGAATCTTGGTGGCTCCACCATGAAAACAAATCAGAATCTAATCACTCCTGCTACCTCCACTGCCACTACCCTGGCCGGAGCCACATCCTCTCTGGTTTCTCCACACCTGTCCTTGTCTCTCTCTCCTCCACAAAGCATCCAGAGCGACACTGATCAGACCCACAATTCCACCTACCCTCCAGGCAAGCTTGATATGGTGGTGTACACCTGGAATCTTAGCACTCTGGGAGGCAGAGGCAGGAGGATCCCAAGTTCAAGCCTAGCCTAGGCAACTTAGCAAGATTTGGGCTGGAAATGTAGCTCAGTGTGAAGGCTCTGGGTGCAACTCCCATTATCACAAAAAACTGAAACAAAAAAAAAATCTCTGTACACCACATGCATGTATTTGTGCGCACACACACGTGTGTGTGTGTGTGTGTGTGTGTGTGTATATTTGTCTTTTTGAGACAGGGTCTTGCTATGCAGTTCAGGCTGGCCTTGAGCTCACTTTGTAGCCAAGGCTGGTCTCAAACTTGCAATGATCCTCCTGCCTCAGCCTCCCATGTGCTGGGATTACAGGCGTGAGCCACCATACCTGGCTGCAACACCACATTTAGACAACTGCAGACATTGCATCGGTTGAGACTGAGACTGTCTTTGGACAAATATGTGGTTAGGGGTTTTGTCTTTCTGCAAGCACCAGTGTGGGTGTCCAGATCCAGACACCCAGTGCAGGAATCACTCTGCAGCCTCTTGGTGCCATAAAGAGGCTGCTGCTCAGCTCCCACAGCAGACCATTTTGGTCAAGTTTCTTTCTTTCTTTCTTTCTTTCTTTCTTTCTTTCTTTCTTTCTTTCTTTCTTTCACACCAGGGCTAATACTACAGTAACAATAAAAGGGTAGTATAGTAATATATAAACCAGTAATTTACTTCATTTATTGTCATCACCAGGTACTATGTACTGTACCTGCGTATGTGTGCCATCCTTTATGACTGGCTGTGTAGTAGGTCTTTACACCAGTGTCACCATAAATGTGTCCACAGTGTGTGGTACGACCATGTCATGACATGTATGACATCATTGGGTTACTGCAACTTTTCAGCTTCATTCTAATCTCATGGGACCAACTTTATATACTTAGTCCATTGTTGACTAAAATGTCACTGTGTAACTATTTCTTTTCCTTTTCTTTTTTGAGACAAGGTCTTACCATGTAGTTCAAGCTGGCCTTCAGTTCACTATGTAACACAAGCTGGTCTCAAAGTCACACCAAGAGTCCTGCCTCAGCCTCCTCAGTGCCATTTCTTGGTGTGTGCCACCACACTTGGCTGGCTACAGGACGTTTCTGTTTAGGCAAAGGCCCCACCGGCCCTGGGCCTTATGTCTCCCTGCCCTGTTCACTGCTCTATACCCATGGACAGTCTTTTGCCTGCCTCAGGGCCACCAGCCTTGCTGTTCACTTGGCCAGGGCCTCACTTCTTGCATTTCCCCCAGAGAGGCCTTCTCCTCCAACCTGACAGGAAACTCCCCATGTTCCTCTCCCATGCTGTGCTTTACTTCAGAGCACTGTCGCATACCTGAAATCTGTCACCCCTGACTCAAAGAAGACTTTGTCAGATAGGCAATATTATATGCATGTCCTCTGCTGCTGCTGATTAGATTATGGCCTTGGAGGGAGAGCTGCACGTCCCAGGTCAGGTGGACACAGAACGCCCTTCCCTCCTTGTCCAGTGCCTGTCCTGTCCCTGGAGCCAAGGCCTCTGCCAGTTCAAGGCTGAACCCCAATGCAGAGGCAGTGCTATGTAAAGGGCCACCTGGTAGGTGGGTAAGCAAGTGGCACAGGTCACCCGTGAGCAGAGGCCAGCTCAGGAAGGAAATGTGTGACTTGCAGCACCCAGGCAGGCAGGGAGGGGAGAAGCCAAAGGGGCAGGAGCCTGGGGCCCCGCAGGCTGAGCAGAGCTCTGCACTCCTGGGATGCGTCTGTGTGCCAGCCACCCCCCTGGCCCCCTCCTGGTCCTCACCTGAGTACTGCTGCAGCAGCCACACCTTGAGCTCGATAAAACTATGGGCAAAGTGGCAGCTGTCCTCCCGCAGGCAGCCGTAGCGCACCTCGTGGCGGCACACGTCAAACTGGAAGTGCTCCTGGAACTGGCGGATCTTGGAGTACTTGAGGGAGGTGGAGCGGACGATGTGCACCAGGCACCTGGTGGGTGGGCAGGCAGGGGGAGAGTGTGAAGCGGGCTGCAGCTGACCCTC